>UCOJ01000117.1:0-199508 GCA_900474305.1 Cecidostiba fungosa | reverse complement strand
ACTTAATATATTTGTAGTAAAAATTACTATAAACATACTAAATTTTAGTATTCAGTATAGTAATTTTTTGGGATACTGCGAGTTTGTCTCTCCATTACTATAAGGTATAGTAATTTTTACTTATAAGTTTTTCTACGTGATATACCTACAACTAATTTTACATGCTCGCACACCGGCAGGGTAACAAGTCCTTTTTCTTCGTGCGTATACTCAACAACAACTAAAATAAAGAAAAAATAAAGAGCATTCTCACCGAAACCTTGCTACTGGACGCCGGACTATGAAGCGAGCTTGAAAGCGGTGCCATGGGCAGATATATTCCAGGTCCAGACGACGAAGACTCTCCTGTAGGACACCGTCGTTCCCTTGGACTGGGTCCACCGATGCTCGACGACGAGGAAACGCTCAGCTGATCGGACTCACGACCTCCGTAACAACCAGCCGGTAGCGTCAACGACAGTTGGTCCTCCGAGTTGTAACCCTCGGCAAGAGCTCGTGGTACCGGCGGCGTCTGATAAAGTCCGCTGTCCGAGCCCCTGCGTGCCAACAACAACGCACACACGAGTGTCGTCAAGGTTAGTCTGCTTCGTTTGCGACAGTGTGATTTGTTTATTATATATAAGTGTTGTAATGGATTCTCAGTGTCTTTTTTATTTTCGAGCTAGTTTTCTTTCTTACCTCATTTTTGCAGGAATGTTTTATATTTTATACTTGTTTTTTGTGGTGTTCTATATATTATATGAGTTGCAGTTCAGCTAGTTTGACTATTCTATTATAGGTGTTCGATCGGTGGTTCACTTTTTCGAATAAACCAAGATAATAAATACACTTGTTAATAATAATACTCTTATTGTACAGTGCTTATACTCGTATAGTGAACCACCTTCGACTATTCCTCTAATCTAAACTAATCTAGTCGCTAAATTTTCATAATAGAAGATAAATAAAATTTCCAGAAAAATTAGGAATGCGTGATGTGAGGGATGATTGAGCAGGTAATCGAAATATGCAATCCAAAGAAAAGAGCAAAAATAAAATTGCGGGGGTTCTAAAAGAATGTGTCTATAATAATATAAATCATACAATTTTACATAAGTGAGAGCGAGAGGAGAGAGAGATATGACAATAGAGGCATGCGACTCGGTATACATGGCATACCGTGGAGTGTCTCGTGACGGTGTTGTGATCAGGTTAGTGTTAAGTGGTCTGTCTTCGGGTGTTTGGTCTGAGCTTGCAAGGGTGTTTATCGAGTTCAATGTGTCGGACATGGACATAAAGACGCTGTCGAAGACGGAGCTGGGGTCGGAGTCCTCGGTCAGCTGGAGGTGCCTCCATGCTCCGTCCATCGGTTCCCCGTACAGCTCGTCTTCGCTGAAACGTCCAATTTTTTATCAGGAGACATTTATCATTCTCGTTCATCTTTTCATTTTTTTTTTAATTTTAAATGTTGCTGCTGCGCACACATGCCGATAATATATATATATTTATAAATGACCAAGAAGCCGAGCAAGCTTGAGACTCGCCATTCGCTCGATACGTATGTATAACATCGATGGTATGACTATGTATATATACTCTGTGATGATGGCCATGATCATGATGCTGATGATATAAAGCTATATGAAAATGTCGTGTTTGTAACATATTTCCTATGGCTGGAGATATATTCGTCGTTTATTTTTCACTCTGCTTGCCGTTATAATTGAAAAACTTTTTGCGAACTTTGTCATACGAACGGGAGCACGAAACTATACTAATTGAATAAAGAAACGAAACAGAGAAAGAGAGAAAAGTCGCTGAAAGCACAACTTGCGCCATAGTGGAAATCGTAGAAAGCGCACAACGAAACGAGGACGAACAGACGGTCGAGCCAACTAAAAACGAAATAAGGCGAAGCAAAGAGAAGCTCGAAAGCAGGAGTGATGGGTATATAAGTGTATAATATACACGGGAGAAAGGTCAGCTAGAAAGTTGCGGAGCCGCTTCGGGACGAGAGTAGCGGTATTATTAGTTTTATGCCAGGAGAGAGAGAGAGAGAAACGGGCTAACATTTACATTGTTTAACGTGATGAATTCATCTCGTGGTGGCTTCAGGGGTCGCGACGTCGTTTTCTCACTCTCCTTCTCTGCTCTCGTTCAAACAAGCGAGCCCTGGTCTCTCGCAGCTCCGTAACCTCTTCCGAGCTTTACACCTGTTCTGAATTATTCTACAGAATTATTTCAACAAATAATATACATTCAGTTTATTCGGAAAATTCAGAATCGATGCGTTATAATTAACTTGAGTATCGACTAGTAGAACGAGGCCGCCTACTTTCTATCTCACGTACTGAGCTTGCGAATGAAAAACGTTGTCGATAGGGGGAATACATGGTTACCTGAAAGCACACTTAAGAAACACAACTCCCCGCTGCAAGCTCATAGTACAGGCGAGTTGATAAAGCACCGAACGATGCCAGTCATAAGTCCCTCGAGCAACGGCCTGAACGTTAATCCCCCACAACTCCAGCAGTCGCAGTAGTATAGTAGCCCTGTAACCAGCTTTCAGGCAGTACGCGCGATTTCGTAGCAGCGCGGCGGGCGCGATTCGAGCACAGCGTTAGCCTCGGGCCAAGCGGAACACGAGCGGAGGGCAGCATCGGCTGCCTACATCAGGAAAATTAAAGCAAGCCAAGCGGTGCTTAACGCGCTGGGGCTACAAGCAAGTACTACTACTGGCCGCCGCTGGAGCTCCGGAGGCCTCCTTTCAGTCTCGCTTATATTCACTCGTCGGGCCGCGCACACACACACATACGCCATCTCTCTCTCTCTACGGCAGTCGAGCTTTTGTTTGCTCGCATCTCTCCTATATTAAAGCGCCGGCGCGCGGCTATGCACGCCTCTCTGTACCGCAGAGCGTCATATGTGCGCTACTACCACTGCTCATGTTCATGTAGCTGGAACGAGATGTACAGGACGGAGCTGCATTACGCTGCGTATATACGTGTGCTTTTCTCTTGCGGTGTACTCTGCAGCTCGAGCTTTTTTGGGTAAATTAACTGAGAAGCTCGCTTGAAAATTTGATATCGCGAGCGTATGTTTGACGAGCTTTCGCTCTTATAGTGGCTTTTAAAATATACAAATATATGTACTTTGAACGAGAACTTTACTGCGCAAGCGCGTGAAAAGGATGTCACGGCTAAGGTAGAGCTTTTATACGCGATCGTGCGTTTAAATGTGTGATTCGATCATTTAAATCAGGAATACTAAGGTTATAATATGACGTGCACTTCTCGTAAAAGTGACGCGTCGAAAGCGAGCTTTCAACAAAATTTTCATCTGCAACCACGTCAAAAGTAGAATAAAAAGAGTAATCATTTTAATGAAAGCAGCTACATATTTACGCACAAAGAATAACGTCCACGATGTACAAGAAAAAATTGCGAAACCCGTGAAATATTACTAGACACGAGAGAGAGCTCGGAATTTCCGCTCTCCCTCCGCAGTGCCCTTCCTTTTTCCTCGCTCGACGTTCCCGAGCTTTTTTCGAAAAAGACGAACGGCTCTGGCGCCAGCGACGCGGCAAGCGAGCAAGCTCACGCTCGAGCTGATTCCGCGGCTCCCGCGTAATGGCAGCATCAGTAGTAGAGAGAGAGAAAGAGAGAGAAAGAGGGACGAAGGTAGGATGAGAAGGACGAAAATCTCCCCGAGAAAGATTGAGATTAAAATCGCCGAGGGACGAGGCTCGCTTCCTCCTAAAATGAATGTGTGCTGCTGTTGCTGTTACCGGCGCTTCTTTTTACACGGCTGCCTCGGGGATTTTAGAGTGAAAATTCGGTTTTCGCAAATGGACTTACGGGTAATTTAAGCCCGAGAAACCAATTAATGCTCGTCTCTCTGTGTGTGTATGTATATATACGTTTAGGGGTGATAAGCGCTGCTGCTTCTTATTGAATAATGAGATGGATTTGCTGTAAGGTATAAAGAATTATAATACTGATTGTGAAACGAGAATTATGTAGTGTACTTTGTGGATTGAGTTAATATACTTGATGATTGATGAGTTTTATTGGTATATAAATGATAAGCAGATGTTAGACATGCGCGGTATTCCTAAATATTGCAGATCGTTTTAAAAATTGATCGGTACGTGAGTATTATGAAAAATATAATAAAACGCTTATCAAAAAAGGCTAATGTGCACAAAGTAAATAAGCTTTTTGTATCATGAATGATGATTTATGAAATGATTGCCGTAAAGCAGAATACTGCCAGAATATAATCATAAAAAAGAAACGATCGCACTTCGTTGCGCCCAAATATATGAAAAAACAGCAATTGGCAAACACCTATGGATATAACTGTAAGAAAATAACTTTTCTATAAAAAGCATCGACAATTCGTAGATGCATAAAGAGAGCTGGCAAATGAAACATAAATAATAGTAAATCCTAAGCGTTTATAAGACCTGAAAAAAGAAAACTGAACTTACAATGACATCGCAGAGTTAGCAGACACACGACGATCGTCGTCCCGTGGCTTATGATAAAGTTGCCATCTAGTCGGCGATGCACCTTCCGCCGGAGAAAGCTCGTCGCCGGGGCGAACATTCTCATACGGACTGCCGAGAGAGTCATTACCTTGATGCACCGGAATGGGCGGCAGGTTTTCACTGTCGGCGTCGCTGTCGATACCGGATGATGATCGGTGTCCTTCAGAAAAATTCCAATCGATTATTCACTGATTCGTTTACATAGTTAAAAATAATTTATCAGTTATTATTAATAATAGGACCGTACTTTTAATCACAGCTGTTATGTCCTGCGTAACGTGAGCGGGAAACTGTCCAAGTAAGTCGAGCACCGTATTGTGTCGGGAGTCCTTTATGGCGAGGTCGACTCCGCGATCTAGTAGTGTTCGCACGACTTCCATCTTGCCACAAAGCGCGGCCTCGTGCATGGCCGTGCCGGCTGATGTTCGGGTGTTGACGTACACCCCTGCCGCCAGAAGCACCTCCACGCACGCACTGAAACAAGGCGAGGAAACGATATTGAGTATACTTTCTTAATTTCGATATGTGTGTAAAAAGGGATCAGTAGAAAATGCAAGCAATGGTCAGCCAGAATTACTCCGTATAAAGTTTTAAGTTCTCAATATTCTATACCTTGACGATTAAGTTAGAATTATAAAACTACACACACCGCGACCACGCTGATATTTCTCAAACAAAAATATCTGTCGCGCAGCTACATATAAAAGCCGACGCAATAAAACGTCAGATTGCGGTCGGACATCCGCGGTGGAGGCCAATTTAACGTTTTCCAATTTGCTGGAAAGCGAAAGAAACAGCAGTATCAGCAGCAATAGTAGCCGTATCAAAACACACAGTCGAGCGCTTCGCAATGCGATCGCATTATAAGCGAGGCGTTTGTTAAAGCGATTAGCCGGACGATAGCGGGCGCGCACACCTCTATATATGTATGTATAGACGAAGAAAAAATGCGCAACGTTATGCGATGCGCCCGATTACAGAGTCCGGTGGCAGTTTCGATCGGCCGGTCTCAATCGGAAGCGCAGATTATTTTAAAGGCTTACCAAGGGGATTACCCGTGCCGTATGGCCCGTCACCGCGATGTTAAGTGCCACGCACCATCGAGCGCCCGCGCGCGAGAAGCCTGATATTATTCGATGATCCGATTTGCCGTTTGCGCCTCGCTACTTCCCAAGTATATAGATAATCCAAGCGTATATACGCGTGATGCGTTTGTTTGTTTGTTTGTTGCACTTTTAAATGCGGGGGATATCCGACACATATATATACACAATCGATGGCTTTTCATAATGACGAGAGACTCGAAATCCGAGCTGCGCAACCGAGTGTGTCTTTTGTTTTTTACACAATTTAGGTATTTTCAGAAGGTATAAAAGATGGTATTCATACTCTGAATGAGTCGACTTGAAGG
Organism: Cecidostiba fungosa; assembly: GCA_900474305.1. Lineage (NCBI taxonomy): Eukaryota > Metazoa > Arthropoda > Insecta > Hymenoptera > Pteromalidae > Cecidostiba > Cecidostiba fungosa. The sequence continues at coordinate 193,566 of UCOJ01000117.1, read as the reverse complement.
ACACTTTTAAGAGGAACTGAATAGGTTGAGATTCTATGATATCCACTACATAGTAGCTAATTGAATTAGGAAAAGGCGAGGCTGGCATGGCTACGTTGCACGCGATGCTATACATTTATACCAAGCTTTTAGTTTATATAGCGGAATTACTGTATCAGGAATCCCGTGGAAATGATTTCCAAGAAGACATTAAACCTCCAGAGAGATACATTACATTTACTTCCAATTAATCGAAGTATCTCTTAAGAGCATAAGCTAATCCCGTTAAAAGAAACATCGAAACGCGGAATTAATAAAACCGCTCATCAGACAAAAATAATCCAAGTACTCGACATACAGAATCCAGCATCGATCGAAATCGGGGCGTAGTCAATCTGCAACAAGATATACTGTAGCATCAGCTCACGACCTGAAACGTGCATACAAGTGCAAAGAGACTGCAGCAACGGACACATCCGCTGCACGCATATATCCCATTCCATCTATACAACCTGCTGAGCAGATCCTGAGAGTATCGTCCGCGCGCGCGGATGTAGATTCGGCTAATGCGATTCTCCTGATCGTGAAGCGACGGCGCTGCATCGGTCCGCGCGAATGAGCATAGCTCGGATCGGCCGTTGCATTCGGATTTCGACGCTGGCTGCCAATACAAGCGCATCGACGGCGGCGACTGGCTAACTACGACGAGGGGATCTATCTCTCTCGTCGAAGCTTCGACGTAATATCGGTTCAACGTGATTACGCAACGGTCTTTCCAGGCTTGTAGTCCGTCTGTGTCGTGCTAGAGCTTGTGTCCATCAACAGTTCGCCTCGTTTCCATCTCTTCTCGTTTGTGTATATCTCTACTCTATGCAATATTCTGGACTACGCTCTCTCTCTATCTGTTATATCTTCATCCTATAGTAGTAGTCTCCTCTTCCTATTCTCGTTCCTATTTGTCAGTGTCTAATATATAGTTCTAGCCGTCGGATCGCACACAACAGTTTCGCTCTTTGTCGGGAGTGGCACGATTATCAGCGTGTATTATATAGCGCCGCTATATACTGTCACCGTTGCTATACTCTCGTCTCTCGGTTTGATTCTATAATTGCCATCGCCCGCGCGAGAGAATGATATACCCGTTTCCAAGGGGATGCGTTGAACTAGTTACCGGTTCTACTTGTGCTAGATTCCGTGTCCTTTGTGCGCAGCGAATAACTGTGGTCGAGGTATAATAGACTCGTGCCGATAAAGTTCGGGAGAAAAGGTGCGAGACCGTGGAATGAAAATTCGCGATGAATTAGTATTCGTATAGAACGCCATTTAGCAACATATTTTCGCTTACGTACAATAACACAATTACAGGTACAGCTGTGCTACTGTTTTTTTAGCCTGTGGTCACACACAGAGTGCGGTGGTAAAAGGGGAGCGAAAAACAAGTCTGTGATTACGGAAAACCCGCATATCGGAGCCCCACGTCCGCAAACGATCGAGCGAAAATTGCATTCGCGCGCTCTCTCTCTCTCTCTCTCTCGCTCTGTTTTCCTGCAATTTTTCGGAAAATTGACTTGGATTAACAGTATCACACGAAGAAAATTAATTAGCAATTTTAATTCGCAAACATTTGACGCAATTCAGAATAGCTGTAATTTCGGGGACCGCAATGTCAACTTCTGTCAAACTGCACACACAAGCACATCAGGTGCTCGCACGTACAGAGAGAGAGAGAGAGAGAGAGAGAGAGAGAGAGTCGAGCCCTGGCATTATTTGTCGAAGTGAAATTTGGCGGAAGGTTCGATGTATTGAATCGCGGAGCCGCGACGCAGCAGTACCGGCGGTAAACTGTGCGCGCCCCGCACAAATTGGCGCTAATTCGAGGCCGGAGCTCTCTGCTGCCGGTATTTGTAACGCGATATAAAATGGGATTCGCGGTCGTGGCGAGTGCTGCACGTCGTTCGCGTGTTTGTGTGCAGCCCTCTCTCTCTCTATCTACGAGCCGATACGAACATTGAATCAGCTTTGACAAATAAAGAGGCAGAAAAAACACTGCGAGTGAGCTTATGCCCACTGCGGGTATAGCGATTGGTTAAACAAGCCGAGAAATTTCTTTATTTGCCAGAGGAATCACGCTTTCATGGCATTATAAATGATTGGTTTTCGGCTTTTTGTTTAACGCCGCTGCGGTTAAAGTGGAAAAAATTCCTTTAGCTTCGTTTGCCGAGTTTCAATCATTCGCGTGTGCGCAGTCACGAATACTGTATACACCGTTCCTTAGTATCTTTTTTTGTTGTTCACCTCGAAGGTCAAGTTTTTCAAAAAGAGGAACAATGTAATACAACGCGCACTTGAAACCTAAGCCGAGACGAGTATCGTAAATCATGAACAAAGGCATTCGTTAAGGCACTTTATGTAACATTTGCACTATAAATCTACTTTCCGCACAATGTGGCACTGCGAGATTAAAGCGGCAATTGTAATTAGGGTTGATTGATGATGATGAAGGTGACTCGAGAAGAATCTTGAAAAATAGAATGCTCACCGGTGACCATTACGCGAAGCCAAGTGCAGAGGTGTGTGTGGGAAGATCAAAGAGGATGAGGAACTGCGCAAAGACTCGATCAGCTCGGGATGAGTTCGCACCAACAGCTCCACTGTCTCCAACCTGTAAATAGTAAATGCGTGCTTTCATATTATATTATATAGCAACGGTGTTAACAATTTGTTTTGATGCTTGATTCAAAAGCTATAGACCACAGTTCAATTGCTGGCTATAAAGATTTTGACACTTTTTATTGTATCAGGTAATTTGCAGGTCTATCGCGTTAATTTATGTAATTAATTCGACGCTCGTTTCAATTAAAGTGAAGTAAATATACAGTGTCAGACTACTGTTTATTGTGCTTTACCTTTTAAATGTACAATTAATTAACGGAAAAGGGCTCGAAACTGCCTTCATCATTAAAAAAAAAGGAAGAAAAAAAACAACAAATTTATTGCTGAATAGCTATATACTGATGAAAAATATTTGAATTAAAATTTTATCTCCAGCCTCGCGCGCGGAGAGAAATAATTTGAATAAAAAATAATAATAATAAAATTTTAACGATATAATTTACCTTCCATACTGTGCGGCCAGGTCCAGGGCAGATTCTCCGCGGCTGTTGCGGATACTGGGATCGCATCCGTACTGCAGCAGCTGTGCCACGACTTCCGTGTGTCCATATTGTGCGGCGCAATGCAACGCTGTCTCGTTATCTTTGGTCTGTCGTCAATGAAATTATAAAATTTTCGTTTAATCACTCCAATTAATTTCAACTTTTATTGTAATGTACACTGCGCGGCGCGGAAATAAATATAAATCACGTATACGAATTTTAATAAAAATATGTGTATTTTAATTAATTCAATAATTGGTTCGACACGCAAAGATATATAAAATTTATATACACACATATCGATTCGTAATTTAAAACTTATGCGGTGTATATATACCTATACTAAACCATCATGCAGTAAAATTGTGTTCGTTAATATATAGCAAGAACTGAATGCGCGCGTCTCGAAAATATAATGAAATCCTTATTATATTTTTCTATATATAAGAAATGATAAAATCAATTACCGTAAGGTTGACGTTCGGCACCGAAGGCCCTTGACTCAGAATTAATCGCACAATTTCCGAGTTTCCGGACCATGCCGCTAAATGAAGCGGAGAAGAGCCCTTAGCATCGACGATATTGGTCGAAGCTTCATGCTGGAGCAGCAGCTTCACCACTTCCCTGCAGAGAAGAAAGAATCGAATATGGTCACACACAAATAAGCACACGTACCACTCTTGAGAATAATATTATGGTTTCGTGCGCAAATTATCAAGATATTTTATTGTGGTATAAAACAATATTAAAGTGTCAAGCTTCTGATTAAAATTTTAATTTTTCTAATTCAAATATATCGCTTATAATCATGATTGTTAATTACTTGTGTCCATTTAAAGCAGCATGATGGAGCGCCGAATATCCGCTTGAGTCCTGCACATTAGCTCCTGGACCTCGGCGTAAACTGCAATCACAAGACAAAAGACAAGACAAAATTATTACTTGAATAAGTAAATTAAATATAAAAATGTATTATTATCTACAATTGAAAATTATGGGCGTCAATATAATAAGGAACCCTTGGATATGAATAAAAATGGCAGGAAAGTCAACAAATAGATCTAAAAAATGCGCTCACCACAATCGACTTTATCTATTTCGCTCTAAAAATAAAATAAGAAAGCAAAGAGAGGAGATCACACAGCAAAGCAAGCTCCAGCTTTGCACTTTCAATTGGACGGAGGCGCTCATCCTGCCGGCGAGTCAAACAATAGCCGTGCGCGCCTTTTCCACAGTATTATATTTCGCGAGCTATTTTTTGCGATAAGAGCATAAACTCGAAGTTTGTGTGCATAGAGAGAGAGAGAGAGAGAGCTTTGCCGCGGCTATTTGCACATCCTCGGACGAGGCTCGCAGTATACGCATAGCCAGAACGTTGGCAGCAGCTCTTCGTTCGTTTGTTCAAGCCCGAGCGATGCGAGCCTCGCTAACGAAGCCGCCGATATGCCGTTCAACACATGTTCTCGTTACGCGCCATTGTTGCAGCCTCGGATCCGCACACTCTCCGCACGTCTATCGTCTGCGGACGTCGAGAGAGAGTGAGAGAGAGAGAGAGAGCTGCTCCCGCAGGAATATAACGTCGAAGCATAATCCATAGTCGTGTTTGCTCATGACTTCCAACCCCGCTTTTTTGCCTCTCGCGCGGTGGTCGAGCACTGCTGCTGCGCTTACTCGATAGACGGATTCTTGCGTAATGCACATATTGTGCAAAAATTTTCCGCGGAAGCTTTGATGGAGACTGAAAATTAATAGGGCTCACTGCTGGGTTTTGTGTATTATAAGAAACAGAGAGATCCGATCGAGTTATTGGCGAAACTCATCCACTGTACAAATTAATCAAATGGTGATGATGTGATTTTTTTTCACTCAGAAAAAAAGGAAATGCTCTTTTTGAGGTATACTTGCAAAAATATATTCAAAATATAAAAGAAAATCTTATTCCTATTCGTGTGTTTACATAAAAATTCACGAAATTGGATGTGTTTCTTACAAGCCATAGTTTGTTTTTCTCTTCGGGGATATTACTCGTTTCCCTCCTATTGTTAAGAAGATCCATATTTACCCTGATCTTATGACCTTTTCAAATATAGCCCACCCCCTATATCCAGCCAATAGTTTTCCCCCTTATATATAGCTCAATGCATGAAGTGCACACGCAACTTTTGTCATACGTAACAGGCGAGTTATGACGAATTCTATACGCTGCATGACTGGCATATTGATATGTATTTACACAACAAACACTGGAATCGAACGTTGTTTATAGCTTTTGCTTGCATTTATTACATAGCATGTACATAAACAAGCTGTCGTCAGAGGATTATTATAATAATATGATGAAACTTATTTTTAAAGTAATTTGCGAGTAGCTTCTTTTTATAAGTTGTCCAAGCACTAATAAAGCTCGGGAAAAAATCAATTAAAACCAGCTCCTGTTAATTCCATTGAAACGGTGCGACGCCTAAGCTGCAAATAACAATTGCGAGTGCAGTACCGAGAGCCGGCGAAACGACGTTTCTACAAAGAAAGCCGTCGGTAGTAGCGCGCGGCAGCATAGCGACGCTTCTTAACGAGTTGACTCGAGCAATTAAGCCACCACCAGTCATTTCGCGCAAAATAATCAAGCGCGGCAATTCAAAGGACGCGTAAAGAGTGAGAAGGAAGAAAAAAAGCAAAGAAATCTATAGACGACGCTCGTTTCAGATGCTAAAGTAGTACCTGCGCCGAAGAATCGTTAAAGAGCGAGAACCCCGATCCCGGCAAAGGAAAATGAAAAAAAATAGAGGGAGAGAAAGGTGTATAGGCGAGCACAAAAAAGTCATCGAAGTACAAGGCTTCAACTAGAGTAAGCGAGACAGAGGGTGAGAGAAAAAGTCGAGCCTCACTTCTGTCGCGTGTCGCATTCGTCGTCAATCGCGAAATCGTGTATTAATCCGATTCCATATCCCTTCGCGGTGCGCTAGTATACGACCCCCTGGTGTCGGCGCGCGTGTGATCTATTGTAGGAAAACATCAAAAACGCACGCGGGAGAGAGGAAGAAAGAGAAGGCAGCGCGCAATTTCAAATCGCGATGAATGCAAGTACGTTCGAGAGGAACGCGTGTCGCTTCGCGATATACATGTATACTTCTCTTCACTCCATGTGTATTGCTTTTGCGCGCCTACTGCTTCAGCTCCTCTGCAGTAGTAGCGTGTGTTTTTATGCGTACAGTCAGTGTTCTGAATTGCTTCTTTTTTTATTCAGCCTTTTTAGTCTCTTTTGCAGTACCGAGAATCTCGCGTGTATTTTAATTCTGTGTCGTCTTTTCCGCCTTAATTTACGAAAAGTGCGATTTACTGTTACTCGCGTTTACCAAATTTAGCACAAAAGCTGAAGGGATGCGTACGTGAATTAAATTTCTGTGCGTTTTTCGTCCCTACAGTGTAGAGAGGTTTAAATTCATATATAAATGACTGTGAAAAAGAAATTTGAAAAGGCTATTGCGTTAAAGGCTTTTTTGTGTTCCGCGAGTGAAGGCTGACAGTCGTCATGTGGGATAATAGAAGTTTTTGTAATCATTGTATATTAACCTTAGGCATAAAAGTAAATTAGCTTTTATACTAACTTCTATACTTCTTGTAAGTGTTAATTACTTCTTGAACGTAATTGCACTTTCAAAAGACTTGCTAAACTGTTCATACAGTACGGCAACAGTTCTAAACGAAATATTTAGATGTAGAGTATAATGGGCTTGAAAAGGACTTATTTTCTTATATCTCTAAAGTTTCAAATAATAATAATATGTTCCAAGCAATAAACTATTTTCGTCTTGATTGAGAATGTTTATTGCTAGTGAAAAACCGTGAAAAACAAAGATTGAAAGAAAAATTAAGAAGCATTCATCGTTTTATCAAATGACTAATTATGATCATTAATGTACTTTAAACTTAACATTTAATATAATAAAATACCACATTGAAGGGCTCTTGGAATAGATAACATTTCCATACATACAGTTATATAATAAGGGCTTAGTTCGCAACCTCTCAAACTCCTGCTTACACATGACAGCAAGTCTGTATAGAGTGCAAGGACGCGTTTGACTCTTCCATTCAGCGCATTTTCATCCACTCAGCCAAGTTCCTTAATTAAAGTCTGAAGATCGTCCACAAAAAGCACATCGAGCACTGCTCGCTCGTCTACTTTCGCATTGCGACTGAGAGTAAAAGAAAGATCCTCCCAGTTCTCTCTCTATCTCACTTTTCTCCTTCAGGACATTCGGAATAGCTTGTAGTGGTCTGCGACTCTTACGAGGGATCGTATAGGGGCGTTTTATAAAGCCACGCGCGAAAATAAAGGACAAAAAGGAGAGTGCAAGAATTTCTTGAAAAGGCAAAAATTTTATTAAATGCAACACCTTTCAGAATAACTGTATTGTTAGTGTGCATAGTGAGAGTTGCAAAACTTCTTTCGTTGCTGTTTGTACAAACTTCGTTTGTACCTCCGAAACTGTTTCGCAGTTATGTACAAATTTTTAAGTTGCAATTTGTGATTCCAAATCACTTGGCAATCTGCACACACACATGCTATTAATTTCATAATTAAGTTTTTATAGTTTTGCAAATCTTGATTTTTTGCTATTTTCAATTAATAATAGCATATATGGCAGTTTTACTCAGAACACTTTTTCTGTTTTATTATAGGATATTGTTAATATTTGTTTTATAATTATCCATATAAAATGTTCATCAGTCTTCTCCATTATATTTTAAAATAAAAAATTGATCCACCCATAGAAGTCGTTATAGCAAAATTTGCGTCGAAGGTAAAAAAAAAGTATTAGTATCTCCAAAACAATTCATACATTTTTCTAGATTTGCTCAGGCGTCATATGTGAAAGCGTATTACATAAAGTAGACTGGGTACAGGGATGAAGCCGTCAAAAGAGAGAACGAGCCTTTTCTTTTCCACCTTCACAATCTCTCCCCTTCCACACGTGGGTGTTGTACGTTGTCAGAGCGAGGGTCGGGCATTTCTTACCGTCACTTAATTAAGGGTGTACATTGCCGGACTGTCGTCGTCGTAGGACCGCAGATGAATTACACGACAGTACACGCGCTGAAGTTTCTCGAGTCTCGCGCGCGCTGTTATGTTGCGCGCCATTGTTATACGTGCCTGAACTACTTTGTCAGGGTGACGCCTTAACTACCTTTGCTCTCTCGCAGTCGATGTCGGACCAGTCCTGGCCCAATTATCTTTACGCGCCTCTGAACACGAGCACATACACTCAGCCAACGGGAGATGCTGCGATCGACGACATACCACGCCGTTCGTTACACGAAGCGATTTACCAATTGTTAGTTTGCACTTGATTTGAACGCCTCCTAGCTACACCGCTCCCCTGTCATATACGACTCGGTAGTTGTTACGCTTGACGATTTTTAACGAACAACCTGCAATAAAGCTACACACTACTACCTGCTGCGATGTTCTTTTATCTTCATCCGTATACCGACGAGAACGTACCAGAGATAAAGTTGTGAAATATATAATAATAAATGCTATTTTAATTCTTTTTATTATAAAAACATTTGTAAAGATCTCATATCACAACGTTTATGTCCCTTTCATATTTTATGCACTAATATACGTGCGTTAGTAAATTTGTATAGTATGTGTTGCAGACTGCTCAATTCATGTATAATATAATATAATACTGGCTGCAGACGCATGTGCAGAGTGAATTTTTGACTGGAAAACCTGGCAAGTCGATTAAAATACAAAAGTTACCAGCCATCACTCTTCATGATGAAACGACTAGCGTTCCTATGACCGTACATATTCATGCTATTCATGGTAAAGTTTGTGTGTAGCGTGTGAGCGGGAACGTTGGACGCTCACAATACTGCTGCGAGGGAGCGTTGCCTCCGTACTGGAGTTATTAAATTATACAGCTTTCCTTCGCGTTTAACTCGCTGGCATACTGAAAAGTGTCAAAGAACAGCAATTCGAGCTAAAATATGTCGGGCTGAGTTTGTCAAGTATTAAGATTTTTTTATTCCCCCAAAAAATGTTATATAAATTGTAATAGAGTGTTTTATCGTTATCGCTTTGAAAGTTACTTAAGGTTACTTATAATTAGTAAATTATCAGTGTGCAATTTATCGATCTACTTAAAAGACAAATCTTACGTTGGAATTACTTTTAACCACAAAAGCATATTACATCAGTTTGTATACAGTTCATCTCGTTATTGGATATAATGTTCGATTGCAACCGCAGGTACGCAAATTCAACGCGTCGAATGCGTCTGGCAGAGCGAAAGCAATTTCGCTAAATCACAACAAACAGATTTGCAATCGGAGCAAGACGCCTGCAGTGCATATACTATTGACTATGAAGCCACCGTAAACGGGATACTTGATCTGATCGCGCGTGGATGCCCTAATGATGACACTAATGATCCTCTTGCTAGCTCGTTTAATGCATCGCTGCTTGTCGCTTTGTTATGTGCTTGTAAGTAAATATCAAAGTGATATTATGTTATATTGTATGTAGTAAGATATGTTATTTAATTTAAAACAATATATAAAATTTTCAGTAGGAAATCACAAGAATCGAAAATGTGACCTATAAACTGACGATGAATCAATATTTGTCTGAAATGATTGATTAAAATTAACATATATTATTTAAATATTACTACACTTAGAGAAATGTTAGAAATTAAAAAATTTGCTACTTATGTAGGAAAAGTATTGAATTTCCCTATTAATTTTTATGTAGGAAAACTTTTTACTGTTACATAGTAATCTAAACCCATACTCGCATTTTAATACATTTTACTATGAAACAAAGTAATTTTTATAGAAGATGAGATTTTGAAAATTGGATTTTTTTTCTTTGGTATTCATTTTACTCTTATTATTATTCATTGTAAAAAGTATCTTCTTTAGTTGTCTATCAAATCTTTGTTGATAACTAAATTTAATTTTCTAATTTCTTCAAAATTATTGTCAAATTTGATTAAACAATGCTCCCAAACCTCGAAGGATTAAAATTCAGGAGCCAGCAGAGCACAAAGCAAGCAGAGAGTCTAATCTAAAGTAGATTTTAGAAGTACAATTTACAAAAATCGATAGCTGTAACTAATTAAATCGTTTTAAATCTATCTATATTAGGAACGTCGACCCAAAAACACTCATTACCTCCGTATAAGAAGTGCTACCGTCGAAATTCGCGAAGTGGCGGCGTTGTTATCCACCTCCAGCCGCACAAGGATCAAAAAAACTCTTGAAAGAATAAACGGTGACGATCGACAGCGCATAATTGAAGAGCCTCCCCCATGCCCGGAGCAAAGAGCGCGTTGAAAAGCTCTGCAGGCGAAGCGGCGCGGCTTAGCTTCTGGCAGTCTCTTTTTACGGTCATCATCGCACTCGCTTTGCTTCTATGGCTTTATTGCTCCCTCGGGCCATACATGTCTATACGCGGCATATTAGCAGTCAGGGGTCACCACAAAAGCCCGCCAGCTAGCACCTCTAGCTCCTGCGGTTGAGGCAATAGATAAAAAGAGCGAGTATAGTATTATATAAGAAGGGTGAAGAAGATTCGCAGTTGCACATAAGCGCGGTGATGAAAGAAAAGCATGCAGAGATGAAGCATTTCGACGTAGCCGCAGTTTCCGCACGAAGAACCCGTGCTTTGTACCTATATGTGCCTCTCATTTTTTCACACGCACGCTTTCCCGCCCGCTTCTTTTTAATAATAAAAACGAAAGCTCGCCCGCGCGCCTTTGCCAGCGCGTAGAGACACAAGAGGCAATTTGTTATACAAGAGCCCGGGCTAGCTGCTGCTGCACGTTTGTCGTCCGCGATATACATTTTGCTTGATGCAGAGACGCTAAAAGAACTCCCTTATGGCTCTTCGCGCTCTACATTGTCCCTCGCGTCTCTCTCTTTTTTGTTTTTGAAATTTCCTGTGCGTCGCTCGCTGCCTATTAAAATGCGAACAGTTTATTCAAATCTTTGTAGAGTACTTTTAGCTTTGTTGTCTTGTCATTGTTGGTTTTGTTTATTCTTAATTATTATTATTATTCTGTTTGCTTAGCGTAATTACTGAATGTAGCGGATTATACTCTTACTTGAGGATAATGTATATAGCAACTGCCTGAAAAAGCTTCTTTATGTTTATGAATGCGCGATGCGCATGGAATGTTTTTGACAATTAAGTCTTATGAATTCTTTTCATCGTAAAAAATTCTTATTCTGTGTTTGAAATACTCAGAAGTAACAACATATTGAAACCTGTTTACCCTTTTAAATAGTAAACTAAAGAGACACCCCCTGCATCAGTAATTATAAGGCCTTTATCGTACGATTCATATGTGTAATGAGCGTAACTAAGGATGATCAATATATACAAGTAGTTATATTGTCTCATCACAATAGCTTTGATGCATATCTTTCAAATTGTATCCTTACATTATAATAAGTGTACAGGCCACATTAAAAGATATACATGCATATAATTATAAGCTTTTTAATAACCGAAAAGTTAATCCAAAAGCGCGAAATAACTTTTATTAACGACATGATAAGTATCTGTCAGAACAAGTCTGACAAAATATAAACGTTTTGAATAGTAGAGTACGCTATTTTTTATGTTCGAAGAATCTCTACTACCATATGCATCATGCTTGGACAGATAAGCGAAGGCACAGGAAATCAACGACGATTTTATGAGCCGCGAAACTCGTGAGTCAATCCTTGATTATCACTACCCGCTCTGAGAGTTCATTACACATGCATCACATTTGTGCGTGCGTTGTATAAGTGTATATATATAACGCAGAGTCTAGGCGTGAGTCACGTGGATGTCTGAAATCACTGTTATTAGATCAATCAACATAACAGGCTCGTTGTGTGCACACATGCAATCGCGGCGACAGAAGCACGAGTGACTGTACACGTTAGCGGTGGTCGGCACAGCATCCGAGGTGCGATTATTGGTCATTGATAAAGGCCTATTTTTGTAGTCGTGTGCAGTGCTATACCCGCTGTTACGCCACGTCCTCAGCGAGACTTCCGTTATTTTACAATCGTTTTCTTCTTTGCGCTGTATATCCTAGACTATGGAAGTAGGACGTGAATACGGTATATAAATCATTTTGTTTTTCAAAATACGGTTTGACTTTGAATATTTTTCATCTTTTTTTATGGCGACAAAATTAATACGTTACATTATACATAGTAAAATAAAAAGTTTCGTGATGTTGGAGAAAACCACAAAATATTTTTGAAGTAGACTGTATTGAATAATAAAAAAAACTGATGTTAAAAAAAGCCTTTTACATCAGTAAAGTACAACAATATTGACTGAGAGACCGATAAAACGCCATATATATTATTGCTGTTTGACAAGTGAATCTAACTTCTAAATAATAGAAAATCCCCTAATAAAAAAAACAGTAATCTTATAACAAACAAAGATAAGTCAAATCCGGTGTTCACTCGGCGGAATTTTCAGTAATTCGAAACCTTGGAAGTTTGAAAAAAAAAATTGAGCAATATCTGGCCTCGCTATAAGACACAACAGTTTCGGAGCGGCTGCGGAAAGTATTTCTTGCTGCTCCCATTTTTTCCGGTTTTTCTTAGCCAAGGTGCAGGCATTGGAAGCCAACCGTTGCCGACTCCTTTTGTTTTATTGATTTCAGAGTAGGGTCAACAGTTTGATAACATCTCGCTCTAATCCGAGTGTTGGGCGTCGACTAATGGACTTGGCTTTTATAGACCTGATGTATATATACTTGATCGTGCATCCTTATCGGAAACCAATTGTTGCTGACGTGCAGCTTTCAACTATTTATCATAGCAAAGTTCTATTTTTTGCTCAACCTTACCTATAATAGATGAGTCGATTAAAATAATACGACGATAGCATAACACGAATAATAAATTCATCAATACTTAAAAACAAAGCTTTCGAATTGTTTTGAAACGAATGCGCAAAAGCGCTACATTATGATTCACGCGTTATCAGAAACTCCAAAGCGTATTGTCAGAGTGTTAAAAAAAGACACTAAAACAAATATAGTTTACTTGTGTTACTAGCGCTTCTGACTCATATCAGCCTATAAATATCGGGTATAATGAAAGTTCAGTCCACGTTTTTTTTTTAAATAAAAAAAAACTTGTTTGTATAGAAACTATTCGTGCAGGCAGTGGAGTCACGCAACCGATCACAAAAGCCTTTCGAAATATTTCGATTTCATAAAACTTTTTTGACACAGCCGCACACACACACACGTATGATGAATGCAGAGGAAACCGGCGTTACTAATGAGACGCCGACGAGTTATTTTAAAGAGTTTTTATCTTTACGCAACGTTGCATAATCGCCGTGGCGTCGTGTAAAAATACAAATCCATCGCGGCGAAGACATAGCTATAGCTGTCTCAACTATATAACGCTTACGAAATGCAAAAGGAACGTCTAGAGCAGAGCGAGCATTGTCTTGCTTAAAGACGCCTGCAAACGAGAACTATAAATAATAAATTCCACCCTGTGTGTTAAAAACACTAAATCCAATCCCCTTGAAATTTAAGAAAGAGAAAAAAAACCTATTTCACCCCCATCCATAAACCTAAACGAACGAGCAGACGTCTGTAGAGGATTAAAGTGCCAACACTCCGTCATCAAGATGAAAACAAACCGCACTCTCGGAAGTGAGAAAAAAGCGCGCACCTAATGGCGCGCTGATGCTGAATCTGTGTGTTCCAACCTACCTATACACCCACACACACACACAATATAAAGAGGTACCGAGCGCGCGCGCGCAAAAGAAGAAGTATATGCGAAAGGGGTGTTAGCGGCATCAGGTATATATATAGCGCGAGGGTGGCGTTCGTTTTCGCACTCTCGAGGATGATATACTCGCACGCGCGGGCGCTCGAGCCAAGGGAAAGTGGCAGGTTGAATTGAAAAAGGATGCGCGGCCGGCGATCGATCGCTGGCTGCGGCTCCTTCGCGCGCTTATATATATACACCTACACACACACGCATCGTATGTATATAGAGTGGGAGGGAAAGCAGCAGCAGCCGCGCGGAGACGCAACTCGCGGAGGCGGCGCCGGTGGCAGCTAAGCTATACGTTTCTACGTGCGTTGACCCACAGAGAAGCGAGAGATTTTTAGAGTGCGCGCGAGAGAGAGAGAGAGCTCGACCTCGATATCAGCTAAAATATGTGCTTTATTGACCCCGATACCGTGTCCTGGCCAAGTCGACGCTCTCTCTCTCTCTCTGTCGTCGCAGCTTATGATGCTCTTAATGCCAAGTGGATCGTCGCCTCGATCGAGAGAGCTATGCGAGACGGAAATTAATTGTGAGGTTTTTTTTTTATTTAGAATGAAAATGCACTTCCTCGATGTATACTTCCTATATTATAAATATACACAGACGAGATGGAAGTATATATAATATGTAAATAGAGTCACGCGAGGCTTGTCAAAGCTTGACAACATCGCGGCTAACCGACATGTTCACTCACTGCATCATCATCACAGGCGAATCAATAACAATGAAAAAACAAGGAGAGAAAAATTGGAGCAAACTGATAATAACGCATCACAAAGCTGCTGCTGCTGCTGCAGCGGGCGAATCTAACCTCAATAAAGCGCTCGTCTCTCTCTCTCTTCCCGTTTCGAGGAAGAAAAATCAAGCCTCCGCCCGCGCAAGCTCTTGTCAATCAATGACGAATCCTCGACTGCGGGTTATAATCATGAGCGAATGAATTATTCAGACACAAACGCAAACATTGCGACAGAGACGCCCGCTCTGCAGCGGCACACACACACACACATACACACGCGTAAAACAACCTGAAAAGGCGCTGGCTCTCTCTCTCTCGGGCGCGCACAGTGTGTCAGACTGTGTCTTTCTCCCCGTCACACCCCCGAGTTGCGCGTTGATACACAGCCTCCAGGAAGTCTCCTCTCCGACGACGAGTCGAGCATCTCCTCGAGCATCGTAGCTTATATATATGAAAGTGACATAGTAGTACACACACTGGAGCGAGAGAGATAAATAGCTAGAGATAGAATAGGTGTCGACACCCACCTTGCCAAGGGACCACTCCTCTTCGCTCGCTGCCCGAGGATCTTCTCGACGACGGCGACGTTGCCGTTCCTGGCTGCTTCGAGCAGCTCCTGGTCCTTGCCCATGGCCCATTTATCGGCAGCGGCGACAAGGGATGCGAGCCGCCGGACATCCGCTATGTACCTCTCTCTCTCTCTCTCACACGCACGCACCCACGCACGCACACCGGACACGAGAGCGCACGGCTCGTTCCTCGGGACGACGGCTTATTTTAACACCCCGTGCAGCGTGTTTTACTACGCGATTTACTCGAGAGTTTCATTGATCGCAGCGTGGCCATCTTGGCCTAGGGGCGACTGAGGCGACGCCGAGCGCTCGCTCGAAGCACTAGCTGCGCTACACACCTACGAGCCACTACTACTGCTGTGTCGCTCTTCTCGGCCCGGACAAGCCAGCCGCGAGATATACACGTCGTCTGCTATCTCGCTCTCGCTCCCTCTACTCTCGCAGTCTGCTAGACACTGTGTGTATGTGTGTGCTTATGTTGTTGTGCGGGAAAGAGAGAGAGAGAGAGAGACGAGCGGAGGCTGCAGAGTAGTGCATGCTGAAGGCCGTTCCACTGCTGTCGAGCGACTTTTCGACTGCACGTTTTGTTGTATATAGTGAGGGAATTCCCTACTCCGCTCTGCTGGCGAATGAGTAATGTGTAGTTCCGCGAACACCAGCTTTGTTATTGTTTTGAATTTCAGCTTGATTTCGACCATGGCGTTTGAAGTTTTCATGAATTTTAAGACGGATTTCCTGAATATATCAAAATTTTATTAGAGCACTCTTGTCGTGACAGAGTAGAACCGCACGCACTTACACGCGTGCAAACAAAAAATTTGTTTTGGCTTAATTATTGAAGGTGGGTTGTCCGGTTGACGTGGTCTGATATTTCTACTCGTCATCGTTTTTTATTGTCGCTCGATGCGCGCTCCTCGAGAGAGAGAGAGAGAGCCGGAAATGACCAATATAAGACGTTATAAGAAGAAGGGCGTTCAGTCTTGAGGACTAACGGATTCGCCGATGAAAATTGTTTACTTTTATCGTCTATTCTATAACTGCGTTATTATAGTGAGAACGACGATAATAGTTGATAAAATGTATTATGATCAATCCCCCTTTCACTCGAAATGCATTTACATTCAATTTTTTATTTTTAATATTAAAGTATGTACATTCAGTAAAAGAAACAAGTGCCTAAACAGTAAACATAATAATTTTCGATACGCGCAATCCAATGATTCAAATAAATGTTGTTGTCACGTGCACTATCTGTATAGAGATATATAGGTATACTTCAGGTCAAATGACAGTAGAAAGCTGTTGCTCTCTCCTTCGCACGCGCGTTATCGAGTCGCACGCCCGTCCAATGCTGTCTGCAGCAAGCATTGGCAGCCCAGTTCCTTGCTGCTGCTGCATTTGTCATGAGTTAACGAACTCTCATCGCAAAGAAAGTCTGTGAAAATGATTCGATATCGTTGTGGAAATTTTTTCGCGTTTTTTCTCACCTTCCTGGTGCTCACCACTGCCTCGGAACTCTCGCCAACGATCTGGCAAGTGCCAGGTAAGCCACCTAACCTCAAAATCAATTGAATTTTTGTTTTGTTTATGTTTCGTAACAATCTCTCAGACAAGTTTCAGGCAACTGATAATGTCTTCTTCTTTATGTGCAATACGGATATAATGACTAATTCGTTAAGTTCTAAAAAAGAATTGCAAGTTAGGACGAAGAGAAGAGTTATTAACCTAAAACTCATTGAAACTTTGTTTTTGCTTTACATTTCTTTGTTATATCAATCATTTTGTTCTCTTCTTAAAACGATTATTGTTTACTATTAATGCATATGAAAAAATATTGTTCAATTATTTTTTAGATGGCGGTACTGCGAATATCTCCTTAAGCACGTACAACAAAAATCAGAACGAGGATCAAGCGTTTGCGCAATTAATCAATATAAATGACAGTGCAAATTTTGCTATCGCTGTCAATGATATTCCCAGTGAAGTTAGTTTTGTTATAATTCAACTACATTCTTATATGCACAATGTGTCCATGTCGTACAATAAAACATCAATTAAGAGAACACCTGGAAACTTTGTCATTGGCACAAATATTGGACTTTACGTTGATACTACTGGTATCGCTAGTACTGTAGTTTATGCATCGAATGAAAATAACTTTCAGATTAATGGTCTAGTGGCTGTCGTTGCTTACAGAAGTGATGGTAAGTCTTTGTTTTAATCGCAATTATGTAATTGAAACAATTATTAGTGTATTATATAATTATTTCTACTTCGATTTCTTGTTGCAAAATTAATACGTGAGTAGATGATAAATGGAATAAAAGTTTCTTCATTCGTCTACATGTAGATGTGTAAACCATATATTATCACTATTGCAGTTTCACTCTTTTTGAGTTACTCTTTAAATTAGTGAGAAGTCAAGATTTCAGTACCTTTTTCTACGTATAATAGAAAAATTATTCTTTACAATTATAAGAATCCAAAGTATAAAATAAAGTTATAAATTCATTTAAACTCTTAATTTTTTAACAATATAAAATTAAGTCATAAATGTTTAAATATTATCAATTTCAAGAATCTTATCATTCTGATTGCATAACTTCACAGCATAAAAACTCAGAATTTTGCATAGTCAAAAATCCTTGTAAATATAAAATAATTTTTGTAATACTTTTTACTTTTATTGCTTTATAATAATCATATTTAAACATCAAATCTAACTTTTTAAGTTTCAATAATATTGAACACTGTATGAGATATTTAATCAATAAGAAGACCTTCAATCTAATCTGGACAGTTCTTATCCAGACAATGTAAATATGAAGCATGATTATTGATCTAGGAAATGCTTGTGTTGAAGAATACATACAAATTTTTATTATATAACCAATTTCATATACCTAGTACGTAATTTTAACAATGATTAAAATTGAATAACAAAGTACTGCAACTTTTTTCAAATTTACGTTTATTGCAAATATACGATATTTAAAATCTATTGAAAAATATTCTTTTTCATTTAAAACATAAAAAACAGTAAACTGCGTGTAACCGTGTATAATTTCAACGAATTTACTGTACAACATATGTATAGATACGCTTCTTGAAAATACTTTATCATAAACTCCCAAGAGGACACAATTTCGTCATATTTTATATCGCTAAATTCGTTGTCAATTGATTTATGTTGAAGCATTGCAGACATTCCTAATATTATTAATTGAATTAAATAAATAATCGGGTATTTTAAATGATTAAATTTAGTCATTCTGAACAAGTGAATCTGTAAGTTTATATTTTCAAATGAGTTCTTGATTTTTACTTTATTTTTTTCTTGCAAAAATAATTTTACAGCGACGTCATTTAGCATCTTCACTTGAGCGATTAAAATCTATGTCAGCATAATAAAAAAGTAATAAAAAATTAGTTAAAAATTTACTAAGTCAGTATTAAACATGATTTTCAGCTCCCTCTCCAGGTGGATGCAACATGGAGTTCGATATTAAGAGATCACCCTTTCAGAAGTTGGTCTACGATGATGCAACTGTGACGGTTGATGCTCAACCGGCCGCCGTGCCGACCATTGGAAATGTTGAATTACCTTGCGAAAAATATCCTTTACAGCACGATGCCTATCGCATGTACTTGCCTGAACAGGATTTCAGTAATGAAACATACTTCTTGGCGATTGCCAATATGCTCACTGTGAGGGACATCGAAAGGAATGCGAATTTGGTAAGTACAACGCGAGTTTCTAACTTACAAAATACTTGTGCTACTTAATAAAAAAAGAAATGTATACGATATTTGTAACACAATCGACTATTTCTTATTACAGATGCCGGCATCGTTATATGAATCTTCAATGAGACGCGTATTTAGCTTGTACTCTGGAACTGGATCCATTCACGGGATGGTGGCGCGCTTTGCTAATCATTCGGCTGCCTACGTACCAATCGTTACTTATGGCTGTGATTCGTCTTCATGGTCCAATTCTTGTTCCATGCTAAGTAAGATATTATTATTTTTTTTTTTAAATACAAATGTATAACTAACTTATAACTTACATCAATTATAAAATATGTACTTTTCTACAGCCACGACATTTTCGAAAGTCCTCTGTGCTTTGACGTTTTTTATTGGACTTTTCGTGACTATGCGCGGACAATATTATTTCAAAACTTCAATGTTCATGATGGGATTGCTATTTGGAGGCTTTATAGGTTATATTCTAGGAACTTCAATTGGAACTTTTGATATCACAGGTTCATATATGTATAATACTTATAAATCGGATAAAATCAATTATTATTAACCTTTTTTAATATGGCAAATGACTTTTGCTTTTCAGGTGTTCTTGTATCAGCTTTAGTTATCGGCACCATGACAAGCTTATTATGGTTCATTTTGTGGATGTGTCTCAGTAGCCCAATTCCATCTCTTATGCTCTCTGGATTGACACTTGGCACGTTCTTCTTTTGCCTATTCTACTTCACTATCCCAGGTATAAGAAAATCGCCGCTACCGAAAAAAATAAGCTCGACTGTAATACATCAAGAAAGTAGAATCCTCCATTCCTTTACGAAAATACTCGAGAGCCGCTGAATACCCTTGTCTTTTTATATAGCCAAAGTGGGAGAAAGAAAGCCAGAGAGGCTGTTGCAAATTATAGGAAAATAATGAAAGCCAGCTTAAAATGCGGCTGAACCCGTAGGGGAGAGAGATGGAGAGCACAGCAGCCTTCGCGCAACCCCGAAGTTAGTATCCGAGTTTGGCGAAGGGATGAAGCTCTCTCGCACACAGCCAGTAGTCGGTGGTATGGTCCCCCCCCCGTTGCTTCTATCAATGTTGTTCGCTCATGTGGAAACTTCGCTCGCCGAATCCCCCGCGTGCCTCTCTTGCCTTTCTCACCATAACGTCGCTCAGTTTGGCTCTGCTCTCTCTGTCTCCCTCGTTTCGCGGCCACCCTCGCGCCGAGTAAAACTCCACTTTCATCCCCCTCCGTATGTGTATGTATGTGCGCGGAGGTTACTATTAGAGAAAGAAGGTTTAGAGTCCCAGGGAACATACACGTGCTCTCTCTCTCTTTCTCTCTCTAACCAGCTTGCAGAAGATTCGCATTTACCTAATTGTGTCCCTGTATTTATTTAGTGCGGAATCTATTTAGATTACACGCTCTAACTATGCAGAGCGATTGAATGTTACGTAAAAATATGATCAAACTGTTAGCCAGCGAGCTGATCGGCACCCTTATGTTTTCTTTCTTTGTGGAAATATATTTTATCGAAAATTACGACGACACAGATTTAACTTTACTACGCATATTTTCTGTTTCAGTTGGATTATTGTATCTCGAAGTTAATGCATATTTCTGTTTGATTTTTTCAACGTTCCTCATACTTTCAATTCTGATATTCAGCCTGATTCCTCTTTCCGGTAATATTGTTTGTTTTACAACGCTTGGTGCTTATGCCACAATACTTTCTATCGACTATTATTGTGGAGCGAGTTTGAAGTACATACTCATTAACGCGATTCGACGTGCCACTGTCTCTAACTTCAACGTCGCCATTATTCAGCCTCCTTACCAAGATAAAGGTAAATGAATTGTGCATTTGGAAAGTCTCACGTCTATAATAAATATTATTAAAATTATACTTACAATTTTTTCAGACATACTGCTTACCGTATTTTGGTCCTTCCTTGTAATATTGGGTCTCTATAAGCAATGTGCAACCAACTGGAATCGTGCGCCATTCCCCCCATCAACACCAAGTCTAATAAGAAATACTGAAAACGCACCATTGTTAGGTGGACAAAGATATCGAAGAAGACACAGATCCTTCAATAGTCGACGATTTCGTTATGCCAATTCCCCAGAACTTCGTTTCTAGACTGATGATGATAAATACCAAAGTATGGGCTCAATTTTAGGTACTATCTATGTAAGGTGATCTTATTTTTACCTCTTATACAGGTGATATTTTCGATAGCAATATATGTGAATTCAAATCTTGATTTGGCGATTCAGGACTGTAGGCCACGTTGTCGCCAAATTGAGAATCGGATAGAACCTATAGTAAATAAGGATGAAAAGTGCCTGCATGAGGGTATATTTATATTATAGATAAAAGTATTTTTGTAACTTTGGTTTGATAGTTTTTTTCGAGAGTCTGAATACGTATTAATATTTTTTATAACACGTGCATAGTTATTATATTAGAGGTAATCATATACACTTGAAGTTACGATTTGTGACTGACACACCTCTAATAATGCAACATGACTGTACTTTTTATATGACAAATTAAAAAACAATGCATCAAACAAAAGTGATATAGCAGTATAAAAAATATAGTCGGAAAGTGTTGGAAAAAATTGTTTGAGGTAGTTTTGACAAGTAAAAAACAATTGTGTTATCTGTGAGAAAATTCCAATAACGTTTATTTCAATCCCAATTATCGCCTCTTTTTTTTGTCTTAGCGTAGGTTATTACAATGATTTTGCGAGTTGCCGAACATGTGCACGCACATTCAAACACACACGCACGCATACTTGTGTATTATATCTTCATTTTTTTTCTCCGTGGAATGTAATCGCCGTTATTTAAAATGAAATAACATTTATTGAATCCAGACAATTGTGACACCTAACAATTGGTTTTTTTTTGCTTTGCCTCTAATGTCTACTACTTACAATCTTAAGAGGTAATCACAGCAACAATATTATTCTCATTATTCACAACACTTACATTGGATTACTGCCGCGATATAATTGTATGTATATATATATTATATTCTCGTTAATCAGTTTGCTTATACTTGTACACGATGGGTTTTTTTTCGTTTATTAATTTCTATTACAGACAATGACGGGAATATTAGAACGTCGTGTCGTCAAACGCCCAGCACAGCATGGCACATATACATATATACGTTATCGCGTAATCAAACAAGTGCTCTTATACCATGCGCTGAACAAATATATTAATGTAACAAATATAATGACTGACAATGTTTAGATATAGTATATATGTACAAAATTGTTTCTGTATAAAAAGCAAATTGCAGAAATAAAACAAAGTCTATAATTATATCGTATACTTGATTCGATCGATAACATAACAAAGGTATAGGTTGTAAACAACGAAGACATATTATATGTAAAAAAAAAAATAAAACAATCGTCTTACAAGATATATCCGCTACAAAGTTAATTATATGTACAACAAAATCATTCCGATGCAGCTCGTAATTGACTATAATATCGATAAAAGTTTTCAGTATAACAAAAAGATCCTCCGATGTCCGCTCGATAGAGACGGATCACATACGGAAATCGAAGCAGCCGCCAGAATCATATATAAGAGAAGATGAAGAAGAATAAGCAATGACGCCTCGCATACAATAATTTACATAATGAGGAGCGTAGCTGCGCGCGTGCGAGCGCGGAAAGCCCTTTCTAATTATCACGCTTAACGAGACGCGCGCGAACGGCAGCCCCTCTGGCGCTTATAGCTCGAGCTTAAAACTACCTAAGTATACGTCTTGAAGCCCGCCGCCACCGCCGGCGGGTCTCCCTTTTGCAACTGCGCTCCGAGTATACTCTTGCGGCATGCTTTCGCTTCGAAATTTGCCCCGAGAAGCTTCGCGTGTGATGCTTGTTATATAGAGTTGTGGGTGTGTGATTCTCGCTCGCGGTCAGACTTCTCTTTTTCGATTGTTTTTTTTTCTTTTTATTTTTACATTCTTATTATGCTTGCATTATATGTTGCACGACTGTGTTAAACTCGTCGATTACTATTTAAGTGTTATGTCTATATATAATCCTTTCGTTAGCTCATTATACACAAGGTGCGGTCATTTCGATCTCGTATATATAGACTTGAACTGCGAGATTTGCGACAGAACACAAAGAATATATTCGTTTATACGATCGGCTGCGGAGAAGGATGGGGGGAGAGCTTTGCGTTCACACGGGCATTTTTTTCTTATTTCTCATATCTCTGTTTTTTATACGAATTATGAACACAACGATATATCGTTGGTTAATATGCTTATTGGCTGCGATAAAGCGACAAATTACCTGTTTATGTTTATGCTCTATTATTAGTAAATTCATCGTCAGCTACACTTATTACAATGACTGGCTTTTCATTTACGGATTAATTCTTGTGTTGATTATAGTGTGTGAATATAACAGCTGTATGCGGTTAAGTTATAATGTCCGAGTGTTCGCAAAAACACGAAAATATTATTGACTCCGTTTTTTACATTCGGTATTATGTGTCTGTGTGTCCTCGAAATAACTCTCAGTATATTGTACGTTGCTATAATTATACTTCTCGTTCTGGCGATAATGAAAGTTATTGCGGAACGATTTTATCGTGCTTTTATTGTTTGAGCGCGTGTTGCATCATTCGCGCGTGTGTATGGCTATAATGTGCTGTACACTCTAACTTAATTAAGTTTGCATATTTAAACTTGCGGCGAAAAGAATTTGACGATTCCTTTTTTTGTGATATATTTCTCGTGTGTTGTTTGAAAAAATGGGCTAAATCTGCTTTTATATATGCGGACAGAAATAACGTAACACAAAAGATTTGCAAATATGAAACAATCACTTCGTCATATGTCATTTTAACGTGTATACATTTCATTCAGTACGCGTATTGAAGTTAAATAACAAATTCAAACATTATTCGTCAAATGAAAATTAAGCTTTATTATCACTTATTGATGGATCCGCGTGTACTTTAATGCAGTTCCACATTAAGGTAATTATTAAACAATTGGCTTGAATGATTGACGTGATATTATCTCTCCGTTTTGAATATTTATCGAATCAAAGTGATATTGTAATTTTTAATTTTCCAAAAGCTCATCTAATTTCGAAGAAAAGCGCATATGCTAATTAAATAAAGCTATTATACCGTGATTTTAGGATCGCAAGCTCAACGACTCTTCCGTTGAGTCGATCCGATTTTCTTGCGGATTAATAACAACGTGTGTTATTACGTTATAATTATTATTATAGGAATAAACATCGATATTGCTACAGCGCGTCGGGCAATGATCTGTTTGTGTGTATAATTAATAGGTACTACGAACGCCTAACGACTTTTATCCGAGAAATGACTGGCGCATATATCTACCTATATGCGTAGTCGCCTTCTTTTTATATTTTATTATACATATACTTTCGCCTCTCATATTTTGTAACTCTCGTAATTTCGCTTGTCGTGTAATTTCATATGTATATATATAAATACTTTGAATATGTACAGTATATTTACGTTTACGCGATTCTCTCACTTTCTAATATACACTATGAGCTATATGTAATAACTAAGTGTGAGTATATAACAAGTACTATTTTACAACGTATTTTACTTTTGTACACAGCAATGCGAGAACTGCCGGAAAAGAGATGTTCGCTATATAATCGACTCTTTGTATATGATCGCGAAACGTGTTTCGTTAATAGAATGTATATACCTCGTTTCGCGTATAATCGACAGTTCGTACATCACATATATAAGTAGCTCGCGCGATTCGTTAATAATTCCGGGAAAGAGCAGCGCGCGCTTCGTTGCGTAAATGAATGACGACTTTGCGGATTTGTTGTACCGATTTTTTTCTTCTATGAATTATGGAATATTTTGAAAAATAATAAGAACAGAAAAGGGTATAGATATAGGACGCACGTTAACACGCTATACACAATACGTGCGCAGTCGAAATCGACGCCATGTCTTCGGTGCTGAGCGCGATGGCCGACCGAAGAAAGCCCGCGGCACCCTCGTACATACATGTATATATAGGTACATACATACACACCCTCGTCTCTACGCGTAGACCGCGAATATTCGGGGTCGCTTCTTCCTGCCCTCTCTCTCTCTCCCCTCAATTACCATAACGCGCCTTCCATTTTACACGCGTATAGTTGTGTGTGTGTGTATTATATCCTATATATATGTTTGCGTGGGAGTATAGCTACTGGCCTCATCGATCTTCTCTCTCTCGACGACGAGAGGGAGATATTCTTACGACGCGAGTTGTCGACGCTACGCTTTCCTTCATTTATCTCGTCGCGAGAGTTCTTTCTCCTCTTTTTTCGGTATACAGCCGCCGCCGGATAAGGACGTTCAAAACTTTCGTCACGCCGTGCGCACATTGATGTGTGTCGCGTGATCTATGTCTCGTTTAGCGAATTTTTTTTTTTTAATTTTCGCGCCAGCGCTTTTTTCCGACTTTTCTTATCATAGCTTGTTATATTTATTAATGAGAAAAAGAAAATTGGGGATATGCGACGCTCGATTAGAAACGAGAGCAAGGGGAGAACGAAAGAAAAATTGTTTTAAATAAAAAACGTGTATTTTATTCGTCATGTTTTAACAAAGTATAAGATCAATTTTGTACATAAAAAAGTGCTTACAAACGAACTTAGGAGGTATAGTCGTATGTTATAATAGGAGTAATAAAATAAAATATGGACAATTCACGATTTCGAACAACCAATTATATCTTATATATGTATGCGGATACTATTAACAAAATTCGAATAAGCTAAACCTATACATGCAGCGAAACTTCGTGATTGCGATGATTCTTTTCCAAAAAAAAAAACTGTAATAATACTTTTCGCGCCTGTATAACCCGGCAAAAATTCCTAATCAGAATTAAGAAACGTCGCTAGATCTCGTGTGTATACAAAAACGGAAGAAAATAACGCATATCCGCAAAGCGTACACACACACACGCGCGCGCGTGTATAATAGAAAGCACCTTTCACGAGACATATATATATAATATATTTATACCGAACGATTAATAATAATAATAATAATAATAGCGCGCGCTTTTTAAAAATCCGATGCATTCTAAGCTCACTCACTGGCGTCAGAGTTGTTGTGAAGCGGTGTGCTGTTGTCGGGAGTCGTGGCACCGCTTGCATTAACCGGATGTGAGCTCGGCGACGACTGATGTATACCAATGGGTGCCAGTAGTCTACTACTCGGCGATGACGAGGTTGGAGGTGGTGGTAGAGGTGGCGGTGGTGGCGGGCTCTCCTGGCCGACGAGTAGACTCGCCGGCGAGAACCCGAATAGCTGGGATCACTGAAGCCGCGGCCAGTAGTTACCCGCCAAGTCTGGTGTCTGCGACGGGATCTGAACTGGGACTGATACTCCTGCCGATATTACACCTGGAATCATGCGAGAAAGGACGCGTTGTGTTTTCGTTTATTATATGTATGTATGAATTTTTGTGTAAAATAAGATGTAAGTTATTATATGAGTGATTGAATTATACGAGAGTATATTATAGGGGGTATAGAGCTGGCTTTGTGCGATGCGCATCATCCTCTTACATGCTGGCCGCATCACGGATTTGCACGCCCACAATCTAACGCGCCGGTTAATGGAATGACTCGCGGCGGCGGGGGCTGCATATCGATTAGAATTTCAATTGGATTTGGATAAAGCAAAGTCTCTCTATCTATCTCTCTCTCCTTGATTTTTATCTCTTTTCAAAAGCTGGCTGTACAAAGCTGTATATAATACGAGTTACTCTCGTCATCGAAATAAACTGTTATTTATACAATTCGAATGATGATCTCGGTAAACATTTTTTAAACAAGGATTATTTGCACTCGGCTAAAACTTCCTGCAATCGAATCAGAAAAATGTGTGTTTTTTTATATAACAAAAAATACATATAGGTACACTATATTTACACGGAAAAGCAAATGCATGACGGGTTTCAGCACGAAATAAGCTATACGCGCGAGCTCTCGCATTTTTCGAAAAATGCAATTTTAAAAAGAGCGCGCTCGCGTTCACAAAAAACCTCGCAATAACGCGTGGAACACGAAGTATACATACACACTTCTCTCTCCGTTTATGAAAAATGAAAATAAAAACGAGCTCTCAGGGAGAAAATAAACATCCGAATATTACAGCGCGTTTCGCAAAACCAAGCGCGTAAACGCAATATAACGCATCTCACGAAGACACACAGTAGTAGTAGCATATATAGAGCCATAATGCAAAACGCGCGCGCGCGCACAATGCGTATGTGTGTGTATGCGTACACATGGAGGTATATGTACAACAGCCCGCGAAGAGTGAGAGAGAGAGAGATAGACTAGTAGCTCCCTCCCGTATTTCCTCCCCTTTGGGTTCGCACGTTATTGAGCGCTCGCCCAGCCGAGGCGAGACCCAACCCATCCACATCCTCCGTTTCGCCGTATAGTCATCCCTCTCTCTGTTCTATAGCCTGTGTTGCGCGCGTCCGCGAGAGACAGAGAGAGATTCAATGCCGGAGGAGAAGCTGTAGAATCCAGCTATATGCGTGTATGTATAGGTCGTATATACCAGAATATCGGGAAAAAAGAGAGACAGAGGAAAAGACAGAGATGAGTAGAAGTAGAAAAAGACACGCGTTGGAAAACTATAACAAAGACTATACAGGAGCATAACACACAGAGGGAGTAGGGAAAAGTGACGAGGGAGTAGAAATGAAATCGAGGGATAGCATAGGGGGGTGAGAAAATGGAAAATTCGCAGCTTGCAAGAGAGAGAGAGAGGGACGAAAACCGCCGAACATCGAGCTTTCTCCTCTTCCGGCATTTCTCCTCTCTCGCTCTCGCAGTTCTTCGATTCAACCCCCTACACAGTCTCTCTCTCTCTCGCCATGCGAGATTTGTTTTAAAATCCTTTTACAATTCAAGCTCTCTTCCCTCTCTTCAGCTCTTCCCTCCGTGTAGATTACGTGCGAAGAGACTCGACGGTAATCCTCCCGCTTGTTTTTCGCCTTTTTTTCGCACGCGCGTGTGTGTAAATATATATATACGCCCGCGCGCCTGCGCGCCCCGACTATATAGCTACAAATCCGAAAGTGGAAAGTACCCTTTTAAGGCAGACCGTTTATTTTTCCTCGCCTTATCCGCGTCTTCGTATATATGTATAGATTCCGAATTGAATTACGATGAATCCGATGCGCCTTTTTCCAATGCACATGCGATGGCTTTATATTATACCTCCTTTTTTCGGAGTTTCGAATATTACTGTGTCTCGGCATCTAGCAGGGGCTCAAATTAGAGTAGGTATATATAGTATATATACACTCGCGGTGAATTACGGTCAAGGACGCCCGGCGAGCCGAGAATTTGTTTGGCTCAAAATTCTCTCTCTCAGCAGCAACAGCACTCGAAATCTCGCTAGCGAAAGTTGCGGAGGCTGATTTTTAACGCGAGTGTTCTCCTCGCGCAAACAATAAATAACGAGGATAACACAGAGTGCACTCGCGAACGTAAACAAAGTTTATACACCGCGCGAAAGTATGTATATCGTCGAGAGAGCATCAGCTCTTCTTATGTATTCTCGAGTATTATAGGTATATAGCTGCGTGCGCATTTTCCGACGGCTCGATATAAGAGATGCCATTTTTTATTCCCCGACATCTCACCGATGTATAATACACATAACGCTGTTTACAATTTTTTATTTTCGTTCCTTTGTTTTCTCCTGCGCTGCTTTTTCCCTCTTTGATTAATCTATTTACTCGGCTTTTCTCGGAGCCCGTGCGAATTTCCGCGTATTCTCTGCTCCTTCCTTTTCTGCAGCGCGCTCGCGCGAGCGGCGAAGTTTATAATGACCCACCTGTTTTCACTGCCGCCACTGCAGCCACCGTAAACTCAAATGTAAGCTCTCGCGCGCGCACAAACAGCCGAATATATACAGATATATAGAACATAGAAGTGTATAGGCGCGATTTAAATTTCCCGCGCTTTATATACAGGCCCTGCATATAATTGCGCAAAAGGGAGTATAGGATGTGCCACGGGTTCGAGAGATTGGTTCGTTCATTCCGACGGCTTTTTTCCATCCCCTGGTTGCAGTCATTGTTCGCGAGCTTTTTTGGTCGCGGTTTTGTTGCGCGCGCGGAAAAAAGGATGCTCCCTCTCTTTTCATTCGAGCCTGTATTTAATTCGCCTATGCACCTAATGACGAACGAATGTTGCTGCGCTAATGGCGATTGGATTTTAAATTGCAGCGGCTGCATATTGTTCCTCCTTTTTATTCACGTTTATAATTGGAGTATAACCGTAGCAGCGATTCGATTCTCGTTACCTGATTCTCCGTAACCATTTATACTCAATTAAATAGTTACCAAATAATGAAAACGCAGTGTCTCATCAAAGCTTTATATATAATTCAAAATTATATATTAATATATAAGAGAGACTCACCTGTAGCGGAGGAGGTCGTCGGTTGATAAGGCGCAGAGCCGGGGCCGGATGGCTGACCACCAGCGGTAGTGGGTGTACCTGGACCGTGAGAACCTCCCGGGATACCGCGATGTGGCTGCGAATGCGCCGCGGCCGACTGATGCGCCGCGTGGGAGTACGACTGCGTGAGCGAGTGCAGAGGCTCGTGGAACACGTAGGCAGGGTAACCATCGGCACGTTGCTGCAGACAACTGCCGCCCATCGAGCCGCCCAGACTACTCGTCATCGAGCTGAAAAAATTAAAAAAAAAATCAATTATAGATTGTTCGAACAAAAATAAAATGTTTATACGAGTATATCCAACTCACCTATAAGTGTCAGGCATAGTAGCGATAGGCTGTGGTATCGATGAGTACATGGCGTTGAATCCGGCGTTGAGTGGTATCCTGGGGGTGGCTGGTGTCGCAGCTGGTGGCGCGGAATTCGCGTTACCGCTACCACCGCCACCGGCGCCGTTACTCGCACCGCCGACCACCTGGTCTACTGCAGCTCTTCTTTGGTTACGTAGTTTTTCCTCACGACGCCACTTGGCCCGACGATTACTGAACCACACCTGCAAACACGGGAGAAATCTTTACGTCACGCGATTGTCTATGTAACGACAACGGCTGTTGTCTATATAGATTATACTAGTCAGGCACACATATATATCTCTCTCACTCACTCATCGAGTTGCTAAATTACCGAAAACTCGTCGGCCGTTTCCGAATCGAAGCTTTGGATCCTCTTTTTTTTCGTTTGACAGGACGAGATTGTAAGCTCGACGCTCTCTTTCTGTTAATTGCGATCGAGCGGTTGTCGCAGACGGGAACATCGAGTTACACAACGTATTTCTTCGCTCGTATTTGATAATATATTATTAAACGTCGAAATATCGCGTCGATTATTTTTTTGCTGCTGCGTTATTGCCAATCGACGATTTTTTTATTTTACTTGCAAAAGAATTTTATGGAAGGGGCGCAATCGTCCGCGCAAACCGTCAAAAACGTATTTACATTGAATTTAAATAAAACGAAAGTCATCGAAAAGTCAACAGGGCGTCGTATATTTTCCGGAATAAAAATCCGAGGCAAAAACAAAAACACACGCAGCTGCGCGCGCGCAAAAGTCACCGCGATTTCGCGCATTAACCGTCAATAAAAAGCCAACAAAGCGATAAAGCATCGTCAAACAGTTACGCCGAAGCATAGAGAGAGAGACAGAGAGAAGAGTTGACACACACGAGCGTAGCTCGCTTCGATTGTTTTCGGCTTTACCGTCGCGGTTTTCCTCTGGCTATATACATGTATATATAGACACACACATCGATCGGATGCTCGCAGGTTTACAATCGTTTTGCACCCCTGTGTCCATGTGTGTGTACTGAAAAACGCGGCGTTCTCGCTCTCGTTGTTCAATCGTTTACAGAGCGACGCAAAGAGAGAGGCAAATTGCTGCAGCAGATGGCACGACACGAGAGATAACTCGGCGGGACTTTTTAGCCTCGAGCGCGCCGGCGCTAACAAGTTTTGCGCTACCGTGATGCTCTAAAGCACAGAGGGAGGGACCGACAGAATGCTATTTCGAACAGAACTGTTTTAGAAGAATTTTTTTTCCTTCGCGCTGATGTTTATGATTAAAATTCCTTATTTTTTCGCGATGCAGTTGGATAAAAAAATTTAATTTTCTACATAGGTATATATGGCGCTCGAATTCCTCGTCGTCCATTTATCTTCTCTAGCCGGCGGCGCGTCTCTTCCGGGGGACCACTCCGATCCATAAATCGATGCACACTAGCTTTATTGCCCCTTTTTATGCCCGAGTCAGTTTCCAGCCCATTAAGCGCGCAATGAAGGCGCGCGCGCGCTCGCGCCGGTGTTAAATCTAGCCCCCTCTGCTGCCTTCGATCTCTCTTTCTCTCTCTCTCTCTCTCTCTCTCTCTCTCGTGGATTCTCAAAATCTTTTGACGTAGTACACAGTCTTTTGAGCTGTACAAACATACTATTCTTTTTCTCGCCGATACTTATATAATTGCCCGGATTTGTACACTATACTAAGTACCTTGAAACGAAATTTACGGGATCGGGTTTCCACAGCCATTCGGAATCTATCACGTTTCTATCTGGATATACAGACAACCGTTGAATCTCTCCTATAAATTAGCATACGGCGGAGTAACCAAAGCCGACCCAAGAAAAAACAAACCCGCGACCCAAACAGCAGCAACCGCATCGAAAAATATCATCTTACATCCGTAAAAGTCCGTCGGTTATCATACATATATAATATAAATAACCGCAAGGCACGCATATATATACCATAAGCTCAGCCCTTATATATAAAATAAAAGCTCTCTCGTACGCGCATCAGCGAATCTCGTCGGGGATTTCGAGGTTGCGTGGCCCTCTCTCCGCTACACAGTAGAGAGATGCGAAATGATAATCGCGCGTTTCTCCAAAAGGGCACCCCGTATATAACCGTGTGTATATATATATACATATACACACAGTCTGAATGGCGGAGTTGGAAGAAGAGTCGGAGAGAGTGTAGGTGCGGCGTGTTATATAGGTAGAAAAGCGGCGGAACGGCCAATCAGAGGGCGAACCTCCCGGGGGACGAAGCGACGTTGCCATGGTTGCCCCCGCGCGCGCGTCCGAACGCTCCCTCTTAGGCCTGCGTGCGCGCGCGCGCGAGTTCTACTTTGCCGTGTGTGTGTCTGTGTGTTTTATTCACGCGACTTTGAACCTACTGCTGCTCCGTTTTTTTTTATTTCGCAGGCTGCTGATATGTCCCAATGTTTTTTCGAGTCTGATTCGAAAGGTCCTCATTTAAATTTCATTACTCGATTTGTCGCTGTCGCCTGACCAAACGCGGCTTGTTCTACTTGACGATTTTCACATCGACGATTCTTCGGACCAAAGCAGTAGTGCCAATTGGACTAACTAACGAACACGGGTTAAAGAGAGGAAGAAAAGAAGTGTATAAGTTTTTTTTTACTTGAGGCATTAGAGATTAAACGTTCGTGAATATGTGTATATAGGTGTAAGCATGGGATGGTCCTCTCGCAATGATATAATGATGCGAGAGCCAGTCGTGCGTTAGCTACGCTTCCACACCTCGTCGCTTCCGTTCTCGCTCTGTATGTACTCTGCCTTCCGCGTGCATTAACACCCGCGCGCATACAGATGTGTATAAACATGCGCGCACGTATCGACGCGTCGCGGTTTATGTGTTTGTCGCGCTGTACTATATCTTCTGTTTGCCGTCATGTTTCGCGATTGATTTTCGAATAGACGATTTCTTTTTTTTTTCATAAAACAAGCTTTCGCCTCAAAACAATCTCCCAGATTACCGGAGAGCAGTTCTTTCTCCGTTTTTCCATCGTCCTCTCTCTCTCGCCTTTGTTCCTCTCTCTCGAGTGCGCGCGCGTGCGGAGCAGCAGTTTGTCCGGAGCTGCAGCGTATATAGATATATATATGTATTCGCCCTCCTCTCTCTCTCTCTCTCTCTTCGGGTTTCCTGCACTTAGCAAGATCAATACCAGCCAACGAGGCTTGAAAACATGCGTCAACATGGTCTTGCACACTGTTTGCACGTCCACATAACGCTGTGCGCTCTCCCGAACTTTCCCTTCTCTATACTGAGAGAGACCGGCCACTTCGCAAACCTCCTCCCGCGCGTATATACACCGCAGATTCACGCGGCTATACGAGAACGAGTTGTATATATATTGTAGCGGTGGTGGTGCTTACCTATATATATACACCGCGACGTCCAAACAATGTCCGACAAGGCTGCGTACATATTAGCTCATGGTCCGCTCGCGCGCGCGTGACTATACTCCCTCTCTCTCTCTCTCGCGTGTGTATATTAATTAAAATAATACCCGACGACATATCACGTGCATATGCGAGGTTCGACGTCCCTCAGGTGTACTGGTGTGTGTGTGCATATATATGCTGTGTATATGTTTGTGTGTGTAGTCTCACGCGAGCTCAGCTTGACGCTGACCAGTAGGGCGTGACGAGAGGCGGCCGGCTATAGTTGCCCCGAGGAGACTACTGGCGCGCGGTTTTGTTGATTAGTTTTTTTCTCTACTCCCCCACTCTCCTCTTCCTTCTCCTACTCTGTCTCTACTCTCTGTGTACCTACCCGCACTGTTGTTGTGTATATAGGTATATTCTTGCTCGCACGTTTCCTCGCACGGAAATTCGCTATTGCTTTTGCAATTTTGCTCGGTAATACACGCTCTCCGCGTTTTAGTTACGACTTTGCCTGAATCATGAACGTTATATTCTGTATTTCTACGATGGGCTGACGTAACGAGACTCGTACTACTTGCACAAATGTATAGGAGTGTCATCCGCAGGCTTAAAAAGAAACAGAATCAATCCCGGCATTTGGAAAGTATGTATACACGTCCCGGTGACTCATAAAAAATTAATGTCAGAGCTCTCTCGTCCTCCTCCTCGCGGCTTCGGCAAACTTTCCTCTCTCGTCGCGCGAGAGCTTCCCTTTCGCGCTCTATCGCGCGTCAAATCGCGCGTCGGCGTCGCTGCACACACTCGAGTGTAACTTTGCGCGCTGGAATCAGTCGTTGCAGACATGCAGCAGCCGTTTAAGCTCGAACCTTTAGTTAATGAAGAAAGTCTGCTCAGAACTACGCGAGTAATGGTCGGTGAAGATTTTCAAAGAAGCGGATGGTTTTCACGAGTATATACCTAATATACTATAAGGAGATGATAATATTAATAATATATGAGAGAGAGAGACAGCAATAGCGCTCGGAGAAACGGCCTCGCGCGACATAATATCCTTCTCGCGAGCGCAATTTGTCAGAGCACATTCACGCCGCACATTCACACTCACCTGGATACGTGCCTCAGGCAATCCAATCTTCTCGGCGAGGCGTTCTCGTGCAAACACGTCTGGGTAATGCGTCCGCTCGAATTCTGCAAAACGAAACAGAGGTCGCAACAAGTGCTTCGTTATTCTCGACTATATAGTATATACATGAGGGTATATGCGTGAGTGGATAAAAAGCATTAGCTACTTGTGTGATGTGACTTTAAGAGAATACTATAGGATTGAATATTTTTCAAAAATCTGATGTGTTTTATAAAGATTGACAAAACTCGTGACTAACCTTTCTCGAGACTGTCAATTTGCTCGTTGGAGAAGGATGTTCGATTGCGCTGGAGTTTCCGCTTTAGCCTCAGTCGAACTTGCGAATCTTCGTCGCCCGATGAATTGTGCTCGGAATTACCGTCGGACGTTGTCTCCTGTTGGTGTGACAAGAGTGATCCAGTGTCTGCAACGATAAAATAAAAAAATTTCCTCAAAATCACTTTTTTCAACTTTTCATAGATTAAATTAAACAAACTCCCCCAATAAATCGACTCGCGAGCAATCGACGCTTCAAAGCTGCATCTCGACGTACGCGCGCGATATGCATCAGCTGCGAATATATTCAAAAGCGAATTATCAAAAGGGTGCACGCTCAAAGAAGCCCCGTGTGTGTAGAAAGCTCTCAGTGGCGAGCTTTCGTGGAATCCGGCGTAAGAAAGCTCTCTCTCTCTGCGTTGAGGGGGATACTGCGTGTATTTCCGAGCTAGCTTTTAATCGATTTTACGGATTACCTTTTTACGATTTCCGTCGGCCGATGTAAATTTGCCCGTCTATAGGTTCCTCTCTCTCACAGTGTAATATGAAAAATTCAATCGAGCTTTTTCCATATATATACAGGAGAGAGAGAGAGCTCGGTGAAGAGAATTTTGAAAAATTTCGACGTTATATTGTTAAACTCGTACAACGGACACAGACAGACAGACAGAGAGAAAGCGAGACAGTCGCGATTACTTTCCGCCTCCGCGCACCGAACCCTCGCGCTATTCCGCATCCCTCTCTCACTTTCCGTCGGCCGATCCCTCCGCTCGTGTCAGCTGCTAGTACTAGCTCTATCTCTCTGTCCCTTTAGATCTGGCCGCCCTCTCTTTGGCTTTACTTTCATTGTTTTTAGCTGCGCTCTCTCTTTCCATTCTCCCGTACGATAGAACTTTCGATCGTGAGACTGGCTATTTCTATTCTACAAGAAAATATATACGCATGCGGCGAGAATTAACGAGCGTTAATCATATACTATAGATTCAAGGAAAAAAAGCAGAAGCTCTCGCGTCGTTTTTATTGAAAAAAGAAGTGCGGCTATTTCCGGCTCTTCATCCCCCCTGATCATTTTCTATCGCAGTCTCACGCATCCATTTTCCTCTCTCTCTGTAGGATTCTATCCCCGAAATACCGACAGCCAGTGAACAGCATCAGCCCCAAACACACTCGGCCCCCCTCAATCCGTAGTAGTAGCTCTATCTCTCCCTCTCTCTTCCCAACTTCCTCTCTCGTTCTCCCCCGCGTTTCCGTAGGCCGCCCCCTTTCTCGTCCTTTTACCGTCCGCCGCCCCTTTTCCTCGCGTGTAACGACCCTCTTCGATCTCTCTCTCTCTCTCTCACGCGCAAGCTCGACGCGTCGACACGGCGTACCAGAAACTCTCCCGCTCTTTCGACTGATGTGTATAGGCACGACGAGAAATTTCGCCATTTCGAGGTTACCGGGACGACGAGAGTTTTTTTCTCAAAGTGTGCTATATATAGTTAATGAAAATTACACGCGAGCTTTTCATACAGTGTGCAATGCACATATTGGATATATAAGGGGCTTATTAATGGACGGACATTTCTATATTATGAAGGAGAGCACACCGCGCATAAATGCAATTTAATATTCAATTTCGGCGAGAGTTTCAAAAAGGATTAAATTAATATTTCCCCTATAGTTGCGAACATGAATATACATGCATCGCGCGCGCGCGAGCGCGCCGACGAGAGTTTATACCTGTTAATGGTGCGCGTATTATATGAGCATTCGCACTTTGTTAAATCAAAATTCGAATTTCGACGCCGATGGCGAATACTCGCACACACAGACATCACGGACGCCGAAAAATATATGTATAGTTCATAAATTATGACGTTTTCAATTCGTCGAATTAATATACGTTCAGCAAATCGGTCAAAATATCGCGGCTACCGCTATTATAAATAAGCCTCTTTTCTCGCCACGCATATATTTATACACTCGTCTCGGCGCTAATTCAATAAAAGGCCAATCTTTATACTAGGAACTGTCAGATTCGAGTGTGTAATCCACCTATATATACCTATACTCCTGTATGATATCCTTTGAACGCCGCGAAAATGATACGCTCATAATATCAAAACCGCGTAAGAAAAAAAAACTTTATTCACTGCAGACAGCTCCTGACAGTTTGAAAAAATTCCACCGAGAGCAAGATTGGTTACGGGTTTTCCGCTAAGCTCGATTGTTTCGTAATCCAAGGCTTCGTCGCGCTCAATCCCCAGCGTGATTTGAAAAATTCGATCTAATATAAAAAGGAAAGCCGAGAGTAGCAAGACACTCTTTCTTTCCCTTTCCATATACTCTCCTCGCGCGCACTTAACACACTCGCTCTCGAGATCCTTTTATTTTTCCAGCCATTATCTCTGACCCTCGCGCCGTTGGTTATTCTTTTTCTCTCTCTCTTTCTCTCTTCGCATATATATATATATATACATCTATACACGGTATATATATATAAGCCGCGCTCGGCGGCTTTCGTAATCTGCCTATTGAAACGTCGCCGGCGCATCTGGAATCGTCATCTGCGGCGGGGCCAATCTGTGCCGCAATCTGAGCCGCTTCGCTGATTTCAGTGATCCTATTAGTCGAAGGCGATTTGACGAGAGCGCAGGTATTTTCCCTCTCCCGTGTGTATATACACATATATAACATACCCGCGCACATATGCGCTTATAAGCTCTTCGAGAGAGCCGACGAAAGATATATATATACACACGAACGGCCAGATAGAAAGAGATGAGCGTCTTATAACGAAACGAAAAAAAAACTACACATATAATATCTTATCCCCTTGACTTTCCGACAACAGCACCACGTACCTGTGCGCTTGAGCAACGAGTCGTCGCGTCCGTGAAGTTGTGTTCCTGGCAGTAGAGACTGTCCTGATCCCGGAGTCGCTGCACCAGGTATACCAGTGGCCAAAGAGTGATGAGAAGGCGTAGCCGAGTACCAGGCATGTGGCCAACCTGCAGCCTGGCCGTTGAACATGCGCAGCTTGTCGTAGACACTCTCGGCGCCCTGGTGTGCCTGGACCGCTGCTGCCTGCTGCTCCTTCTGCGAGGCCAGGTTACGCAGCACCCTATTGATCGACGAGACCTGAAATCAGAAAAGGGATACTCTCTCGTGAGCAGTCGGCTGGAAGTAACATTTTTTTTTATTTTCGGGGAACCTGCTGCCGATGAGCCAGATTTAGGGTCATCTTCTTTTGTCTTTTTTTTTGTCTTATATAGTCGGTCTTGCTATATATACGATACGTACACAGTTTGTTGAAATGAAAGTGTGAGGTATAATTGAAAATCTCGTTCTTTTGTTCCCGATTCGATTGTTCGCGTGTGCGACAACCGCACTGGAAACTGGCTAATATATAATAAGTATTATAAAGCGTCGTGGTTTTGTTACCGCATCAGTTTGCGGTTTCTGACAAAATTCAAACTGGATTACACGAAAGCAAAAAGTATAATAAAAACTCGACAAAAGCCACTTGACAAAATTACCTGGTGGACACGAGCTCTCAAAGGACATCAAAGCAACGCCGGCGGCTAATTGTCAGTATAGCGATAAGGTAACGACTTGAGAGAGAAAATATATATATATAAAAAAACAAGGATTTCGCCGAGTTGAAAAGTCCTCCGGTTGAAGGGCCGCGTCGCCGACTAGAATCACAGAACTCTCTCGGAGGCAGAGAAAAATCCGGCTATACTAGCGTAAGATTTATGCATGTTTTCCTTGGCGAACGGCCAATCAAAGAAGAGAAAGGAAAGCGGAATATATACATATATAGCGCACCGCATCACACAAAGCCAGCTCGAATTCAAAGGAAACCGCGGGTTTCAGAGCGCATATATACTATATGTATAAGAGACGACGTTCCGAAAAATTATTGGCTCAGGCTACTCTCGTCACACACAACAATGTCTGCGGCGGCTTTGCTTTTTTAACTTTGTGTACGATGTATAACGAAAACCTGTCGCTTTGCTGAGTATGATGTTGTGTACAGCGTTCGAAAACTCGCGAATAATTGAATTTCTATATAAGGATTGTATATATGAGCCTTTGAAACTATCAAGACACAGTAGTATAACTTTCGGGTTGACTTTACGAATTTGATGGTTTAGTTAGCTCGGAAATAGGGAAAACATTATTCTGGCTATACTCGAATAATTAAAAAAATGAATCGTATAATATTCACAGTAGTTATAACGTAACGGCAACGACATAATACAATTCTGTCAAAGGAAGATTTCAGCCGAGAAAGTACAGCGCTATATATACCGGCTCGTTATAACTTTCCCAGCAGCTGTGCGAGAGAAGGCGGACATTGGTTGCCGTTCCCGACGCTTTTCAACGTGAAGACGCACGCGCACACGATCCTGAAAGAGAGATTCCGACGAAAGCGTTTTATGTAATACTAATTGGATAACACGGACTTTATACATAATTCACCGGTCTTTCTTTTTATTAAATATTCCAAATAGTACGCATAATATGTGATTGTTCGTATACCTATACAACACGAATTTCCAATTAGTCTATACCCCGACGACTCGCTCCGAAAATAAACAAGGAACCGCAAGGAGTCGATCGACTAAACAAAAAAAAGAAGCGACGAATCGCTCGACGACACCAAAACTCCAGCCGCAAAAACAAGCGCGTCCCGATCATCGCGTCGAAAATCGTCAGCCGCGCCGCGGAAAAAAGGCGATAGAAAACATTAAAAAAAAGAGAGAAAAGCCCGAGCGAAAATAGTACACAGAGCTCGCGTTGCCCGAAATCCCCTCAAACATCGCTCGTCGGCAGCTTCGACGCATCCTAGGGAGAGAGAGAGAGAGAGTATAGCGCTTGGCCACAGGCGCATGAGCCGATGCAGACCATTACACGCGCGACCGGACACGAATAATTGTGCAGCACGCTTAACTGATCCCATTCAGCCTGATTCCGACGCCGCCGTCCACTAGTCTCTACTATATATGTGTGTGTGTGCGTGTACGCCCCCACCTTCTTTATAAAGGCCGCGCGTATATATATATATATATATATATATATACACCAGCAGCCCCCGCGGTTTCGACGCCGCAACAGCGACGCGGACTTATATAGCTCTACACGGGATTTGGATTCGCGGTTTTTGAATTCGCATATTTCATCTACGTCATATTATTATAGTTCGTATAATTATACAGTATATAGATTGTAGATCAAAAGAAGAAGAAGAAAAAAAGTAGAGGAACAAGATGAAAACAAGTATATGAGATGAAGGGCGCGGCGAAGAAGAAGAGAGTCGATTTTCCGGGAGCCCGAGCGTCTATAGTCCCCGCTGATTGATCAAGGCGCGGAGTTGGATTCGATTCGTTCCGACGAGCCCTTGCGCACGTGGGCTCTCTCCTCTATATAGCTTCCCCTCTTATAACTTGCACAGATAACGCAACTGCGTGCGAGAGTCGCGTGCCTCTACGCGACCGGCAAGACTGATGCCGGTGGGCTCTTTTTCTCCCCCTATACCTATATAACAGTTTTGTCCTCCGATCGAAATTGAATGGGACGATAAAAAGGCGCGTTATATAGGCCGGTCAGGACGACGATGCGTCCTTTGCATACCGGATTTTATTTTTCTTTTTTCTTCACGAGGGAGGAATATCGATTATATGCGCGCTTGACATCTGTTGTATAATAAGTTGGACACTGTATAAGCTGTCCTAGTTTAATTGTCGGGATTATACAGATATTTTTTGGCTCTTCCTAGCTCGAGACAAGCCTTTTTTCTAGAAACGATATATTAACACACACACGATAGATTATCCTCGGCACGACGCTACTTAATGGCTTGCTTCTGCTCTAGCAAAACATGATGGGGCTGCTGTGCACACACAAGACCGTCGTGCAGAAAAAAGGCGGAAAAGGATGTTTGGGTCGAGACGCACGGAGGATTCGCCTTTTTTTCTCTCTTTCTCTAGGCCGGCCGGACAATGTCGAGTCCGCGTAATGGACCGATTACTCCCGGCCGATCGCATTGACGAGACTTTGATTAGGGTCGAGTGGCCGGATCCGACGGGTAAGTACCCCAACAGCCGGCCGATAAGCTCTCCCTCCCATGCACTCGTTGGATGCGCATAATACTCTCTCTCTCTCTCTCTCTCTCTCTCTCTCTCTCTCTCTCTCTCTCTCTCTCTCTCTCTCTCTCAGCGGTTTATCGATGAGCGCGACTGATCGAGAGATGCCTGCCTTTGACGCGTTATACGCAGCAGTGCTGACGGGAGACTTGGAGAGCAGTCGATTAGTCGAACGCACGAATGGCTTTTTTCTCCCTTTTATGCTAACGCTTATAAGTAGTTGCTCCACTTCTTCGGTTGCATGATAATAGGTATACAGGAGGACGAGTTGCAGTGTCGTGGTTACGCTTTGTAGTGTCGTATATGTAACTATACCTTGAGTGTATTCCGTTATTGTCACACGCGGAATGTTTCGAAATGAAGAACGGAAGAAGTGAAAATTTTGAGCTTATGCCACTCATAATTTTTATTAAAAACTGTTTGGAGTCTATAACTTGAATTTGTTTTGGATTCGCGGGTACATGTGTATAGACCGTCATACACTGTAGAACAAAGTAGTTTTGAAGAACGAAGATAGGTGACGCATAAGCACAGTTTTGCCCTCATCACTATTTGCGCGCAGAATGTATTATATATACCGGTGTGTCAGGTGTGTCAGCTATGTCAAAACTGTCTTTTATTGGGCCTGCTTGGACTGCTCATGCTATAACTGCTTGAATTTCAAAACTAAACCTATTAATTTTCGTGTATATACTACTAGTAAGTTTCTTGTAATGATAATAAAACTTTCTTTCATCAATGGTATGGTAATCAACTTTGGCTGTAGTCAGTGTGCAATGGAATAAAATATTCAAGTACAATACGAAAGTATATTATAAAAATCATATGTAACAACTTACGCTGGGTATGTTGTCGTTATTGCAAACGCCCTCCTGTAGTAACCGGTCGCGAATTTCCCAGGCGAAGATCGACGGGCACTCGCGTTTGTAATCCGCTATCTTATTAACAACCGGAGTCGTGGCGACGCGTGGCTTGCTGCCACCAATTGCACGAGGTTTTATCGAGCCAGTCTCGTAGTATCTGCAACAACAACAACAACAATAAAATATTTAATTTCAACCTAATTATTAAAAAAAGGAAGGAAAGTAGATATACCGACCTGCCGAGGATCTTGGAGACACAGCCGTTGCTGACCTGAAGTATTCGCGAGATATCACAGGGTCGAGCACCACTGTGCGCAAGCTCGACGATCTTCTGCCTGGTGGAATCTGGTAGTGGCCTGCCGTTCACGTAGACACCACCGAGCTGATTGACGCCACTGTGACCCGCAGCGGAACAGCCGAATATCGAATTCTGGCCCACCATCGAGCCACCCCCGAGGCCCCCGCCATGCATCAGGTCTTCTTCTAGAAGCAATGATAAATGCCGGTTGTAATTATATCGGTCGATTATGTTGTTGGAACATTTTTTATTTAAGCTTTGAGTATTTACACACGCTTATTATGATTGATTACGAATGCTCTCTCAACAGAAAATAAACAAAGGCACGCAAGTAGTAGGAGCTTTCGTTTGGTCAGCCGAATTCTCGCACCTACATAGCTATTTTGGGCGTAACATTTTATTGGTGAGATGAAAAATTTAATTCATAATTTTAATGTGTTCCGTAGCCCAATTTTCATAGGGGAAAAAATTGACGCGAGTCAAACCCGACATTTAAAAAAGTTATTATGCGCATATATGTAAAACGTGCATTTTCTGAGTTTGCAAAAAGTTGCTCCCAGTATGGCTATTTTTAGCTATTTCAACTGTAAATATTTATTTACTGAACAAAAATAATAAAGATTATTAAGATGGATTTGTTCCGAGTTTCTCTAGTGTCAAATATACAGCCAATTTTTGTCATTTTTATTGATCTATGCTCTGGAAGCTGGAAGCTACCCTATATACAATTATAACACTCGCTTAAAACGACAGACAAAAAAAGAGAGCGCGCGTGTGAAGGTAGACAAAAGAACACCAGGAGCTGTAAGCCAGCGAAAAGGAGAGAACGAGCGACAAATTGCAAAAGCGTTAATAAACACACACGCATATACACACAGAGGAGCCGCCCACGTCACAAGGGGCGTTGGTAATAATTTCTCTTCCACTTAGGCGCGCTCGCGCAACGACCTTGTTGTCCTCTGGAGTTGGCGAAACGCGAGGCGCTTGCACGTGCTCTCGCGTCAAAGAGTTCTAGCTCTCTTCTAGGCCCTCGACACGTCGTCGCAGTAGCGCAGCGCATTAAATGCGACTTGCAATTAACGAATTTAATTAATTTCCGCTACTTTTGTCCCTCGCGCCCCAACAAGTAACAGTACTATAGTCGGCGACTCATCTCTTTGTCTATCCCACGCTATTATACACTGCATTTTACACGTGACATCTTACTCAATTTACTCGCCAAACATATCTGCTTTTAACGTTGAAATAATTACGTTTTCCTATTTTCTGATACCTTTGGGATTATCCAAAGATATATATTTGTAAATTAGTTATTATCTAAAAAGATTGCGGTGAAAGAGAAAATTGAATGCTCGTCGCAGACATCATCAGTTTAATAAAGCGACAGGCAGAGAAATGTATATATAATAGCTATGCAGTAGTCTAGAGGTGAATTCTAAAAAGATTCTTTTTTTTCCAAAGTCCCATTCAGCAGCGTTTGTCCATCGCGCGCAAGTACACAACGCACACAAAGCCGCGCGCTCGCA
Source organism: Cecidostiba fungosa (assembly GCA_900474305.1). Classification (NCBI taxonomy): domain Eukaryota; kingdom Metazoa; phylum Arthropoda; class Insecta; order Hymenoptera; family Pteromalidae; genus Cecidostiba; species Cecidostiba fungosa. Next base: position 150,036 of record UCOJ01000117.1, on the reverse strand, counting down.
GCAGCAGCAGTTCTCGCGATCAAAGATAGTCCATAACGTCGACTTTGTGAGGTATTATGTCCACGGCGATCAAAGCGATGCTACTGCGCTGATGCTCGTCCTTGTCAAAAGATTCTTTATTCCCGCGCGCTCCTCTTATAGTTATAGCTATATATATACACACACACACACACACAACATATATATAACAGTAGCGCACCGTGAATATTTACTCGACTAAACGCGCGCCAACTTTATAATCTCTTCTCTGACGTTTCTTTTGCCTACATTCAGCTCTCTATATATTGCTGTTTCTCTTCTTTTAACTCTGTCTTTCTCTCTTGTCGTCGTGATTTCACGGTCTCTTTGTGACCGATATATCTTTCGTCCCATTATTTTTTTCATTCGAATCCGATGACACGTTCGTCGGTGTAAAATCACACCGATGACGAGACAATCAACGAAAAAAAACGTTGAAAAATAGCTAGCTAGTGAGAAAGAGAGAGAGAAAAAGGCGAATCAAGCACGCGGTATAGACGTCGTTGTAAAGCTCTCTCTCTCTCTTTCTCTTTCGCGCAGTCAAACGCTCGTCGCGTACAGTAGGTAGGTACACAGAAAGAGAGAGAGAGAGAGAGAGAGGGAAGCAAGGCGCCGGGGCACACGCTTCTTTATTTATAATTTCGCGTTAATCTACGAGCGACGCGAGCGCGCTTGCAAAGGCCGCCGCCGGCGCCGCCGCAAAGTGAGGCAAAAAGCTTCCACTTGGCTGAGCGTGAAACGGGACACAGATTAAATCCCATCGTAGTGCTGTGCTGTGCGCCTGCACGACGACGACGACGACGACGTCGCGAGCGACGCCCCGCCTCGTTTCATCCTGCGCGCCACACGGCGTTTTGCTCTTTTCTCGCGCGGCCTTTTTCCCTTGCGTGTATATACTGCTGCTGCTGCTATGCTGCATCTTTTTTTTCTTCCATATACTAGCTTCTCTCTACAGCTTTCCATATAGTATATATACTGCTGTGCCCTATGCGTCTCTCGCGCATTCTCTTTTCTCGCTCTCTTATATATATGTGTTCTACACTCCGCTGTAGTAGTGCTTTTTTTTCTACTCGCTCTGTTTTTTAGCCTCTCGTTCGTGTCGCGTGTTTTCATCCCGCGGTGTATATAAACGACGCGTCATCGCGCGGGAAAAATACGCGTTTGTTTTTCTTTTCCGTTTCTATGCACAGCATCACTGTATATATATGAATAATTATATCCTCGAATAGAAACAAAATATCAGCGCGAATATAATACAATCATACAAAAGTGTCCTCATTCAAGCGATTCGCTGCATCAGAGGCGATGAAGAGATGTATAATAGCGGCGGGAATATAAAATAAAAACGAGAGAATCCTCGCTGTGGTGGGAAAAACAAGATCGAAAGGTACGCCTTTACACGTCGATGCGATTATAAAGAGCGCGCGGCGCACAGCGGAGAGCGCAATAATAGATAATTAGATTGCACCGCGCGCGCGGCTCTCTATTATATACCTACCCTACTGCGTTATATAGCGACGAGGCGACACTTTGCATTCAGCCAATTGAGAGTAACGCGCGACGATTAGCCGAATATCCATAGCTGATTTTATCCTCTCCGCGGATTGTTTGCTTTAATTTATCGGAACGGGGGGATTATAAATAAATACTCCTGCGCGTCGGGAGCTTTCGGGGAAAAACGATCGGAGCTTGGAAAAATTGAGTTGGAGCGATTACGAGCGCGACGTAATAGGATGAGCATTGATTTGTAATTAGGATTATATACTAAATAACTGGCGGTTATTTATTGCATACGCGGACTTTTGATTGTAGGTATAACTTTCTATTATTTATGTCATATCGCGTGAAAGAGGAATGTCGATTGCGTATGTGCGATATAGGGATGAAAAGAATCATTTGAGCCAGACTCGCCGTCTTAACTGTTAATGAGTATGATTTTAAATGTAATCAAATGAAGGAGAAATTAACGGTTAAGAAATGGATCATTTAGTAAAAAGAACTTATACAAACTACAGATTTCATTAAATGTCCTTATATAATCAAGTATTTAACGTTATACATGTATAACTTTTGTTAGATGCAGAACGTCGTTTATCTATATACACAAAATGAGTAGAGAAAACACCTTAGAACGAGCGATAAAGGACGAATTTCGGCAAAAGTGTCAGATAGAGATAGAGCTCCTCTCACAGCTCATTTCTCTCACCTTAAAGTCACTCCTTCCGGCTCCGCGACGCAAAATTGCATTCGCGAGTTCAGCTAACGAGCGCAAATTTAACTTCCCTTTCCGCGAATAACAGCGCTCTCGCAGCTTGCAGCAAAAATAAAGGGAGACATCAGCACTATGTACTATATATAATACACACGAAGACACTCGGAGTTTCATTTACGCGAAGGCGGAAGCAGAGACACATCAAAGATGGCGCGCGCGCGCAGAGGGAGAACATTCTCTAATGAGTTGAATCGCGGTGAACGATGCTCCAGGCGTTCTCTCCCTCTCTCTCTCTCTCTCTCTCTCTCTCTCTCTTTCTGGAGTGTCGAATTCATTACCGGTGTGTTGCTGCGCGTCTCGCTTTGACACCTTTGTGTCTCTAACACAGCTCTTCTGATGCGTTGGCGTATATTATATATTCATTATAGCGCGAAATTCGCAATCTTCGCGCGGGTTCGTGTGCACTTTTCATTGTTGTGTCGTAGCTCAGCTGCGATGAAACTGCGTATATAATTTAAAATTTGTCTTAATCAAAGAATAATCATTGACACGAATCGTAGAGTTCTTATAACAGAAAACAAAACGCCTCTTGAATCTCTCGGGGTGTTTGATCCGCGCAAAGAGGGGATATACCTATATGTGTATCGGATCTCGTATTATACACGTGAGGGGCCAAAAGAGCCGGCTTATAAGGCGCAAAGAAAAGAGCGCTATATATTGCTCTTGATGCCGGCGTCGACGCCGTGGTTGGATTCGGTTTTTGTTCAGCCGAGGAAAAGAGGACGGAGTTGTATACTGCAGTATATACAGCATCGAGGGCGTATATAATCGAGGGGGAAGCTTATTCTTAGGTCGACATAGAGAGAGAGTAACGCGATATCCTCGAGGCAGGCGCCACCGCGACATTCCGCTCGTCTCTTGTAATGTGCAGTGTGCGCGAGTGTATAGTGCTTTTATTATTGGGTATAGATTGAAGAGAGAGAGAGAGCGCACGCGGCTCCCGGGAATATGAGAGAGATTTGTGCCACGTGCGGGATAAGACGATGCGCTTCGATTTATACACATTACGCTGTAAGTGCGACGTGGAATTTCGAGATTATCGTGATTTGTATAACTTTTGTTTGCTTATATGCCATATTCAACAGCGTATTATAAAATCATAAAATCTCCGTTTAACGCGATTGAAATCCAAGCTGCAGTAACGAGATCCGACAAAATAAGCCATTAAGGACGTATAATAACGCACAAAGAGTTGAGCTGCGCAGCAGCAAAAGGCAAGCTACACACTCTTCTACTATACACGCTTATAGGGTTCCCGAACACGTATAAGCCGCCGGCGGTGGCGGCGAGGGTGTATTTCGACGTGTCGTAAGGTGACAAGGTGCGCGCAACCCTTATATATATACGCAGAGCGAGCGAACGAGGGGCTGTTGGCCCGACAGAAGCCAAGCAACGCCGAGAGTAGGGTTACGGGCTAACTTGGAACTGACCGCAAGCTGTATAGCTGCGAGCAGCCCCTCGCGTCTCTATATTGTATATACTGTATTATACACTTATGTAACCGTCTTTCCTCAAGATTTACCGCAACTTTCTTGTGCTGTAATTTGTCAGACCGCAGTAGTCGATGATGACTGCTACTACTTTTAAAATGCTTATTATCATCTACCTGTTGCGCAGACAACAGTAGTCTCGTGTGAAATACTCAAAAGCTTCTATAGTAATAATGATTGAAAAAAAAAAGAAGGAAAGAATTAAAACTGACCTTTGTGGGGCATCTTCCAGAAGGGCGGCTCGGGGGTGGGCGAGCAAGGGTTAGCCACCCCCGCGCCCAACAGGGTCCTTGCCGCGTGCAGCGCCGCCGCCGCCGCCTCCCTGCTCCTCGCTGCAGCAGCGCTCGGCGGGTAGTCCGAAGGACCCGAATCACTTCCGGCGACACCGCCGCCGCCGCCACCGCCGGCCACGCTAACACAATGCTGAAAACACACATTATCGTCAACTCATTTTTATACACACACAGAAGCAGCTATATATGTACATATATTTGTATACTCTGGAACTGGCGAAACGAATTTCGCGCGCCGTAAAGCTCGAGAGCGAGCTTTTTTTCTCTCTCTCTCACTCTCGTAGGTGCGCGCGCGAAAATGGATGACCACTGTTTTCGCATAGTAATCCCGATGCCCGAGCGCGCTGTTTTGCATTCCTCGCGTCATCGTGATGCGCGCGCGTGGCGGCGGCCATGTAAATTGATAGGGATTACAATGGCAACGATTTTCATTTTAATCGAATCGAGCTTGCAATCCTGGCAAACTTTATTGCCCGGCAAAAGCAGCGATCCGCTCTCCGTATATGTATATATAGACAGACATACATTTATATATATATGTATATAGATATAGTGTGGAAGGGGAGAATCACATAGCCGGCGGCGCGTGTAATGCGCCTCATAAATTCTTCGGGAAAGCTCCGCGTGATTAAGAGCCGAGCGTGCACCGATAATTCCAAAGCCATCGTCGTCGATCTTCCCCGTGATCGAAAGACACTTGCAGCACAAGCTCTCGCTACACACTACGTTATATAGAGCTCTATACCCTCGTTCCGAACTTATTTTCCGATGGGGGTATACATCGTAACCTGGATTACGTACTATTTTTATTTTTTATTTTTTAATAAGCACAGTTTTTCTTGTAACGTGCAAGATTCCCACGAAAATCCGTGCGAACGATATATATATATGTATAAAAGCGCAAGAGTCGGCGCGCGTTTAGAGCGACTTTCCTTTACACGCGGCCGCGGCGTCTCTCCGTTAAACGAGCGTATAAGTACGTCGCCTTTTTGGCTCACTGCTAACAGCTTCCGCTCGACGGCAGTCGTCTAACGAAATTACCGTCTCTACTCTCTATATGTATATATACAGCTAGCCGACAGAGCAGAAAAGGATTCGAGGGGCGTCGATGCTGACACTCGAGAACATCTGCAAAACTCGCAATGACACTATAAAATTGCAGATTTTTTACGACTCGATTTATACGCAATATTATTTTCTATTTAGATCGAAATATTCAGCGATTTTTGAAGCCCGACGGAGTTAATTATTCAAGCATGTTGCTCTCGCGGAATCGTGAAATAATCGATGTGTGCGGGCCGCTTGTTAAATTATTAACCGACGCGATTCAAACACTGCATACATTTGAGCTCGAATATATAGAACGGCTAGCTTTTTACACCAATGAACATTATTATAGAGGTATATTGATAATTATTCGCATTACGATAATACTTTGGATTTTTATCATAAATCACCGCGAGAGAGTTTCCGCGAATTAAACATTTGTTTTAGTTTATAATACACGCGCTCTGCCATTCATCCCCACTATACTGTTATAAGTGCGATATTTCATTGGCTGCATTAATTTGTCGCTTTCTATCACGCTATACTGGCATAGAATATGTATATGCAGGTGTGGTATGTATTTTGAGAGAGAGAGAGAACCATTTTATGCGTCGATAGCTCATATAACGTAATTAGATAAAAGCGGACATTATAATAATACGATGTTCCCTGTTTGCGCACGAGTGACAGCCGAACATTTCGCGTGTGTGTGTTGCCATTCCATTTATGCCGGACTTTTGTTGGCAAACAACGGATGAGCAATGCATTTATTCTCCGCCTCTGTGTGTGTCTGCATCACGCACGAGCGTCTATTAATTAATTTTCGACATGAGATTTAATGTTTTCTCATATTTTAATGATTTTTAGCAAATTCAAATTTTGCGGTAGATCGGCCGCATATACCCGTGTCGGTTGCCCGGCTTTTATTTGAATTTTAAATATAGTCAATATGAATATTTATAAAGCAATAAATCATTAAACATATCATATGCTTTATTTATTCAATATATACAAATACGGGTCGTGTGTGACACGCGGCTTTCAATGTAAATTCTAGGAAGCGTATATTATTATCGTGAATCGCTCTCGGTATCTTCGATTTTAAATGCATTTGTTTTCTCTTGAAAATTTTGCTATATGATCACTTGGAATTGTGAATAATAATTTTTACGATTTGACATGCAGCGAGAGTGAAGAGTCGAAAGTATTTTTAGAACCACGTTTCTAGAGTCGTTTTAATTTTTATTCTTTTTATAGCTTTAGAATTTTATGTAGGCGACTCGAAATATTACGTTATACGTATAATTAAAAGATATATAAGAGAGTACAGTCATCAAAAGCATAGCAAAAAGTATACATTTCTTTAAAAGCATCCAGGTTGTTATAATTTTAAAATTTCTATTTAAACATACGATAAATACAATACTTTTACATACAAAATTAAGTGCTACTACGACAGAAAAATTTTAAAGATTATAAGATTATAATATTATCACCCTAAACAATAGTCTTTAACAAGATTGTAGCTCAACGAAAATTATGAATTAATATATTAACCTAAACAGACAGGCCTACAATAAAAGAAAAACACACACAATCCCTACTATCCAAAGTCGACGTGACAATAATCATCCTCGCGACGCTCAGTCTTCTGCCGACGGCCGGTGAAATTCCAGACTTTATACACTCCCAAACGCGCGCGCGCGCCTCTACGAATCATTAGTGTCATCTCAGTAGTCGAATTTTCTTCAGTTAGCCGAAGACAATGGAAGAACATTAGCGAAGACAAAGCCGGTAGGCGTGACCGGGAGCATTTGCGAGATATAATCAAGGAGATCTTAATCCAGACGCGCGCGCGCAGTTTTGAAAATCCGACTTACGCGAGAGAATTATCCGGAACAAGGAGTCGGCGTCGTTCAAGTTTTATGCTATTATCTCATTAATCGTATCTACTCGAGAGAGAGAGAGAGAGAGAGAGAGAGAGAGAGAGAGAACTCTGCTGCAGAGGTTTTTCGGGTCCAGGTATATAACGTATAGTGTATTACTGTATACAGTAGCTCCTAATTCCCGATCACTGCAGTGGCGCTTATAATAAACGTATTATATACTCATATTCCTTGAAAGATCTTTAAGGCCTTTGTGACCGTGCTCTAAGGCTATTATTCTTAGCTGTTATGCCTATAACCGTGAAATCGGGAGGCTCGACACTCGTTGTTGTGTCACTTTGAATTTTAGCGACTGATATCGTTATTATTTCGTGAACTTTTGAACAAAGAGTAGGACGCTTCAAAAGTTATGATATTCACATATAACGAGAGCTAAATAAGTCTCGAGTTCGCCAGTTCCGAGTATGCAATGCACCGAGAAAATATATGACACACGAGAGGAAAGAAAGCAAAAAATGTGTACATACCGTGTCGAGAATGGCCGTGGTCAGGCCGGATCCTGTCACCAGCTAAAAGCACTAACCGCTGCTTGACGAAGACGAGGGAAATTCAGCCAAGTCCCTCGTCCTTTTTCTCCCGGACGTTCCTCTCACCCTCTGCGTCGGCGACGCTTATCTTCACTCGTCGGTTTATCTCTCTCTCTCTCCCTCTCTTTCAAGTTCCTCCGCGAGATAGTCCTTTCTCTCGCACTCTCCGATTATATTTATATTTATTAAATATAAATCACACTTTAAAAAAATCACTCAACACAAGTCAGCTCGTAGAAGTCCATGGAATGACGTGTATCCCAACTGCAATCGAAGAGTTGCCACCGCGGACGATCAAGCGCGAAGTTATAGAAGAAGAAGAAGAAGCAGCAGAAGCGCGACGCGTGGCCGTTGAATCGTGAAGAGTATGTGGTGTAGATATCCGTCGCGGCCGGTTGAGCCGGAAAGCTGTCTCTCGGTGTTTAAAAAAAAAAGCGCGCGCAGCAGCAGCAGCAGAAAAGTATAGCAGCAGCAGCGATGCGGTGCAGCGATGCACGAGAGAGCACGTGTGGTGCGACTAACGGAGTGCAGTGACGCGTCGCCTCGTCGCTCTGTTGCTCTGCGGTGCGCGGCGCCCGATTGACCAGCGGAGTCTGCTCAAGCTTGCCTGGCTTCGAGCCCTGCTGCCTGCCAGATCCGAGCATCTCCCTACACATACGGACCGGCTGCGAGCCGCCGCCGCCACCGCTGGATTTTCGGTGCTGCCTTACCCCCACCCCCTATACCCGACTCCACGCAGCGCCACGCTCCCTTTTTTTTCTCTTTCTGCATTGGGGCTGCCTCCCTTCCCTGTGCTCTGCGCGCGCCTACCAGCCAGTTCTATACTCGTCGCCTTTCTCTCTCGCTCTCTCCTTCTTCATCCTCTACAACGCTATAGTATAGTGACAATGCCGAGAGAGAGAGAGGGACGTCGAGGCGCCAGCGATGATGCCTTATCCATCCGCGCGAGCGAGAGGAGGACAGTATAATATAGAGAGCCGCATCGAGCCATCGAGGGAGGAGGCGTCACGTGGGCGTGGCGCGAGGGAGCAAGGAGTGGGGGTAAGGACGCGAGCGCCAGCTGGCGGGAGCAAGGAGTGGGGGGTGACGCAGGGCGCGCGGACCTCGAAGAGGGCGGGGCGCCTCGTGACGCCATTGTTACGTCTATGTGGCCTGAAGGAGATAAAGAGAGAGAGAGTGAGTGAGTGAGAGAAAGGACAAGGGGGAAACTGGAACAGCAGCGCCACCAGTCTGCGGGAGGTGAAAACGACGCCCGGCGCCGCGACGCTCTCCTACTGTGTGTAATCGCTGCCGCTGCGCCACGCGAGCCCACTGTGCTGCAGCCTCGGAACGTCAGACACGATACTATACTTATACTACTGGCGGCTCACTTCGGTTTTCTTCTTTTCCTGATAATAAGTCGTGGATCGCAGGCTGTTGTTTGCGGGATTTGACATTCTTTGAAAGAAAGTGTACTGTTTGACGTGAGTACGTTGTATGTATAGAGGTGTATACCGAATGTTTATGCTTGTACAATGAAATACATTTATTCAAGTGTCAAATGTGCTTGTGTTTTCTTTTCGTTGCATTATGTTTTTTTACTTGTAGTTACTTGATTATTATGCTCTAATTATTTCAGTTTTGAGGATAAAAAACTGTTTTCATCAAAACATGTTTTTGCTCTTCTAAAATATTAGTGTCTTAAAAGGTGTGTTCTTGAACATACGGTCGGTTCTACTTTTTTTTAAAATTGTTTTGTGTACGCTTTTGTTATGCCAACCATTATTTTCGTATCCATATAGAGTATATTTAATGCATAGTTATTGATTATACAGAATAAATCTTATTTCTACTCAAGTCTTGACGAATATACTCATTACAGAGCCAAGGAGTAGGAAGCTCTCACGAAAACCGATGACGAAATTCTGAAAAGTAAATTTTATTCTTTGTGATAAAATTGTACTATGCATACATATTTTATCTGTCTTTATTAGTTGTCAAAAATTTCATATCACATTTTTACTAATATTTCTTCAGTGATCATCGATAGTAAAAATTGTATTCAGTGACCTATTGATACATGTACAATGAAAACTCGTAATATTTTATGTTTTTTGAAATGCAAGTAACTGTATGTAATTATATTTTTGTACAACTATTTTTTACAGCAGCTGAGCGATGGCAGGATGTTGTGAAGAATTTGAAGAAACAATTTCCTCCGTTAAAGGGTGTTCTTCTTTTAAACTTTTGAAATTAATTTAATATTTAAATTTGAAATTATAGTTATTTCAGAGTTTGTATTAAAGAATTTTATTGAAAAGTAAAATATATTATAAATATTATTGTATAACTAGCGTCAATTATTAAGATGCATTGAAATCAGAAAAATAGCAGTTGAAGAAAAATGCACACATGAAGTGCAAAGTTTTCATTAATGTTTAACTATTTTTCGAGTCTAATGAAGAGGACAAAACACCTTTAAAACCTGAAAAAAGAATCATTTTTAAAATTGCATGAATAACTTCGAATTAATTGAAAATTTTTACATTTAAATAACGTAACACTTCTTATATTTCAAGATTTTTTAAAACTTTTTTCGGACCTACTGTACCTCAGTGAAAAATAAAAAACTATATTAATTATTATGCACTGTCCATGGGATTCCAAGTAGCCACATGGTTCGATTGAGCCCAAATTTAAACATTCAAATCACATCTCTTCATTCATACCAAAAGTACAGGTGTACAAAGTATCCTCCTTAAATTTGGGTGAAATCCAAGCATGTGGTCACTTGGAATGTCGTGGAGAATGCTTAAGAATTTAATAGTTGATTTTTCACTAAGGTTCAATAGGTATCACAAAGGTTGAAAAATATCAAAATGTATGTAATGTTTATGTTATTTAAGTATGAACATAAAAATCTTTCTTTCTCTGGTTTTAAAGAAGTTTTGTCCCTTTAAGGGAACAAGTCTGCATAAAAGCAGGGTAATTAATAAATCATGAGCAGGAATGATTCTAAATTTATATTTTCTCAAAAATGATGAATTTGATCTTTTCACAGCATAGATTTTGCTGGTAGTGATAAACAAACATAAACTTAGTTTTTGCATCGACATTACTATTTAAATCCAAATTTATAATCACAAAGTTAATCTGTGATGTAATGGTACTGCTAGCATTTGTTGAGAAAAATAAATACTAAAACATCGTATTTTAATCAAAAGTATTTTCTTAAAATTTTACGAAAAAAAAGAATTAAATTAACAAAATATATTATTCTTCATCATTAATACAGCTTGAATTTCGTATAAATAAATGAGCACAATAACCAGTAAAGAGAGCAGGACACACACAAAAAGGGAAAAGTATCATCGAAAATGTTTATCCACTGGCAAGTTAATCCTGTAGGCCAGTCGCTGATTTTTGCACCTCTGCAGCAGCGTGCTGTGGGCGTGAAATTTTTCGGAGCTGCTGAATCGACTGCAGCACGAGAACGACGCGCGTGTGTGAAACGAGTTTCAGAGATGGTTTACAAATCCAGCGTAGTCAATACAGTCCCGCAAAATCGACCCGGACGCGTTTAACCTCGTTTAATCTCGTATTTTCCTCGTGTGCGCGCGCGTTCAGTTCGAAAAGCCATTAGGTTTTATCGTCGCTGCAGCCCAGTGTGCGGCGCTCGCTATAATCGTGACTTTGCCGCCAACGCGATGCGACGAGCATTTTGCTTCTGATACCCTCCAGCCTGTTGACAGTCATCCCTTGTTGCGAAAATTCTTTTTTTTATGGTATTAGTAATTTTTCAAAATATTTCTTTGCGCGTTCAAATTAATTGTTACTAAAAAAAGAAGCTTTTAGTAATTTTCGATAATTAAGCTCGTGAAGCATGTTCGATTCCTCGTTAAATAATTTATGATAATATATTCAAAAATAATATTCCCCGTGACAGAACGGATGAATTAGCCGGACACAATTAAAATAATGTAGAAGATGATTTCTGATTGTGTGTAAAAGAGATCGATCTCTTCTTTCTGATAAGACCTCTCTCGAAACGAAGAAGGAGAGTATAAAGAGGAAGACGACGAAGAAGGTGGAAAGCGAGTCGGAGAAGAAAGTGTTAAAAAAAAGAAATAACGGCTTCATACGAACGCAGTAGTAGACAGAAGAAGAAAAGGCGGACAGAGCGATCGTCATCAGATAACCAGATTAGGACTGGGCCAAGAAAGTGAGTAGCGGATAGATATCCGCCTAATTACAGTTGGACGTTTGAGTGACACTTCTCATTTATATTTCAGTTGTTGTGATGCCTCGAGACTTTTGCTGCTGCTACTTTTTTTTCTCTCTATATATAGATTCGTGCACAAAAACCAACGTACTTGCAATACTGCATAAACTTTTGTACAATATTAAAATATTCTATATTAATTCAAGGGCTTTAAAGAAATTCCTCTTAAAAAATCTAACGATTTCATTCATTAAAAAAAAGTCTCGCTAAAAGCATCCTCCTTTTTCTAAACGCCTTGAAGTTGAGAGCAAACTGGATGGTAAAAGCACGATATACTCTCCTTCCTTCGTATATGACTCAACCCTTTCATTTCGCACACAGACTGCTATACTCGCAAAGGTATAAGTATATAGTAGACAAGGAGGACGATTCAGACATTATTCGAGGCGGCTGCAAGTATATAAACGCGCGCGCGAGCGGCAAGTGCATTTCGCGGCAACGAGGCCCGACATCTCGGTGTAATCAGACACCGGGGAAGGGACGTAATGTAATTGAAAACATCCGCGAACGAGAGGGAGGCGAGATATATCCTCTGATCCGTGCCGCTTTTCTCCGGGGCGACTTTTGCTCGCAATTAAAAAGCGCAGCATGTCTTTTTCTATACACAAGTTCTTCCTTCGACTCTCTCGCTATATTCCGCGTATTATATACGCGCTTGTGTGTTTTTTTATTCATTTGGCTTTGCGCATATTAATTCTCTTTTTTGTGTAGGTATACGTGTTGGCCTCTGTTTCGTCGTTGAAAACTCACCTGCCACTTTTCATTTTAAACAAGTCGCCGGAGGAGCGTCTTTCACCTCGACGACTCTCGGATATATATTAACGAGGGTTATTTAGCGCCGAGAAAAATGAGACGACGCGCCGCGAAGGACTGGTGGTATTATATATTTTTGTTTGTTTACCGTCGTTCATTTCCACGCTCGACGCGCGCGTATGCCTTTGCACTTTTTGTTGCGATTTAATAAGGATCTTTACAATATTATTATATTATACAATGCTTTCTCTCATCTCGTATAGAATAATTAATCCGTTCATTATTAAAAAAAAAAAGTACAATGGACGACCTCAAAACACCACAACATCGATCCTCCAAACAAAATATTCCCACATACAATGTACTCGAGAACGTACACACTTTGCGGATGACAGAGTATATACACACAGCAGCAGCAGTACAGCGTCGGCACTTTTCTGCGTCTCTTTCATCTCCGCCGCAAAAATTGACCTCGTTTATCCCAGTTACGAGCAGCAGCATATAGACCGAATTTTTCCAGCGATTATGTGGCCTTCGCGTTATACCTGCGGCGCCGGCGGCGGCAAAAAAAAAGAAGAAGGAAAAAACTTTCCCAGCAGCGTTGCTGCAGCAGCAAGAGAGGAGCTCTTGTCTCGATACGTTTCGCGCGCATGAGCGAGCACGGGGCGCGATAATGCGTTTCAAAGTAGGTCTCTTCGGTCCTGGGTAAGTAGGTGTAAATGCCGGTGCTCTGGGTTTGGCGCATATATGTGTGTGTGTCGCACACACGTCGCCAGCAAAAGAGATGCCGCCAAAGGTGCGCGCGGCTTTTCTTTCTTTCTCGTGCTATATAGCTTCAATAGGAAGATTTTCTCACACTGCTATATATATAGAGAGAGAGAGGCTCTGTCGAGAGGTGCAATGGTGGCTTATGTGCAGGATGAATTGTGGGATTATAAATATGATCGAGATACATAATAAGGTGTATCGATCGGTTGCGGTCGAATGATGCATCAGAAGTGATTTTGAATTTAACTACGTTAATTAAGCTATCAAAAAATAGTAAATCACGAAAGAGTTGAAAAATTACGTTGTATACATAGACACGCGCATACATCGAGGCCCGATGTGTATACACAGGCATTATAAGTACATACATCATTTGTGTATATTCAAAGAGGGGGGAAAAATCTTGTGGGTAGGCGCAAAGCGCCGCCTCTGATGAAAGCCGGCCGTACCAGTGGCTGATGCAGCGGCTCGTGTTTTGCCCAAAGTTATGCACCCCATCTTCAAACAAGCCCCTTCTCTCGTTTTTTCCCTCCTATTCTCTATTCTCTCTCTATATACATATATACAGCTCCGTTCAAACTACCCCATGTCTGCGTGTGGATATATCGCACGTGCATCTCTGTGTGCGCGCGCTACTCGAAAAAAAGCTGGCCGATCGCGCTAATTTATGGGATTCCATGCAACGATATACCCCGTGACTTATGCCTGTATATAGCACACCGGCGGGGGAATAAAAATATATATTCATGCAAATGTCAACACTCGAATAGAGAGACAGAGAGAGAATGAATTATGAACTGCAGCGAGTTGTCGAGAGCTGATATGTTTGTGTATATATATTGCCGTGTGCTCGCGGGCGCGGGCTTATCTCAATTTAGAAAGTTGTCAGGAAATATACTTGTCGCGGTGGAGCATATGTGGTATATACGTATGCGCGAGTGTATAATAAGGAGCGATCAATCATCATTATGTAAAGTTATCGGAAAAATTAATTAATTTTTGCTCCGTTTATAAGTTGTCGAGCTGAAAATTTTAAACGCGATCATTAATTTTTATCTTGTTATGCTGGTTATTATTACACAAAAGGCTGGATTTTATGAATTATGCGTATATACTCGTTAAAATTGATTTCTCGTCGAAGTTACTATATACGTGTCCAGAATAATCAGCGTGAATTAAATTATTAAAAGTCCTGCAGAAGTACAGAGAAAACGCAGTGTGTACGAGGAAAAATCAAATAAAAGGCAGATGCGAAGAGTATAGAGAGAAAAGCGAGTTGAAAAGAAAGCGCTCTTGATAAAGAAAGCGGCGTTTTAATCTCTCTTTGGCGAAGAGCTGCGCAGAGCCGCATTCAATGAAAAGGGGCATCAGCCAACCGCTCTCTCTCTCTCTGCTCTTCGACTCATTATGGTAACATGCGGTAAGTATGCTCTTCCTACTCTTTCTTCATTCGGCCACCGCTTGAAGTTACCTCCGAATATATATACCATAGACCATAAGTATATGAGGGGTTGCATCCCTATACACACCTTTTGCTCTTTTCCATAAGTGCTTTTCGTCGGAAGTAGAAAATTAGATTTCGCTGATTCTCCATGTGTGCAGTGTATGTTAGGGAAGCTGACGCGGTAGAAAGCTTTCGCTGAGATTAAGTGCAGTTGTTATAGGAGTGAGAAAAAGATTTGAAGACTTAAAAGCGTTGTAATTGATTAAAAAGAAAAAATATACCGACGTATTCCACAATTATCAACACATGATCAATATACGCTTGAAAAGAAACCTATAATTATAGTCATCACAACACATCAGCCGATCGATAGTCATATCCAAAGTAACGCACGCCGACGAATAAAAGAAGAGCAAAATTCTTGGAAAGGCTCGTACACGCGCAAAAAGGAAGAAGGAAGTAGCGGAAAGAAGAAGAATCAGCGAAGGAAGCTATATAACAAGAGCGGCGAAAGCGGCATCAGCAGCAGCATCGAGTGGCCATATAGATACACACAGACACAATATATATAGCATAGAGAGAAAGGACACACGGTCGGGGAGCATCTCCCTTACATACATTTCGCGGCGGCTCATTGCACGGCTCGTCGCATCCGAATGGCCCTCACTCCCCTCTCGGATCCCCGCCGACGTCCAGGTGGTATTTGTTCTCTGCTCTGCCGCCCTTAAAAACTGAAAACTAGCTCGTGCGCGCATCTCGACCATAGAGATAGTGTGTAGGTATATATACTTCGAAAAAAAGCAGCTGCTGATGATGCCATGGTTTGGCACTTAGCACACGCGACGGGCTTAGAAGCTCATCGCATCGATGATTTTTTTCTTCTTTTTCCTCATTCTCGGCTTTGCAGTTGTTTATCTACTGCTTTCGCACTCTCTATTTTTTTTTTTCTTAGATCCTTCCGGCTTTCCATATTATTATATACGCAAACAAGCTTGCGGAAGTCTTTTCGAATATATTGTATTATAAAAGCCGCGCAATAATATACGCAATTTCCCAGCGACAAAGCGATACGTAAATAAACACAGGCCTTGTATATTATACTATGTACAATAACGAGAGTCCAATGCGCATCAGCTTGCAGAGCCCAGCAGGAGCACCGCAGTTATTATAACCATTAGCGGCAAGTAAAGTGTGAACTTTGAAATTAGGCTAAAAGGCGCGCAAGCTTATAACATAATATATACTCCTCCCCTTTCGTTAACCGACAAATTGTCCGGCATTGTGCTGGGCTGTCTTCGAGCCGCTCATTCATTGGCCCCCTATTGGCTGCTGCAGCAGAGTAATTTTCGTAAAAACGAAGCGCAGGTAAACAGGCCGAGATTTGCGAGCGAGAGAGAGAAGACCTAACTATAAGCCGCAGCTACACTACGCGCACGTTAAGTAGGAGACAGGGAGGCCGTCGTTGCGTCGCCTCGGGGGGTAGCTTTAAGCCAGCCCTAAGAAGCAACGATATGCGGCGGCAGCCCCTTGCGACGATGCACTCCTCTCTCTCTCTCTCTCTCTCGCTTTTTCTTCTAGAGCTATATTATGAAGAGAGAAACGCAGCGAATAACGTGCTTACGCGAGATCATCCGACCGCTATACGCTTTTTTTCCTTCAATGGCTTTCGCATTAGGGACCGCGGCTTCTTCTGTCGTCGCTGCTGCTGCTGATGCACGAGCCATCTCAGGACACGAAGCTTTTTGTGTGTGTGTTTATAAAAAAAAGAGCGGCCTCTCTGTGAGAGGGAACGAACACCGGTGTAGATTACTTTTCAGAATGGGCGGCGTGACGTAAACGACCTGCCGTTTGTGCCCGCACAAAGGAGCTGTTTGCTGACACAATTTTCCGGGATTATATGGCCGAGCGCCGCGCGCGCTTTTTTTTAATTCTCTCGTACTTTTCGCTCTGCTTTTCATAATAATGGTAGGTACACTCCTCTCTCACTGTGTCTGCTGTGACTATATATAGGTATAGCGAGTAGTCGTGCGTGTTTTTTACGCATCGAGAGATATAAGCGGGATGGTAGATTTCTTATTGTGGTCTGCCGCGGACGAATCGCTTTGATATTATACACGCGCGGATGAGACTTTTTTGTTCGTGGGCGTGAATTTCGTAAAGCGGAATATCGGGGATTGAATCACTTTTTCCGTTTGGTTTCTCTGCTGTTTACACAAGGATATTTGAGTTTCAGAATAAATAATATTGACCGCTTTGATGTGTCGATCGATAACATAAATAAAGTAAATTGATTTTATAAAAATTTGTATTTCATAGTTCTAGCTTATCAAAGGGATTGATATATACGTAGATATAACAGAACTCGACTATATGAAGATGAAATAGTGGGTAAAGCCAGAAGAGTTCGCACGTAGACTTATGAAACTAATCGTAGGCAAGGATAAGTTAAAAGAAATGACTCCTACAGGAAGAGCGAATACTAAGAGTATCCTACCATCAGTCTAAAAAGCAGTTTTTAGTGAGTAATGCAAGATGTTTTAATCGGAAAATGGTTCTTCATCTCTGTGCCTAAAGTACGCACGTCTGTTCGATTTTTTAGCAACATAGCGATACTTTGAGTAAAATAGGCGAAACAAATCTTAATGTCTCTTCAGAAAATTCAAACATAAGTGCTTACTTCACGTTAGGCCTTACACAAATATATTTAAATCAAGTTTTACAATAATTTTTATATTTTTATAGTGTATGTTAACAAAAAAATACTGCAAAGAGACAATAGCTTATATTAGAACAAAGATACAGACGGATCCTCACCAATATGTGCAACATTTTAAGAAATCCCACAAAAAAACGTTATTATCAGCAGACTTGATTTCTAATAAACAATCTGGTAAAAAGTCTGGCAAAAAATCATTGATAATAAGTCTTTCAAAAAGTATGGGATGAAATCTTGTTGTTTTTTTCCAGACTTTTTAGTATGAATAAAAAGTCTGGCATATAGTACGGTATAAAAAGTACCGTGAAACATATGGGAAAAAGTCTGGGCATTTCCCCAGACTTTTAAAATGGGAAAATCCAAAGTCTGGAAAAAAGTATGGGAAAGTTTCAACAGCGAGACTTAAGTCAGACTATTCTAGTCAGACTTACGCCAGACTTTTTCTAGACTTATCCCAGACTAATATTTTTACACATCAGGGACCTTATCAATGAAATAGTAGTCTTTAGAATTATTAGCGTTTATATTATATATAATTCGCCGTTATGCGTATTCAATGAAAGACAGCTATCTTATAATTTGCGGAGTCATAGAGCACTCCACAAGAATCAATGTTCCTCTAATTTCGGCTTTTATTCCACGTTGAACAGACTCAAGAGAGCGTGGAATCTTCTTCCAAAACGTATATCACACGTATTAATTGTTTAACAGAATTCAAGACTGTACTAAAATCTTTCGTTACCACATTTTAATCTTGTATTTATTTCTTGTAAATAGTTCAATTTTGCCTTACTGTATATAATTTTGTACCAAAAGGGCTTTTTAGCCCGTTTATAATAATAATAATAAATAATAATTTTTAAATACGTTAGTATTAGACTAAACGCAAGTCGCTTTTAAAATTGATCCAGCTTCTAAATAAAATATTCAATATCCTTATTTCGAGCCGTAAGCCCTCTGCGCCGGATCGTACATTCCGGGGGTTCGTGTAGTTCCCTGAAGTATAAAGTCAGACTCTCGACGCTCGCTGTCGATCTCAAAATTCAGATGCCGCAGACCTTGCGTTCTACTATTTCATTGTGAAACACGCGAGGTTTCGAATTACAATAACCGAAGCCAGTTGGCGCTTATACTTTTGAGGATTTGGTTATTAAAGTTAATTAATACGATTTTTATAAAATTATTGCAATTAATATATTATTTTATACCAGAGATTGCATGCGTATTATCTGGTAACAAAAAACTTTTCATAGATACACATCTAGCTTGAAGGCCCGAAAGATTATGTATCTCACATCTTATAATATCTTGATAAACATCAGCAACGTTATATTATTTGGATCGTCCCTTATCTAGTTGTTAGCTGTGATCGGAATAGTCTCAGGCAGTTATAGCTTGAGCAGCCCAAGCACTAGGCTGAAGAAGGCAATTTGGTGTAGGTGGAACACCGCTTTATATGCACCCTGCACGCATTAAAGTGATGCGGGAATTAGAAAAGCGTCTATGCGCCACCTATCTTCACTAGCCAGATACTAATAAAGACAAGTCAGAAAGTTGAAGCGGTGGGGGAAAGGCCAGTCGAAAACTGTTTTGTTTTACGGCTATAATACTACGGCTACATATACCATTTTTTATCCTTCAATTACTCACCACAAAAAAAGCCTGTATAGAAAACAAAGTTTTTAAATTTTATAAATCTATATTATGTAGCTCACATAGATACAATGGCGGTTCGGCATCAAAGATAAACCTATACATACACACGCCCGAGTCACTCTCGCATACCTCGAGCTGTACAAGAGCAAAAATCAAAGATTTTTCTCGTCGCCGCGCGCCTCCGATGAAAGGGGCCGAGTGAAGAAAAAAGAAACACATATACCCACACGAAGGTATACATAAGAAGCGATCTAGAGAGAAAAGCCCCAACAGTCCTTTGTGGCGCAGGACGAGCCTCCTTCATTGCGCGCGCGCGCCGAAGGATAAGAGGCAGAAACAAATCCGCCAGCTTTTGGGATGCACAGCGAAAGGATCGGGGAAAAAATATAAAGCGAGGGAGAGAGAAGATCGAAGGAAGAAGCGCCGCCTTGATCGGTCCGATAGCCGCGTCGAGAGGTAAGCTGTCTAGGAATGCAGGTCGTCTCTCTCTTTCTGACGGGACACTCGAGAAGAGCCGCTGCAGCATCGCACACGTACGTGCGTGTATATATCGCGGTCCCTTTTTTTTTTTTCATTTTCTTTGTCTTTCGATATTTTTTTATCTTC
The DNA here is from genome assembly GCA_900474305.1 of Cecidostiba fungosa. NCBI lineage: Eukaryota > Metazoa > Arthropoda > Insecta > Hymenoptera > Pteromalidae > Cecidostiba > Cecidostiba fungosa. Next base: position 130,239 of record UCOJ01000117.1, on the reverse strand, counting down.
ATCGCGGGGCGCTCTCTTTCTGCACTTTTTGTTACTCTTTGTTCGTTTTTTCTTTTTGTCTTCTGACGATTGCATTCTAAGTTTGTATAAATATTTCAAAAACCGAATTATTATAAATAAATTGAATAAGAAAATGTCTAATAGTAATATCTGGAAATATCTCGTTAAACATGCATCATGCAATACGATACATCCGATGATGAAAAATGAAAAGCAAAAGAAACGAGCCGCAGCACGCGCCCCTTTAATCTCGGCTTTTTGCACTGATGTGCGGTATATAATACACACACACAGAGAAAGAGGAACCGCGTTGCCGACTCGACTCAGGGGAACAGTTGGTCTCTGACTCCGTGCCGCATGTGACTGTGATTGACCACGTTACACGCAAGACTGCGCTGATCGCGATATGCTCGCTACGATACACCAAGCGCATTACACGAGAAACGAATCCAGCTATACACAGAGAAATTGCCTAATCTATTTTCGCATGAGGTACGAATTGGATTTTTACCGCGAATTAGTGCTTCCTTTGGGATATTGTAAAATCGATTATTCTCCTCAAAGATTCGTTTATGCGATATCCCTTTTTGATCGACTTGCACATTATTATCCAAAATATCATTTTTTTACTCTTCAAACTTCATATAGGTATACCACCCGTCACGCATCAACGGATATTCAAATGATACTCGAGTTAGATTATATATGCCTGTGGTATAGATAATTAAACTATCATGCAAATGGAATTTCGAAATTAGCCCGTGATCCAACGAGGAATCTTCTTCGTCTTCTTTATTTTTAAGAAAACGTCAGACAGTATACCAGTAGCCGCAACGCGCGAGTGAGCAGCGCGTTACTGCAGCATCTCGGCATCGAGCAAAGCATTCTTTACGTCAGAGTTCACGAAGCGAGCTTCAACAAGCCAGACGAGAACCAGAAGAGGTCAGCGGGATACCTGATGGACGATCGAGCTACTGGTTGTCTCGCACACTCGTCTCACACGCCGTTATAGACTCTCGCCCTTGTTATGCTACATCACCAGCTGATTTCATAAGTATCTACCTAATTATAGTTGGCATCTCTTTATTCCACTCGATTATATATCCGATTGTGCATTGTTTCTTTATAAAATTTTATTTCACATTTATTGGTGAAAGTATACATTGTGGTAAAAAAGGAAAAATATCAACGCAACGACACAAAAATCTCTTCAATTATATAATATGTTGCGACGTCGAAAAGGCATCTAATTCCAGACGTCGCGTCCGCCACTGAACAGCAGCGCCCAGCACGAGTCCACTTGGTGCGCTCTCTCGCGTCCATCTGCCTGCTTACCGTCGTATACGAATTTCAAATATCGCGCTCCGCCTCTTCGTCTCCTTCATATAGGTATATATAAGCTCGACACAAAGTACACTTGGTCTTCCTCTTACATTTCTCACGTGCAGAAAGGAAGAAGCCGATCTTGTAAAACGACTGGCGCTGAGGCATCCCGCTGTGACTCAGGATATTTTTTTGTCTTTTATTTTTATCGTGACGTGATACGTTTGCTCCGAGAGCTGCTACTACCGATATACAAGGGAAGCAGTACGGCTTTTATCTTCCTTCTCGGCTCATCGTTCTTGAGTTAAATATATATATGATAAGGCTTTTGATACGATAATGGCAAAAGTTTCAGTTGTGTCAGTGACTCTTGACTGTCTGTATGTAAATTTATTTGTTGTTAATTCATAGAGAGGAATATGTTCAAAAATTGTGCAGACACTTTTTCAGCATGTATAGTTGGAGGAGTTCTTTTGTTTGCGATAACTACTTCTTCAACTGCTACGATGCTTCATTCTTTCGACGAGTGGGGTGTCACGCAAGTGGATGTGAGAAAATTGACTTACGCATGGACCATAACCAACTTCAGCTTTTGCGATCAAGAAACAGGTGAGATGATTGTATCACCTGTATTTTCAACTGGAGACGACGACGAACACAAGTGGCAATTACTCTTATATCCAAAAGGCTTCAGCCGTAATTACACCGATTATCTCACTCTGTTTTTGAGACACGTTTCTGGCAATAAAGTCAAAGTGATGTTCAATCTCGCGTTGCTAAACGGCTACAACAAAATTGCAAACATCAAATCCTTGCCGTATACGTTTGGTCCATCATCTGCAGTGAACGGTTACTACCAGTTCGTCGAAAGTAGTTCAGTTTACAATAAACCTTACGCTTTGCTACCAGACGACAAACTCACCATGATTGTCGAGATCTTCATGAACGTTGGTCTTGTAAATATTTCTGGACACTGCACTGCCAAAAGATCAAAAATATCAGAGGAAGCTCACAACGACAATTTTGCAAAACTTTTGGACGATAAACTTTTTACTGATATTTTACTTCTCGTAGGCGATGAAGTATTCGAAGCTCACAAAGCGATATTAGCTTCTGTTAGTCCAGTTTTCAAAGAAGAGTTGCAGAAAAATGTTAACAACGATACCAAAAGTATCCTACACATACCTTATACGGATGCTGAAACATTTAAAGAAGTTTTGAGGTTCATCTATAGTGGAAAGGTAGAGAATATTAAGAACGTTGCCAAAGAACTTTTGATCGCAGCTGATCGATTTGAAATACAGCAGCTAAAGATTTTGTGCGAAGAGTTTCTGTGCCAAAATTTGAACACCGAGAATGCTGTTGATACTCTATATATTGCTGAAAATTACAAGGCAGAAAGCCTGAGGGAGCAAGCATCGAATTTCATTGTCGCACATGCCAGTGAAGTGACCAGTTCTATTGGCTTCAAAACTATGGAGGTACTTCACCCTCATCCGATACTGAGAATTTTTCGGAGTTTAACGAATACCACACAAATTTAATTGTACTTAAAATTCTTGTATACCGTGTATAATTGAAAATATACTTATCGATTGAAAACCAAACGTTTCTTATGATATTCCTGAACCTGCAATAAAATTATTGTACACATTGAAATTGAAGGTAAGACGTGAAAAAGACAAGCTTGGACACATAAAAAATACGTAAAAAAAAAACTTGACATTCCCTGGCGAAGGAAGAGGGTAGTTCTGCGGACACAGACGGTCGATAGCCGCGTCTCCTCTTCTTCTTCTTCTTCTTCGTATGCATATATAGCAAGACGATGCATATATAATATACAACACGTATAAGCATATGCGCGCGAGCAAAGTAGGATGGAGACAGTCGGACAGGAGGCGCGCGCGCGCGGCATTTTTCGAAGTCCTTGGCGGCAGCCGCCAACGTCTGAGAAACATGACAACAAGATCCGTCACTCGGTGACAGAGGTGCCCGGTTCCCTCTTCGCTCTTCATATTATATGCCTTTGGCTATGCGTCCTTCGCTCCTTTCGCGGCAAAACTATTTGTTTTATATTATATACACGTTGTATACGTATTTTACTTTTACTAAATAAGCTCGAGTTGCAGACTCGGTTCTCGTTGATTTTTGTAAAAGCTTATATGCGAATATAAATGTTGACAATCGACGGTATATAGAGCTAGGTAATATATTAAGCAGTGAACGTGCGATAATTCGAGAATAACATTTTCTAATTAACGCGCTCGCTTCCAAAAGATTGTACACAAAAATCAATAAAGCCGACGACGTCGGTATACCCTTCAAAAGCTAATGGAGCTTAAAATAAAGAAAATAATCGAGGGGAACATCTTACACATAATTTAATAAAGTGCATCATCTTTTTATTCGTACGACAAGTCTCCTACAGCGAAGATAAGGACTATACAGTGTACTCCATATATAAATATAGATAGGTATAAAAGAACATCGAAAGAGAGAGAGAGAAGAGTTCGGGGAAAAGAGCCGCAGAAGAGGTGCGTATTATACATACAAGCATATAAGAGAAAGAGATACAGCTAACAGTATACGGATAGACGCCGGGGACCACCCCGTCCGCGAGTGATCGTGGTCCGATCACGTAAACTGGCCGCCCTCTCATCGATCATACCTTCGTGCCTCGTGTCACCGATCTCCTCGTCTTCTTCTCCAACTCGCGCGACTCGGCGTGACTCTCACTGATGCGCTCTTTCTTTTTTTATATATACATATACTCCGAGAGCTTGACGCTTTCTAGCGGTTGTCTCTCGCTCATGTCATATAAGCTCATCTTTACGTGTTTTTAATTGCGGGGTACTTATAAGCCCTTTTATATACGATCTCGGCTTTTTGCTCTCACAAAAGCGAACGAAAAATATCAACGATTAAAAATTTAAAGGAAACAAAGCAGTGTTTGCTTTATTTATGTATTACGAATGAAAGAGAACAATGGAAAATATTTAAAGACGATTTCATTTCACTTCTAGCACACGCGGTACAATAAGCTCGTTAATTATCTGAAATAATATTCCATCAGGACGGCGCGATGTGCAATTTACTCGATTGATAAAGTGCGCGCGAGAATATTTATTACGAAATAATACTCGATCGGAGAAAAGAGAGAGAGAGAAAAAAAAAGACAGCTCATCAATCCGCACAGCGACGAGCCAAGTCGCGATAATGACACGCTCGTTCCGAACGAGCGGCGCGGCAAAGATTCGCGCGATGTTTTCCCGTCTCTATCTCTCTATATATATAATATATAATACCACGTTGCACGAGTCGAGATTTCAGCTCTCTTGTTGGAACGATTTTCGCGCGAGATGCTTTTCACCGGACAGTATGGCTCTAATTGCAGATTGATCGTTTCTGAATAAAGCAATTAACCGGCTGCTCTCGAAGTTCGTGTAATTGCACGCGCGTAGACGCTTGATTTACCTGATGCTATAATATAGGTATACAAGCGTGAAAATTGGAATTTATGTTTTTTTTTTTTTAACACTTCTTGAGGATGTCGTTGTTAAACAAGACAAAGGTCTGTTATCGAGACAATACACAGACGCAGACGTTATCGCACATGCGGCTATATTATAAGGGTGAATGAAAATTTGTTCGCGATTTGAGTCGGATGAAAAGAGAGGGTGCCGCAACGCTGCAGGCTTGAAAGGAATAAAATTATACCGCCGTAATGCGGCACGTGCCAGTGTCTTTCAACCGCACTGCCAAATTTGTAATGTCTGTATATTAAACGTGTACATTTCACTGTACATGTACTAACAAGCTGTGTTTCTTAACTTTAACGATTACATACTTAAAAAAAAATTAAGAATTTTTCTTACACTGTTACACCGAAATAATATAACTAAAAAATTACACTACGAGAGTAAAAGATCGTTTTATCCATCACTTATATACGAAAACAAACTAATCATACACTGCATGTCCAGGCAAAGTACACTATATTCATCGGTTTTTCAATTTCCTCGATGGCAAAGAGAGAGAGAGCCTCTCGGTCTGCAGACACACGAGCGAGTAGACTATATTATATCGACGCTCGGAGCTCGTCGACGATGGCTATCGGCTCGATTCGCTGGTGTGAAACGTGGCCCGCTCGCATTTACCTACCTGGTCGGGACACTCGATCCATCATCGTGTCGACAGAACATTATCGAGCGCCCTCTCCCCTGTATATATACTATATATATATATGCGCGTGCACACGTCTGCAGATAGGGGCCTTTTCGGGTTATTGATGCCAAGATTTGCCGCACGCTTATACTGTACATATATACAACATCCTCTCCAAGAGGGTATATATATATACAACGATCGGCCGGGGATAATCGCAGGGCAATGTTGCGAAGTGCAAGGCTCATTAGTGCAGTCAACGTACTTATCCCTTGTACAAAGACGGCAGTAATGTGTTTTCTCCTATCGCATATATCGTAAATGAAGATAATAATATAATAATAACTCTCTTTAAATTTCCGAGATGCATCAAAATATGGCTGGAGATGATGCTGTGTCAGTCCGATCGAAGCGCGCAAAAGCGACCGAATTCCTTTGGTCTTAGCGCGGCTCGAAAGCCGCAAACGGATAATCGCTTGTTTCTTACCGCTATGCAGTACGTAGCCGGTGTGTAACGAGACAGAGAGAGGGTGGGGGTATAGTGTGGCTCCTCTGATGCACTCATCCCCGGGGCTTCTTCTTCGTCGTCGTCGTCTTCTTCTTCTTCCTCGGAGCGCCGAGTAGACCGCAACGTAAATACTCGGCCGCTACCCGAATTAGCGTAATCCTTTTTAAATAATAAACCCTCGTTAAGTGTAATGAATCCGCCGGAGGAAAACGAGAAGGCTCCCGTCGCTGTATATACTGCAGCTATAGCTTCTTCTACACTTCTACCTATATATGCATTGTCTTTTGTATTGTCTTATATATAGTTCGGAAAATGACAGAATTATAATTTGCGAACAATGAATAATCGCAAATCGAAGCCCATTCATTTATTTTTTACTAAAAAATATTTCTTTCGGATGAAAGATGATTTAATAAACTCGCTGGAAATAGGCTCATAATATACCTACACGAAGCTATAAGAAACAAAGATGTCAAAGAGCCGGGAGTGGAAGAAACAGAAGGACATCACAGTCGGTGGTGTGGTTATAGCAAAAAGAGAGATAAGGAAATATAGACGAGCGGAAGAAAAGAGGAGCCGACAGCGAGAGAGAAAGAGAGAAAGATAGAGAGATATACTTATCCGTCGTCGTCGTGTCCCGAGACTAAGAACGTTTTCGGACTTCTGGGTTCTCGCGCTTAGCCTCATTATGCCCGCGGCTTGGATATTTGGATACCCATAATCCCTTTTCTTCGACTCAACCTCAAGCCACTTTAATCTACCTGACTACGGAACAGGGTGACAAATAATATCAAGTTGCTCTTTCTCTCTCGCTCGCGCGCTCTCTCTCTCTCTCTCTCTCTGTGGGAGTTTAAGGACCTGCTCAGTGTATCTGATTTTCGAATGATGCTTTCTTTCTGCCGACAACGCCGCCGCCGTTGGAACCGCTGCCACTCGCGCGAAAGATGATCCATGGGATTTCGTTGGAAGATGATTTCGTTGCGATGATACGAGTAAAGGAGCCGCTCATCTTTTCGAGAGGCCGGCGTCTCTTTCTCGCACTGACACGACCGCTTTTATATTTAATAAAGCCAGATTTTTTCTGAATATACGCACCGACGTCGCGTCCTTATTTCTTTTTTTTCAGCATCACAACTTTTGCCAGCCGATATTATTATTATTAAACGCAGACGCACGTCTTTTGTGGCTGTAATTGCCTGTATATACACAGCGTCGATTAATCAATTTACTATTGTAACAAATAGTATACGATACCTATACTCGAGAGATAAGACTATATATAGGCTGCGATGATTTATCATTCACAGAGAGCTTATATTATAAGCACGACACAAAAACATGACATAGTGACATTTTAATTCAGCATTATAGCCACACACAGCTATATACTCGCTTACTCATCGCGCCGTTCATTTTTCTTTCGCATATAGGTTTATATATATATCAAACGCAGTTATAATATTATATATATATATATATTTTCAAGCGTAGGCGAGCTTAATTAACGAAGAAACACCGAAAACCTCATCAGAAGCAGCAGCAGAGCACACGTTTGCTATATGAATTCATCATGCGTGCATAAAGGAGCCTCTCGCGCGCATATGTGGGCTGCAAGTGCTGCATAGCATACATGGAAGGGGCGAAAGCAATCCTCGGATCTTGGCTTGTTTCTCAACACACACACACACACACTCATACACACACGTCATGTTATATAGAGGAGAAAGTGCGTCGTCGTGGCTTCTTTGATGTTGATGCCTATGCGCCGTCATTTCGCGTGTGTAAAGAGGGCTGCCGAATGGCAAGCGCGCATTTACTGTTCTCTCTATTATACGACGCTACTGGCATCGATATTATGCAGTAGTAGGGTGCTGGAATTGCGAGTCTGTGTGCAACCCTTGCCTTATCCACCCTCGACGAGTTCTTGCTAAATACCACCCCTGTAGATTGCTCTCACTGTGTCTTCTCTCGTGCCGTTTCGTACAGGTGCAGAAAGTCAGAGTTATTAAATAATTTATTAAAAGTTCAATTATTAGAGAGTCTATAATATCACACTTTTTAAAATCTATAGAATAGCGGAGGAACCGCAGCTGCTTTTAAAATACTACACAGAGAGTAAATATCGGTTTCATCTCTCTCTTTTCGCGGATTTTCTTCTCCCTCTTATTCGCCGCCCCTACTTTCGCATCCCCTCGTCAGCGCGGCGTTGGGGACCTCGGCGTCGGCGCGCCGAACTGCGATACAGTTTGTAAACAGCGTAAAAATGCCACTCGATAACCGTCCCCATGTACCTATATACCGTCGCCGTTAACGTATACATCATAGACTCTCTCTCTCTCTCTCTCTCTTCAACCCTCGATGAAGTTGGTTTAATGGATGTGTAAGCAACTATTTGATCCCCTTATCAGAGATCGAACTCAAGGGTCCTTTTGAGTGTGTTCTACACTACACTATACTCTCACGAAAGATCACCGTTAAACTTTTTTCATTGCTAATGACTCTTTTCAGGAAGCTCCGAAAAAGCCTCCGTCGCCGATTTATTACCGATGTACACTCGGTGATAGTTGATTCTCATGGAACGTTTTTGAAATGCTCCAATCAGATTGAAAAATTCTAACCAATCAGAAAGCACGATTTCAAAAACGTTCCACGAGAATCAACTACCACCGGGTGTACGCACTCGCGATTATAGGAGTGCACTGAATTATTTGGTATTTAATAAAACGAAGAAGGCGAGTTTGAGAATCGTGACACTATTTACTTATGTATTGATGTTCGCATTTTTCATTATATAAAGAAAAAAATGCATTTCATTATTGCACCTAAGTTATTTTTACTTATATTATTACTTAATTATAATACGATTATTGTTTATATATGCTTAACATTTATTTTCAACAAAATTATTAGCAGAGCATATAAATATAGCCTGTTGTGGTCTTGACATACACGCGATTCGAAATTAACTTTAGATTAGACATAAAACAGTTTTTAATAAAAATTTGTATTGACATAAGCTTAAAATTTTCATTTTAAAAGGTATAATACCGCACTTTTTCGTCGTTCATTTCGGGAACGTTCCGAAATTTCGCGGAAGTTCGAGACAATAACACCCACGGAAAGGTGATCGGACGAAACGACTGATTAATGAAGCGAGTTTTCGAATTCGACAGTGATAGCATTGAAAAAAAAATGAACGATTACACAGCCGACGTCAGGAGAACGGCGTGTGGAACACCCGTGCATAGTAATGCGAAAAATCCGTATATAGTTCCGTTCGCGATGACGATGGCCATTCAATTATATGGGGCGAGACATCAATACTCATTAAAGGCACAGATCCGGCGAGATATCGGCCCGAGAGAGAAAGAGAAGGTCGGCCCTCTGCACGCGCGCGACTGTAACGAATGATCGACTCGTGAGCAGGCAGGACTATATACATGTATACATTCGGCATGACGTTACGACTGTGAGAGCTTATATACGCTATATCGATGTAATGGAAAAGAGAAAGGGTTGCCGAACGAAAGGAGTGAAGCGAAATGAATTGGGAGCAGGAAAAGGGCAACTTGCAGCTGAACTTGTATAAAAAGTGTGAAATTTGTACGAATGGTGGAGAACAATAAGATTCTTCAAATTGAAAAAGTAACGATCAATAATGCAAACAGTGCAGTCCATCCAATGCTTGAGAATTAACGACAATACGAAGCCGAAAGAGAGATGATCGGACAAATAGAGAGATAGAGCGTGCACGAGCTAGTAAAAAAAAAGCAATAAGTCAAATGACACAGAGAGAGATAGAGAGAATCAGATATCAATCTGCCGCATTGGGAGGTAGAGAGCCTCAAGCATCGAGACTGTTTATATACGTGTGTATCGAGAAAGAGAGAAGCAACACAGTCGCGTATATGTCCACATAGTTGCAGCGTAATGCTATGGACGTCGCTCACGTGTCGGCGCAATAGAGAAAACTCAGCAGGGCTTCGCTCGCACCACTTGTTCACGGGAGCTTCTCTCTCTCTTGAATTGTCACAGATTGTCTGTTGCTGCAGCGCAGCTATATTCTTTGTTCTCGGAACATCAATCATGTGCGTTTAGAGAAATTAGTTGTAACGGAGAGTGTGAATGGAAGAAACATTATGGAAATTACGAATGATACGTATCGACGAGATGCTCTTTGGACTGAAGAGCTGTATATGGTGATATAATAGACACGTTAAAGTCTTTTTTAAATTTAGTTAATACTGATCCGCGATTATGATTTATTTATTAGTATCTTTTTGTAAATTTACTTTTCGACTGAAATCATAACGTAAAATTGTGTCAAAGAAAGATAATAAAAAGACATCAGTCTCATTTCTTCGAAGCAAGTCATAAATCACTTGCTCGCATATATAGGTACAGAAAAATTCATCTCGATGAGAAAGTCCAAAAACGCTGCAGCATCGGCACGATTTTCCGGCTGCTTATATTATACGCCTCGGGATGAAGTGCTCATCGTGTTCGACCACTCGTCGTCCACTATACTCCTCTGACAAATAGGCCGCATTGTCGCGTGAAATTTCGAAGCTACTTGGACACAATAATTATTGCCATTGTCGCGAGAAGACTCAAGAGAGTTCATATATATATAGCGACGACCCCCGAGGTGCAGCAGTAAGTATTCGGCGTCATTGTCGCAGAGCCGTTTCATTCAGGGCTTTTAAGAAGCAAAGTGACCGTGCCAAGGACACAATCTCTCGCGACGATTCTCCTCGGCGCAGCGGCGGTCGATTTTACGCGGCTTCAATGCCGAAGATGTGACGTCTCTTTTTTCACCTCTCCATATACATCCCCCTCCTTATAGCTACTTTTTCCAGCTTTCATTCACGAGTCTCTCTCTCTCTCTCTCTTCTTTTCTTTCTCACGGCAGCAGTGACCGGCAGCACCTGTATACCCACACATAATGAAGTCCCGAGAAGGTCGATTCTGACCCCCTCATTGATGCTGTGCTGTGCTGTATGATTTTGTTACGGCTTCTTCTCGAGAGAGTGAGGGTCGTCGCGCATGTTGAATGAACGACTGAGATTGCGCAGTAAAAGTCACTGACACTATGACTTTTTGGGGAATCCGCTGAGCTGCTTTTATTATTTGTGCACACACGTGATCTCTCGCGAGAAACCCAAACGATACATTTTTTTTCCCGAGTTCGAATCCCGTTCCCGCCCTCGCTCTCGGAATGCTTTTTGCTCCAAATCCCTGATTTATTGGACTACCAATATTTCGAGGCTGCCGTATTTAATAGAATGTTCAAAATAACGTCTTACTCGCGTCTCTCTGCAGCTTTATTACACCTCTCGCATCGGTGACTTCAAAGTGCCTGGCTTTGTAAAGTAATACACGCGCGTTTATGTCTAATTTGAGGAAAGTCTGTGAGTTATGAGAAGATTTTCAGGGAAATAAAACTCGCGTGGGTGTTACAAAGCGATGTATCGGATTAAACCAGGTGTAAAAAAACTTGTGAGCTGTACTTATACCTGCAATTTCTCACTCAAAGTATTTTCTTTTATCGCTGTAGTCGACGCGAGGTATTTTCATTTTCCAAGACGTCGATCTTGTGTTGAAACATACAATAACTATTTCATGGTTTTTAATTTCTAGATTTGTAGACAAGTAAAAATTAATGAATTGGGACAGATATACAATTAATTTACATAGAATCATTATTCGTATACAAATGGTTCGAATCTTTTCACCTGCAAAAAGTCGTATTAGCGCGAATATATAGCGAATTACCTCAACTAAAAAAAATCCATGCAAAAAATAACCGCAAAGAAATTAATAGCGCATTATCGACAATGAACTTTACGAAGCATGAAACTCGAAGAGTCCCCAGAGCTCGTAGAACTTTCAAAGAAACGGCATAACTTTCCCAATAAAAATAAGGCGCCTCGCTGCAGGACGACGCATTAATGACGCGAGAGTAACAGCGGAGCCAAAATGCCATTCAGCTATATCCTATATAGGGTGTATATGTATGTGTATATGTAAAAGAAGGGCTGAAAAACCATAAACTCTCGACTTGAAAAGCCATAATCATGGCCGTTATTATGTCGGCGTACATGCATAATAATCTCGCCGGGGGAGTGAAAGGGCCGATGCGTAATCAATCAGTTTTGTAGGAGAAAGAGAAATACACGGCGTAATGCGGTGAACTTTGTAACGTGTATAAGCCGCGCTGCGAATTTCTCTGATGTGCTCGTCTCGATAATACACATCGACGATGCGTGCGGTAGGATATAACAAGGAGAAAGTATACATATATATTGCGCGAGATGCACTACTGCGTGTAACGATTCATCATTACTATTGATGCCGCCTGTGATACCCGGTATATTCAAAGTTTCTTCGCAGTGATGAATTGTCGATTAGTGTGTATAATATACAGTAACGCACGTGCGCACACCGATTGTAATTTTGGATCACATTATAAATATATAATATATTCCTGAAACTGTAAAAAATTAACAGATAAGTATTGCTTCCTAATAAAATTGTCCCGACTTTATATCCTCCAATATATATTAGCCCGCAGCTATATAGATATTGCACACGTGGTCTTAGGGCTACAGCGTGAAGAGATTCGGTTTAGCGTAATGCGAGATGAATATATAGGTGCGCGGATCGGGCTGACGAGCGCATTGTGTGGCCGGGCGCGTAACGAGCCGCACGAGTCACGCTGCGTCACGAGAATATAACGCTTCCGAGCCTCCCCCTGATGCGTTGCCCTCATCTTCGCCTCTCTCTCTCTTTATATACCGTATACACGCGCGTGCGCCTTATATATATATGTATATATATGCACCGCGAAACGGCCTTTTCGCGCCGCGTAATTGCGTACCTAGCTACTCGTGACTGCTCTTTGACGCTAGTATAATTATGTGATCCGATGCGCTGTGTTTCTGAAATATATACGCATTTTTCACTTAATATTATCTATAAGTATTAATCTTGATTTTTTTATAGTATAGTATAAGCAGCTACGAAAAAAAAAGTTTAAAGAGAGAATACCCACAACAATCGGTATATTCTTTTTCACCCTCCCTATAATATAACAAGAAGACGACATCAGCGGCCCCCGAATTCACAATTCATTTGAAGTGAAAACCATCTCTAAAATTCGCTCCATCGCATTGTCATTTTATTCATAATCTCTCGCTTCCTCAGCGATGCGTTATTATTCTCGTTACACATCCCTTTCTCCGTGCGGCTGTTCCGCGTATTTATTACGGCACGTCGGCCACTATATATTTACTTATATACGCAACCGATGGATAGACCCACACACACACACTCACCACAATCCATATAAACGTTCTATCTTTCCGTCGCCGCGACGTCGACGACGACGTGTACATAATAACGCTTAATAATCGGTCTCGCACTTTGCGGCTGCTACTGCAGCTTTTCGAGTATATATATATATATATATATGTGTGTAGGCACAATGCCTAGCTGAGCTGGATCGACACGAGGGAGAAAGGCAAGGGTAGCGACCCCCGCGACGGCGCGTGAACGGATTCGCTACGGCCAGCTGTATATGGCGCCTCTCTCCTCTCTCGACATCACCGCCGCGCAACGTCACGTCTCTTTTACGTCCCTCTTCTTTCGTCGCGCGCGATTTTCGAGCTCGAAAATACGAGGTTTCCCTGAAAAATTGTGCGCGGATACACGTCAGCATCGGCGCCCTTATACACACACATCTGCGGACATGATTGGCTTTATTGTGTCGTCGAGTGTGATATTTTAAGTCTTGATATTCCGAGTATACTAGAGAGGAAGTCACATATATGATTGATGATCTTTTCTTTTGTATTTGATATTTAATTGTTAATGAATATCGCGAACATATTATCTGTATTTTCGACAACAAACGAAAGTCACTACGGTCAGTTATTCCTCATTCATAACACACGACCGGTCGAGAAAATACTCTTCACATTAATCTGTATACATCTACATATATGTATAGGTAGACCAGCAGAAGCCAGTGCTCACGAACCGAGAGCGAAAACAAGCGGCGGCCGTGTCTCTCATTATTGCATTATGAGCGCTCTGCGAGTTCGCTCCCTGTTCTCCTCTCTCTCTCTTGCCTGGGCTGCAGGGCGTTGAAGTGCCCGAGCGCAAAGTGGAGAAAAAGGCCTCTTTATTATAAACGCGCTCGTTCATAGGACGTACATTCACTGCTTATAGGTATATTATATACGCGCGCTGCAGAATTTCACTCAGCGTCGAGCGACGATTGTTTGAAAATGTTCATTCACGGCCCGACGCGGCAACCGTCACCCTATATTTTTTTCGCTGCACGCACTTTGCAGAGAACTTGGAAAATAGAATTTTTTTTTCTTCCCTAACAGGGAGCCGGCATGGGTTGTTTGTGCGATTTGCTTGGCTGTTGGGTTACTTCGAGCGGTAATTAAAATATTTCACGATGATCTATTGTGGGAAGATAATGTGCGTTTTGAGAGCAAATTTTGAATATACTGGTGAAAAAAAAAATTTCCTGTGTGATTTTACATTCTATTAAGCACGTGCGGTTGTATAGAATGAACGATGTTATTAATTATTATAGCTAATTATACGCTGAATACAACCTATATTTTATAGTTAAGCTACTTAATTAGGCTAATATCAAAAACAAATTTAAAATAAAACATCTTTGAACTTTATTGAGTCACTTCTTAAACTATAATAATTATCTATTCTTTATTACTATTTAACATCATCTATATGATTGAACAAGAATTATTTGTCGCACACTTTGAATATGCACTTTACAATATACTGTTGTATCATTAATTACGCATCAGCAATATACCCATAAGCGCACGTAAGCAGACATCTGCATCTCAGGAGTGCGTTTACAAACCGTATAGTGCATAGGAAGCTAGCTAAACCAAGACGCTCTGCCATCCGGTGCAAGTCCCGGAAACACGAGAGACCGTATGTTTCGATTGTTCTAGCGTTCTCGTTAGTTACGCTCGTCTAATCAAAGTTGAGAAGTTAAATTACGTAAGGGCTCGAGTCATGGCATCCTTGCACGATTGACGTACGCTTCGGATGCTAGTATACTGTTCATTTCGACTATGTTGAGGAATCTTGAATATCACAGGGACTGTTGAATGCTGTGACGTTAGGTAATATATTATGGTCTACTATTTGTTGGTTAGTAGTAGGTAGTATCTTAAATATTATTGTATTGCTTATATTTTTAATAACAATTGTTTTTACGTTTTTGGGTCATTTCGTGAATCGTTCTAAAACAAATTCCAATAATAAAGTACATATCATCCTAATAAAACCTTTCTTAAAGGTAGAACCTAGGCAAGAAAAAGAATTTTTTATTTTGTTAAATTTTAAAAAGTAGTTAAATCTATAAGTAAACATGTCAAGTAAATGAAAATTGTAAATTTTTCTTTCCATCGGCCTTTACTTGTTTCTTTTATTTTTTAAAAAATGGCTGGATTCGCATTTTGACATATGGCCAGAATATATATACAGAGACAAAATTCCTTGGAACTTAAACAATTTATAATAAAGGAACACACTGTTATAATTATCATATACGAATACGACTCATATCGTCGAGTAGCCGAGTATATATATGTATGTATATAGTGAAAGTCACGTGACTGGGAGAAGACGAAAACTCGGGAGAGGATGATGAACGTTCCGAGCGAAAAGAAATATACCCAGCGAAATTTCAACTCGTAATATTGCGATACCTCAGATCGCGCATAAGTGCAATATTAATGATTTAATGCGGTTGAAAATTTATTGAAAGGTTAGGAAACCCAATTTCAAAGTATAGTAGGTTTCGTTGTCGTCGAATGTACTATTGTACTTCGTATACTCTTTTTTTTGCCTCCCCGGCGCTGTCGCGTCCTTTGATACACGATACATTAAATGATAAAACATAAACATGCAGTGATTGTATTCTAGACAGTTATAGCATGAGCGGTCCAAACAGCAGGCTCAACAAGACAGTTTTGGCATAGGTGGCACACTGCTATATATGCAGTGTCCGTGCATTAAAGCGATGAGGGAAATAGAAAAGCGCCTATGCGCCACCTATCGCCCCTAGCCAGAGACTAAAGACCCGGAAAGTTCAAGTGCTTTAATGATGGGCCAGCCAGTCAAAAAAAAGGCCATCCTACATGAATAAATTACATGCACTGATAAAAAAATGTATGTACCATGTTTAACAAGGGAGAAATGAGATATTTTTTGCGAGAGAGAGAGAGAGTCGAGGACGCACGAGTTGAAGACAAGTGCTAAAATTATCACCCGAGCTCTTCTTCCCTCCCTAGTTGCACAATATACTATTATTTCATGATTATAGGAACCAAATAAAAATGCAAATATTTGCATAATATTTGTACTTGTTTAATGGAACTTGATATAATTTTTTGTTTGTTTAGCAGTTCATTTTTTAATAATCATGTCGACTATAAGTGTTTTAAATATTTACAGAATGTTCTTAGAAACAAATTTATATAAAACGCAGTGATTCGCAACTTATGATTTAATCAAACCATTTTCAAACGATGACTATTATAATATACCTAAAATTATTTTTGTTATAAAAATAATTTTATAGCTTATCAATTTATACACTGATAGTAAAGTTGGACTTGACATTATCGGCACGTCGGCGGCGTAGGTAATATATATAATAATTTCCTACTCTACCGACAGCAGGTGATAAGGTTGATGTTGGGTTAAAGGTAAAGCACGCACAATCGGTAATGTAGTATGCTGAAGGAAATTTTGAATTTATCTTTCGTAAGTATACCATACATTATTTTTTATAGATTGTAACGAAATTTAAATTTTTGTAATTCAAATCTACATTTTCAAAAGACAGCAAATATTTGCATAGAAGAATAATTTAATTTTAAATTTGTAAACTTCTTCGTTGGGTTATTGGGTTATTGGGCATAATGGAAATAAGCACAATTTTTGTAATATTTTAGACATCTCTCTATTCAATTTTTAAATAAAGCTTTTTAATATTTTTAAATATTTCATCTCTTTTAAGTATTAGAGGTATTACACGGATTATGGATATTATAAAAAAAGCCCGAAAAGATACAAAAGAGAAATGAATAAAAAAAAGAGCTTGTCCAACTCGAAAATTCAAGCTTATTAAAATCTCTTAAAAGGCTTACAATACCCACTAAAGATTAAAACCACTTCCATATAAATGCCCCCACCAGCTGCGTTATAGTATCAGCTGCATAAAAACGTATACGCGCTGCTAAAAAAGAAAAGCCACAGAAAAAAAACTCGCTCAGTATACTTAACGCGCGAGCCGTTAATTATCACCTATTCCAACCATCCATCTCGAGCGAATACATTAACAGCGGCGCCGGCAGCAGCTTATATATACACCAAATCCCTGATAAAGTTCGCCTCTGCATACACAATTCTCTCTATACGACTTTTAACGAACAGCCGCTTCTATCCTTATTCACGGCTCCTTCTCGTTATAGGATTTTTCAATTCCATGACCGAAAGCGTAAGTGTGCGCCGTTCACGCCCTCGTCTATACTGATAAGCCGCGCTCTGTACATACCTTATCTTTGGCCGAGAGCTTACGAACGCGCCCCCGAGCCTAAGTGTATAAGCGTAATACGGCATTGTGCAGTGGCCGCCGCCACGGCGCTCACGTATCTTCGATCGGACACTTTCGATTTATTGCGAAAGTCCTTCGCGGGACAGCTGATGTATATGCTTACTGCGCGCGCGAGTGTGTGATTCTTTGTCGAGGTTTTCGCGATCTCTGCGCCAAATGTGCGTTCTTTTATGCTTCTCGAGACGCGTAAACATATTTCTTTTATGAAAAAAGATTGTACCTTTCGTAAGCAATACTCTTTGCTTTTAATTTATTTTCTCCTACATGCATATGGACAAATTAACCTCGAAATTAACAGTAAATCAGTCCTCTCGATTTAATGCCACGCCGAAACTTTATAACCGTTACTTATATAGAATCTTTTTAAAATGCGCGCTGCTTAGCACTTGCACTCTCTCTTTCTTTTCGATACCCCTGTCGTCTTCGCGCCGAGGTTTTTCAAGGCCGCGACGGGACACACGCACTAACAACACACTGCGAGAGAGAGGGAGTGAGAAAGCAGTCCACAGAAGAGGAGGAGATGGCCTAAGCGACCGGTTTCATTCAATGCACACACCTAGCAATCATCGGCGGTTCGTTTGTGATTCTAAGCAAGGTGCCGAGGCTCTAAGAGCCAGAAATTGCTGCAGGTGGCCCGTTTCTCGGGGTTAAGGATAATCTAAGAGACCCTTTTTGAGGGCGGCTCCGAGGAAATGAGTTAATTTTCTGATCGAGCACTGCGATTACTGGACTGGAAACGGAATTAAGAGTTTGTCCTGCAGTCGCTTGGAATTTTAAGTTGTTTTCTTGGTAAATTAATGTTTTTGGTGCTTTTTGGAGAAATTTATTTGTTGTTAAATAGCCTCTTTTCATTTTATGAATAATTCTCAATGTAGTATATAACGTGGAAAACACGAGTTGAATTTTACTATCATAAATTATTTTTCGAATAATCTATTCATGCACATTGAATTTCGCATTCGCGAAATATGTTTTTAATGTTTGGTTATCGTCGAATAAAATGTAAACAGCGATGCTACTTCGCATTTCAGTTACTTCAACATCACCTTCGGTTATACGGCCGTGACCCAAGAATCGAAAGTGCCTTACCTGTTCTGACAAAGATCCTGAAACTTTTAGCCTATAATCGAATTGGAAGATATATCTTGTAATCATGAATTCACATAAATCATCCTTATATATGTACATCTTTTTTAAAATTATTATATGCTAGAATGATTTGCTCCTGTATTCAATTTTTTATTATCATCGCTTGAGGGACTATGGTAAACGTTGAAATGCCAGACCTGCATTTGTAATTTGTAGTTCGCTATACGAATCTCAAATGTGCGGGAAAACTCGTGAATATGATTTCCATACACCGTTTATTTTGAACGCAAGGTTGCTTTTTGTATAGCAAATTATTGAATTTATCACGGTTAAAGAAACTTTTTTATTGAAAATTTTAACTGATATTTCTTTTGTGTCACTCTAAATAAAAATAGTGAGAACTGAATAGACGTAGTACCTCTTTTTTATTATTTTTATTGGATATGCGTTTCTTTTTTATTTTATGATTTCGGTATAATTGCTAGACGTTATCGGACATGATTTATTTTTCGAAAACAGCTTGAAATACAATGAGGCATAGATTGAAATCTCCAATATGCTATAATTTCATGCAAAGTAAATTTAATTGCAAATTCACTATCGATTTTAAAATCTGCCGTCAAACAATACTTTTTGAAGTTGTTATTCAACATGAATCAGGAATGAAGTATTAAATAATAACAATATTTTTACTGAGCACACGAGGTATGTTTTCAAACTTTCAATATAAAACATAATAAATTATATGTAAATATTTTGAATAAATGTGTAGTATCAAAGGACTCATTATACTATTTCGAGATACTACAAAAAATAATCATTTGATGTATGATCATGGATGCAAGCAATTAATTACAATTTTTTCTGCATCGAATTAGCTGTATTATATTTTGAGTTCAGATTGCCTTAACGTACGAAAACTGTAATATTTATTTCGGAATGCTCACTTAACCTTGGTAAACTCAGTTTTGAACCTACTTTCAGTAAATGTTTCTGTAACGTTGTTTTGCATATACGGGTAGAAGTTGAGAAACGCGTTTGCTTTTTTTATGTTTGCTACTAAAAAAATCCATAATTACGACACTGTGATATATAGGTTGTAATGATCTATATGCATTCGGTTTAACCAGTAACTATATCTTTATAATGTATCATGACAATGACAATTTTTGTAAAAGAAGAATCATCATAAGTGGATAATCCTTTTCTCTCTTTAATCGTGAAATATTCAATATTTAAAAAGAAAAATTTTTTATAATAATAAAAAGTTAGGAAAAAGTTAACCGTGCTACTGCTGGAGTAGTTAATCAGGAAATTACGAAAAAGGAAGCATCAAATTCAGGCAAATATAATGAATAAATACGTATAACGTCGAGCGTGAAAAAAAGCTCACCACAGACAAAGGAAGCTTTCCACAGCAACAACGACAAAGATGAACTATATAAACAGCGTATATATAGGGTCATTTGAATACACATAGTCTGGAGGCCTCTCTCCTCTCAACTAAAATTCACAACGGACGGAACTCTCGTTCTCTCTGAGTTAGTTCCGAGCTGGTTAGGCAAGTTGCGAATGACGAAGTGGAGAGAAAGAGAGAACAGGAGTGTGCGGGAGAATGCTGATTGGAAAAAAGAAGAAGCAAGGCAAAAGAGAAGCACCCACTGCATTCCACTGTCTGTTACATCTTCGTGAAAACGGAACTCGCTCATCTCCTCTATACTCACTATATATGCGTATGAGCCTTTTGCCTCTTCCCTCGACTCGTAAATCGAAAGGCTAATTTCTGGGAAAAATAATCATCGGAGGACAGTGATGATAGCCTTTGTTATCGAATAATCTTCGTATCGCTGTTAAGTACAATAATTTTACACGTGTGACTTGATTTATCTTCGTGTTAATGCGACGTTTAATCGATCCCATTCATCTTGTAACAAATGAGTTTTGTACTCGCATATATATACGTTATCAAGCATTCTTGCACTTTAACGACAAATTAATCACATTACATAAGCTTTATCGCCTGTCAGCGATATTATATACATATACTTGAATATACAAAGTTCTTTTACCAATTGGAAGATTTAATCTTTTCCTAATTGCACTATACTGATATACTGTAATCTGTTGTTATGCATCCTCTTATCAAAGTATTAAATCTCCATACATTTACATACTACTTAACTCAAAAGTTTTCTACATCTATCAAACTTTTGTCAGTTATAGTTAACGGCTACTATACATCGCGTCAATCAAAGTTATTCAATTTTACTTTTATACAAATCTTTTTCCATATAACGTAAAGCTGTATCACTCGTTCTGTCAAACGCACACATACGATATCGTGCAAAAAAGGGGGATGAAAATAAACTAATCGTTCTCAATTTATTTCAGTTCCGAAGATTCATCACTGTCCCGCGTACGGATGAATTTTCACCGCAGCGTGTTACGACTTTGTGCACGTACCATCGCTCAATTTACAGCTGAAAAATGGTAATACAGTCGTCAGCTGCGATTCAAGAGACGTGCGCAGATATATATAACGTGTACAGAACGCAGTATATACGATAGAAGGAAAAAAAACGGACGAGCAACGCAGAGGGAGGAAAATATGGAAAAAGAGAGAAGACGCAAGCGAAGGATCTCTCTCGGTACGTATGTAAATGGCACCAGATTTATGGACTACGGGGTTCGATGTCGCGGCCCCTCGAATTGATTTTCTCCTGTATACACATGCGTGCATTCCCACACATATCTATACACAATACATATACGCGAACCCTCGACGCGCATGATTTATTTTATACCCGCCACGAGATGAGCTCGTCTCTCTATACACTGTGTGTACGCACTCGTCGCTGCATATATGTGCGCGAGAACGCGCGCCCACCAGTGCGCGCACAACATCCGCGTGTAAATCTGCATCCTGCCTTTACTGATTACCTCGACAGCGACGATGGCAACTTTCTCTCTCTCGCACCCTTCTACTCCAGAGTATTATATATACCGGTCTTTTTTTTCTTTCGTTTTTCGCTCCCCTTTTGGCTCAATTGCCGACATGAGAGAGCTTGCTCGTTACGTAATAATCGTGTTAGATGTATATACTGTTTTGTCGGTGTGTTGAGCAGCTTTTGAGCAATTGCGGGTATACGTGCGTTATATTATTATATACACGCGCGTTTGATAGAGTAATCGTGGCTCAATTTACGTAAAAGTTTATAATGCGAGATATTATATTGATGAGCACAATTAACGGATTTTTATCTAATCGCCGAGTGTGCGCGGCTGATGTAGAACGTCTTTTGGGACGTGCACACTCAATATAGCTTGGCTATCTTATCAAACGACAGCTGTGCTTTATTGTTGGTGTATACCTATATATAAGGAATCGTATGTTGTGACTTTTCACGACGACTGAATTCTTCTTTCTTTTTATTTTTCTTACGTCTCGTCACTGATATTTCTGGACAACTTTGATATACAGTGGGGTATTGTGATAGTCGTATTTTTTTTTCATTTTCGAACATTGTGTATTTAGTGGACGCAGCTTTTGAATAAAAAAGAGTGCACTGGTGGACACACACGAAAACGGAATAGGATGTAAAAACACCCACAAGAGAACTGTGATAAAAAAAAGAATCGAAATAAATCAATTAAAGTTGGTGCAATCAGAAAATTTCCGCAAAAGTTCTCGCAGTGCTGTTCGAAACTTTCGCTGTATACAGTAATACCTGTTGTAGATTCTTTTCAACGAACGATATGTAGTTTTTAACTAAAAGAAATGACCAGCACTCGCCTATCCTAACGAGACACATATTAACAGCATTAAGCTTTACATTATCTTAAATTCAAACCATTACTCAATTTACGACTGTTAGCCGCGTGCATTCGCCTGAAATTTTTTACGACTCTTGAGAGATTCCGTCTGTCACATTCTTCTGAATTTCTCGGAAAGCCCCACGTCCAATTAAGCAGTTATTATAAAAATTTATCTTCCGCGAGATATACGTAGAATTTTCGAGTATAAAGAGCTATTATCACGATAAGCTGTATATGACGTCGTGCTGTTATACGAAAAGTCCCAATGAATCATAGCATCGGAGAAAAAAAATCAAAAAGAAAACATTTGTTCTCACGACCGAGCAGAAGAGCACAATATACTCAAACCTGGCCGCTGCATCATAGACCCGCACGAAAACACGGGGAAAACGTAAAGCACAACTCACGAAAAACAATAAAGAAGGAAGAAGGCCCGCATATAGAGATAGAAATCGCATTATTCACTGCATATAAGCCGAGAGAGGAGGAACCACCTCGAACCTTTTTTCGCTTTCGACAACCGCTGGAGATCGCGATATATTCTCTCTCAATCTGGGAATATAGCCCATTCACCTCTTAGTCGAGAGAGAGAGAGAGAAAAAAAAATAAAAGGAGTGGGAGGATCCAGTCGCCGCTGCCGCTGAAGAAGAAGAAGAAGAAGAGAAGGAACATCCTACAAAAAACTTCGTCGTCTTTCTCTCGCTTAAGCCAGCTTAAGTTGTTCTTCGCGTTCGGCAAAGCCTTTAGTATTTCACAGAAAATAGTAGCAGCCGACCCTTTTATTATGCAATGCATATACATTTGTGTATAGTCACGATTTTGACTGATGAATATGGGAAGCAGCGTTATTAATCAGAAGAAAAAAAAAATATTATATAAATATTATCTCACTGCAGTGGGCCAGGGTTCACAAGAAGTGTCTTAATTAGTAAATATTTTGACAAAAACTGTTACGAGCTACAGAAGTAATAATCATCATTTGAATTTTACGTAACCGAGTGCTCTTTCATCGTCGTCTCTACATGCCAAAACTAAAATTGATTACGTCACTATACTTCTAGTTTGAATATAAAAACGGATAAGTGGATCAACCGGGCCTTTTCGGCACGGTGATTTAAATTGGATTCGCTTGTATAGAATTGAAAGAGTCACGATTTGCTTTAGCACACCTCACGAGATATATATGTTTTTTTTATTAAGAAACGCGAATACTTCTATATTCAAATTTGCACTCTTTGCGCTAGATTAGCGCGATATAGGAAACAGAATGCAAATTTTCAAAAAACAAATAAAGTACCTCCTATAGACGAGAAAAACATATGCAAAAAGCCTTTTCCAAGTTCCTAATTAAAAATTCACGTTTCCCTTCTGGAAATATCCATGACGAAGCTTTCCCAGCGCACTCGTCGAGAAAGCTCTCGCAGCGAAACAAAATTCTGCAGCATTCGTAAATAAAAACAACATGCCTCTCGTACACCAATCCCATTAACATGCAAATGATTTTTCCGCGTCTCCAACGTTGAAAATTGTCACACCTGCGCTGTGTAGACAACAAAATTCTTTAATCGAATCCGCAGCTACTCGCTATCAGTATAGTATCCTTAAAATCACACTGTATACCAACCAAGTGTTTACTTTATAGTATACGAAGCCCGTAATTGCAGCGCAGCAGCAGCGGCAGCAGCAGCCCCTCGAGAGAGAGCAAGCATTAAACTGCAGCAATTTCTCTCTCTATCCGAAATAATGTTCTCCGTCCCCTTACGTGTACCGAGTACGTAAAATCGAAGGAGCACGAGAGAGTATAACCCCAGCTCACAGAATACACGATCGGGCCTTATAATACACCAGCAGTAGTATAGCATACGCTCTCCCGCAGAAGCTGTGCTATATACCACCACTGCAGTATTAGTTCACGTGACGAGAGACTTGTGTATGTGTGTGTATATGCGCGCGCGCGCGAGCGCCCACACCGATTTTCCACGAGAGCTGCCGCCGCAGCCGATTTCGCGGCGCGGCGCGCGCCGTCAGTCCGGCACTCGCAGCCGGTCCTCACGGTCGCACTCTGCGCGCAGCAGCGAGAGTCGCTCGAACTCTACTGACTTTCTTTTTTTTGTTTCCTGTTGCTGCTGACGCGCGCCGGTTTCGAAAAGGCCGGATTCTTTTCGCGAGTGTTTTGCTGATCCGGAGAGTGCCCTATACTGTTTCTTTTTTTTTTTTTTTTAATTTGGTGTCGAGGACGACGAGGATACACGAGTGATATTATATA
This sequence comes from Cecidostiba fungosa, assembly GCA_900474305.1. NCBI lineage: Eukaryota > Metazoa > Arthropoda > Insecta > Hymenoptera > Pteromalidae > Cecidostiba > Cecidostiba fungosa. The sequence continues at coordinate 105,396 of UCOJ01000117.1, read as the reverse complement.
GGTGCTGGAATTGGGATGACTCGCTGATGGTGCTGGGGATTATTATAGGCGATGTCGAGAGGCTGTGATTTGAGAATACTTGGATCTGGAGACATGTGATCGCAGTGGTGATTTTAAATTTAAGGTGAGACTTTTTTTTTGTTGGCTGCATATGCTGGAAATGCGAGAGTTATCTCGAGGTGATAAGAGTTTTAACGCTGTTTCAAGTTTGAAAAAAAGCTCTACTTCGATGAAAGTTGAAGTGGTTCCTGTATGTTACGTATGATCGCACGTATATAGATATAGCTCTTACCGAACTGCTTTAAGAAAGTGTATAAGGAGCATTGATTGAAAAAATTATCAGGCCTCTTCAGTTACGAGAATGAAAAAAATGCGCTTGGAATAGCAGAGCACCTCGTGCTCGCGCTGTGTGTATAACTATAAATAATTGTTATCATCGGCTTGAACTGTTTATTGCATATATTTATTATGCTGTCTATCGGTATATACTATTTCAACTCGAGACAACTCTTACTTTTAAGAGACTTTATTACTCCTGCGCGCGTATTAAGTTATTCTAATATATATAGTTTTGAAAATCAATATTTTCTTGAACTCTGTGTATTTTATAAGAATCACTCGTAATTACGTGAATTATTTCTTTTCTGTTTTTCCGTGACCTCAATTTTGAAAATACTTGAATCCGGGAACAATATCTGCAAACGAATTCGGATACGAATTTATAATTAATTATATAATTACATGCTTTATACGATCGCACCGTGTAATGTACATTTTATTACGCGCATCTCATAATAGCGCATAAAAAATATCATTACATATTGTTATTTATTCCTGTATCATCGTTATATCATCTTATAAAAGAATAAAATCATAATATTATAGTATCGAAAAATTGAATAACTCTACGATCACCAAACGAACGCAGCCGTAATATTTAAACGCGGATAGCATAATCTCTCAGCGGTGGCCGCGGCGACGGTGCAACGGAATAATAGAAACTAATTTCTCACCAGAACAATTACGTACGTATCCGGAGAACAAAGTCCGAAAAAAAACAACAGCGAACAATTTACCTGCTCTCTCACGCGTATATGTATACACAAGAAGCCCAAGCTAGTCGTCTTAAGACAGAGACAGATACGACAATTCCTTTAGCGCAACGACCACGTGCTTTTTACATGACAAATTTGCACCTGCGCAAACCATTAATCTGATTCCCGGTATTCTCTATACTATATAGCGCGCGGTGTATATAAACTTACTGCCCTTTCTCGCGGACAGTCAGACTATATGATACACAAAAGAGTCAAGTCTCTCTCGCGGAATCATATTCCGCTGCCGTCTCTAAAACCACTCGCGCGCGCACGTGTATCCTGTATATATACTATATAAGCGCGCGTTATAAACGCTGCGAGCATTTAGCGGGACGTCCTTGATATACACCGAGTAATGACCTTAAATACAGTCCATAGCACCTGGCGCATTGCGAAACTCGTTTGCCACATTTTCTCGTTTAATTGACGAAGCACCTCTTAAAAATGCCATTGGCTCTTGGCCGCCCCTGTATATAATACGTTCCTCCTCTCTCTCTGATGCTATACGGCTCTCTACGCACTTCCTCTTCCTGTTTGGCCGCTGCTCCTCTTCGTTTTCTGCTTGGATGCGCTGATTTTGCATCCCTGACGCACCGCCGGCTCTTCTCTGTAATTATTGAGGAGTTGTTAGTTTGTTTGCCAGACAAATACGGTGAGCGAGCTTCTTCATCGTTGTCGTGATGCGAGAGGATGCAAGATTATCAAGGATATATTTTTTTTTTTCGGAACAGTACCTATAAACATGCGCATCGCATTTGCATAACCGTTTGTTCATATTCTGCTCCTTTATAATTCTCGGTACAGATGATATTTCAATTTCAAATATAAAGCTAAAATAAGGCGCACACCTGCATTAATACCGAGGCTGATTCACTACGGATCAGCTATCTTAATGCGAATAAACAAACAGAGACTTTGAATATGCAGTATATAAAGAGCTTTGCTACGATTCAGTTCTGCGCGCTGTTTATAAATAATTGACGAAGAGGTCCGTTTCTCTTTACTATCTCGTGCTTTAATATTATAAATATTGGGATGGAGATTACTACCAGATTAAGTTTAAAACTGTCAACAGAGTTAACATTATAATGTACGTAATAGTTTAGTAGTATAGGCCCAACAAGGCAGGCCTCTGTATCTACAGTCAGTGCGCAGATTCTGATGAGGGAAATTGAAAAGTATGCGCCACCTATCGTCATTGACCGGAGACCCGGTTAAAGTTTAAGCGATGGAGAAGAGCCAGTCCAAAACTGTTTTGTTTTATGTCTATTCTGTCTTAATATATAGGCTACTGAATTCGTATTCGTACACATTCAAATTTCGGAGCTCGAAGAAAAAGTTTTCCTATACGTAAAACCTGATGCACGTATAAGACATTTCTCAACAATCGATAGGTCGTTAATTACGTGATCAACTCGCATACACTTAAGTCTCTAGCCCAATTCAAGAAATAGTAAAAAAAAACGACTCACAGCCCGACCAAAGCCTTCCGAATTCGATGATCACGAAAAGCGTGTCAAGGCACAGCAGTCAGTCGTAAAGTCGTTGCAATGATAGCACAGTCGAAAGAAAGTCCGCCGATGTTGCTTATGTCGCGGTGTGTTGCGCTCGCGCTGGCAAAGCGAACTGTCAACATTGAAACGTGCATGTTACTCCGTTCGGTCTATCGGAAAATGAAAAAAAAAAAAAAATCGAAACGGCACCGTAGCGAGGAAAAATTCGCGAGCATTGCATTGCACGCACGCACACGCGAACGCAATAACAATTATTGTCACCACTAGGTCAACTCACGACTTTGAGCAACTCGAGGCACTAGTTTTTTTTTTAATTTAGAAGATTATCTGGATTGCGCGAACGATTTGCAAATCATTATGTAGGTTGTTACAGTTACAGTTTTAGTGATCTTTATTAATTTTGATGTGCAAATTGATTTAGCTTGAAATTTCAATAAATTTGACGTGTCATCGTAATTGTTGATTAAAAAATTTCCATTTGTAAAATTTGAACGACTTATACATATCTCTGCAATGACGTCCTGCATACTTGAAAAAATGTGATTTCAATTACGAATGCATGTATATATATTATCTCGTTGCATAAAAAATGAAAAATCGCATTTTGTGCGATTGCGCGCTAAAAAAGAGATGCTAAAATCGTAATCGCAAAACATTTGCACGCGACGAGAAGACAGATGCTGAGCGCGAAGAAAGTCACGGATGACAGATGTCCGTTGCATTGAGCAAAAGCTGAAACTGACTATACGCCTTCCCAGAAGTCGTGCGCTCGCGCGCGCGCGCGTTCTGCGGCATTAAATAACAAGGGGAGGCGCGGATTATTTGGCAACAATAATGTTAAAGCAGCAGAAAGTATGAGGATTACTGACGCGACGACCGCGTCTCGTCGCTTCCCCACGACAGTTGCGAGCAAATTATTGCGAATTATGTTTTTCTCTCATCCACTGTATTGTCGACCTGCTTGTTTGTTTTATAAATAAGCGTCCTGAAAAATGTTTTTATGGACAAATAAAGCTTTCCACATATACGTATACAAGGTAATCTCGTGATTGGGTATTTATTCGTATATTTGTTTATCATGGTTTGCCACAGTGAAGTAATTCTATTTTTCTTATATAAAAGAATAAAATTAAAAAACTCACCTGAAGTTGATGCAGATGAGTGGAGCATAAAAAGAAACATTTTTTTTATAAATGTTAATAGTTGATTAATAGAAAGAAATCATTCTTTAGTTTTAAACTTGTATATATATAGATAGAGAATTCTGTATTATGAATTTCGTCTTTTAGTTCAAACAAAAAAGAAGTAGGTACATTTGCTGGGCAAAAACTGCAAATAATCGAAATTAGCCTATATACCGATGAGCTGGCAAAAAATTGAAATTAACGACTGCAATAACGGAAAACAGCTGCGAAAGTATTATACAGATCTTGTTCAAAGTAAAAGACTGGCTTTATGCTGAATACGTAGACTCTCAGTCAAAATAATGCAAGAAGTGTGACGAGACATAACCGGTTTTTCTCACGATTGCGCAATAGACCAACGCGGTTTAAAACGTTAATTTTATTCGCTTCTGTAGACTCAAAAAGTTAGCTTTACGCTGCAAAAACGTTTTCTAATTTATTTAACTAAGATGAGTTTAAAGCAGATAATTAATCGATTCATTAATAAAATCTAATTTTAATAGACTCGTGTGTAATGCTTATACGCCAAGATTTATTTTGTTTTCCGGGAATCTATAATAAAAAGCCAATATAAACCTTCTATATTTTAATACGATAAATAATTTATTGAAAACATGCACCTTAATTAATTAACGTGAATTTATTGTAAGTATTTTTTTAGTTTAAAATTAAGTATATATAGTTTGACACATATGGAATCAATTAGAACGTTTGAATAAAGGGCACAGTTAATATAATAGAAAAGAAATGGAGTGGAAAACAATGGAAGGAAGGAGGAAGAAGTTTGCGAAGCGTAACAAATAGGGAATCCATTTATGCCGGACATTAAGTGTCGTAATGTCACTATAATTACAATGCGAGAGATACATTTTTCTGAATTATTCATATATAGCGGCGCGATTGCGCTATACATGACACGAGCGGCCGTTGAGTGATACGTCAAGAGTGGCCCAACTACTTAACTAGAAAGTAAACTGTATTCGATACGTACTATATATGAAACCAGCAAATTAACATCTCGTTGTTTATAGCATAGAATTCAGCTGTTAAACATTATTGTTATTATATATTTTGCTACTGCTGCTTACTTTGTTGCATTCATATATTTATGACAACAAATAAGAAACTATTCATATATTAGTATATTTTAACTGTAGTGAACATTATACGTGTTTGTATTGTAGGTATTAATTAAATACTTTCAATGGGCAATGAAAAACAATAGGTATAATACTCTTTTTTGTCAAGTTAAGCTAATTAAACGCGGCTATTGTTATTTTTCAATTTGTTCGGGAATAAACATGATGCTCGAGGTTAAAAGAATGCAACGTTCATCTAAAAAGTTTGAATTCTGTTACAATTAACGGAGATAATTAACTTTGCCAAATAATTAATTTATAAAACTAACGGCAGTATACAGATCTAGGAGAATAAGCTTTGTCAATTTGATCCATTGAAAATAATTTTTTCTTTTGGAACTGCGTTTGTATAACCTTTTTATTAAGATTTAAACAAGAACCATTAGTAAAAGACACTGAATAAAAATTGTTTAAATAATCACAGGGTATATCATTTCATATATTATTTTCTCAAGCATTTCAATGGTTTCTTTTTTTTATAGTCGGCTATATATATACAAGCATAACACGTGTTCAAATAATCGTCTTGAAAACAAAAAGAATTTCATGCGGGTGTACAAGTCATTTCTGATAATAAGTATACTGTGGCACATATATAGTTCATATTAATCTATGCATATGCGATATCTAACAAGGACGTAAACTACAACGTTTGCATGATTTAGATTACAGTTAAAAATAGTTATACGAACATGATACTGAAATAATCATCATTATTAATTTAACCTCTTTAAAAATGCAGTAGAGCAGGTAATATATTATTTTGCAAACTCTATGCTTCGTCAGTTTAATTCACTTTCTGCATCGTCAGATGTTCCATCCCGATGATTCAAAATAAAATAGTATGTCAACGGATACGCACATTGCCCTGGGTCCTGTATTTACATGCAAAATTTTATTTCGCAAACGTCAAATAATAGCTGGACATACCGACAGCGCAAAATTCAAATATCACGTACCGATACAGATAGCATAATAAAAATATGTTTTTCACGTTATTTGAAAATAATAATTGCAACTGATTGTAAGCTGTTACTTTTTTAGATTACTCTGTTATGTAGTCCTGTCTGATCTTTTTTTCGACAAAGCCAGTGAATATAGCTGAACAAATAAAAACAGTCTTTTTTATTCCAAAAATATATGATAAAGTAAAAAACTATAACTTAATAATATACAGTTTAAAATGATTTTATATAAAATATATGTTTTACGTTAGGGCTAGACGTGCGTAAAAGTCTTTTGTGCGTTTTAATTTTGTAAAAGTACAAGCGTCGATAAAGCAAAAAATTATACCGTCAAAGCATTCTGTGCCCAAGATATCCGAGCTCATTTTCGCGCCATTCAAAGTGTGTCATACTGCTAAGCAATTTTACAACTACAAGGTTGGGATAATCTGTTGAGTATTAAAAATTAAAAAAAATAAATAAACGTTTAATTATAAATTCTCTTTGAAGCCTTTCAATTATTTTTAATATATTATTTAAATCAAAGGAGCGTTATCACCGATCGAACATTCCATATATAATATAATAAAGGACTACGATAAATTCATATACCAAGAGCATAACACGTAAAATCACAAGCATCATCCTAATAGCATCGGACAGTAACAAACAAGGTAGAATTGCCCGTGAATGCACTCTTGAGAGAGAGTAGCGAACGTTTCATCCGGCAAGCTCTCGAAACTCGAGTCCGGAATTGTCCTCTTATCAACATTATCGTGTCCGTCGCGTCGAGGCATGCACTGCAACCGCAGTCATCGTCATTGCGCCTAGCTCTCGCACATCAAGACGCTCACGAGAGCGATTACGCATCAGCAGCATTAGTCGATTAGCAGACCGCGCGCGCGCGCAGTGTCGACGTGTGAAATTGCAATTTCCGTCTCGCGCGGACTACTATATAGCAGCTACTCTCATCCGGCAAGCGCACATGTGTGCATCCCCGACAATATACTTACGAGCAATATAATAAGTTTTTCCCACGAGCGATTATTCTTATAGAGAACGTTGCGCTTTGCTCGTCCCAGCGTGGCAAAGTTTACTTGTAAGTCCCGCGCACTACTGCCTCTTCTATATACCTTTGTTCAACGACTATATGGGTATACGATGAGCAAACTGTGCAATTAGGAGGCGGGCGTGTTTGCGTCTTCTACTTTTTCTGCTCGGCTGGCTTTACTGCGCCGATGTAAGTTAATGCGACTATTGAATTTTGATGGAAAAGAAAAACACTGCAGGTCTCTGATGTATCGTCCTTTTACCCTGGGAAATTTACTCGCGCCTTCTATATACATATAATATAATGAGACGACTCCGTGAACGCTGTGTTGCGAAAATGCGAATACAAAATTTCATGGCTGTGTCTGCAACACTCGCCTCTGGCGTCTCTGTGGTTTTCGGAGTCAATACCGCTGAGTTTGTATACGCCATTAATTTTTGCATTGAAAATTTTTTTTTTAATTTCACGGTTTTAATTTATTGCCTGTATTAAGTATAAAAATAAAAGGTTTACCAATAAATTAAGGAAATAGATCTATTTTGGTAACAAACAATATCCAGAGTCAGTATTTTGCTGAGCGTAAGAATATAAGCATTTACGTCAAAAACAGTGGCACGTCGTTTCGTAGCTCTTTTGTTTGAAAACACCGCGCGAATGATAATGGAACAGTTTTATTAGCCGTTACCTCTTTCAAGCATAGTCCCCGTCGCTTGTAAAACACTTGAGTTTAACTGCAACGTTTTGAAGTAAACCTGAAAGCTGTTCTAGAGTCTGTGAAACACGTGTGTAAATGCCACGTGTGGAACGTTAATTTAATAAATTATTGCTGTACTAATTTACGCTGAAAATTTGCATCAGAATATATTTTGACCTTTATTCCGTTTACTCGCTTTTTGTACTAATATTAGCGTCGACAGGCTGTTCACATTTAAAAATTGTTCTCGAACCGTATTTCGCATATTACCAAATACTTTATAATCATTATTGACGGGATGCGAAATGCGGACACAACAGATTTGTCAGCAGTCATTTAATTTTAGACCATGTCAGCTTGTAAATGTCAACTTAATTTGATGATTAGTTGGAATGCAGTCGTTTTATCATGCTTAAAATGGTTGAGTAATGATAGCATAATCTTGTACAGTGAAAGAAATAAAATTGCTCATCTCATCCCGAAGTTTTTTTATTCAACCTTATCATTTGTGCGAAACGTCAAGAAATTCTGAATCACGTTGGGAAAACCAGTAGAATTTTAAATAAGTATTGGCGATAATATACCTCATTTTGATATGTCTGGGAAAGCACATTTTTTGCATCATACACTGTTACTTGATTATCAAAATCTAAGTATACACAACTAACTATTTTATAATCAAAGTTGCTCATTTCTTTTATAATTTACAATTATTAGAATGACATACCATGTATGATGAAAGAAGCTTGATCGGTCATGTCATCTAAAAATAATCTATGCATTATTGTTCATGCGATGAAACTCAAGCGGCATATTGCTACAGGCGCTTGTGTTAAAAGTCTTTGTAAGTATACTTGTCGCAGTGGCAATATAATATACACTCAGTCAGTGACCTACAACAATTAGTATCATGGAACGAAAGGGGAGAAAGAGAGGCTCTTTATGTCTCACTTGACGCCGCGAGTGAGGGAGCCCGAGATCGCCGGAAATGGACTAAACCTGCGTGATCCGGTGTAATGCACAAGCAGGCACTCTTGTAGCAGCAATTTCTTAAAATCTTCTGTGATACTTAAACCCCAAAAATATAATTGCTTCTATAATTTGCTTAATTCGTAGAATAATTATTTTTTTACCAACAATTTCCTTTTTTTCAGTAATTGTATGCGACTGTCATCATTATACGCTATAATTATTTATGAAATATTTACTGACACATGCACAATAAATAATGTATTCGGTAAATCTCAACAAAAATAACCGCAGTTGAAGTTGTATACTCTCTTTGTTTTATATTCATTTTTATTGAAAAACATTATTTGTATAAATATAATTTTACATTACTGACAGAAAGAATTCGAATAAATGCGTTAATATGGTATTTTGAGCGACAGTTATTCTTTCATGCATAAATATTTTAAAAACTTGTATATATTTAAAGACTTTTTATTTTGTTTTCTTAACGTATTTGTCTTATGCTATATATTAAAGTAATCAATACTGTAGATTATAAATAATTTGTCTCTATACGTTAATTTACTGGGTTTCTCCGCTCAATCGTGAGCAAAAATGTTTGATAATACTTGGGATTTCCATTCTCTAATCGTAGTTTTTTTCATAAAAATGAGAATAATTATTATTATTACATATAAATTGTTGTTATTAAATAATGTTGATTAATAAAATTTAGATACCGAACCTGCATATAATCAGTAAAAATACACATGTTAAAAAATGTGATTATTAAATAAATGCAAAATTTTACAATGGATAATTATTTATTAGGTTCTTTAACAGTTTTGCTTTTTACATCCATTTTTGCATGATTCAACGAAGTAGTTTAAGAGATAATAATGATGTTTGTCTTGAAGCTTACTTAAGCATTCATAAGTTTAAATTGCGGATACGGTTTATAAAGTATTTTCAGTCTCCTCACGAATTCATGTAGCAGATATCATCTATAAGTATATTCGAGGTAATAACAAGTAGAAATTATAATACACGAATGAAAAAAAAACTTAATTTAAAAATTCTAAACTATACAAATAAAATTAAAAATGTCTTATAAATTATTCGAACGATCGAAAAAAAGAATTCAATATCAAAGTGCTTCGACAGCTTGAACGTAGCAACTTAAACTGTTATCGGTTTCACTATGATAGTGTAGGGAACTTGCAACTTTGTAATTGTGTTATTTATTTAATTCCATTATTCTATTCTATATAATTTCATACTGTCGTAGATTCCAATCTCGTTTACTATTTTTATACGCACTGATATTTCCGCAGAATACGTGATAACTGCATTAGCTACAATTTTACGACTAGCCATAACCTCGTAGCTGTTTCTCTGACGTCTTGTTTTTACATCATACGACATTCAGAAAGGATTTTTTCTGACCTTCGTCAACAAGAGTTCTCCAGATTGTCGAGAAAAAACCCAAGCGTGGCGGTTCATCGACCGCACAATGAAAAAAACGTGAATAACGAGAGTAACGATAAGGTAAAATTCCTTATAATCACGTCTTAGAATATAATATGTCCTAGCTATTTTAAGCGCAAAAGTTGGCCAATGATATTTTATCGCTTATTTTTGTCTGTTGCAGCTGCCTTGAATTATTTTAATTATTATTTGCGGTTTTATGCATTTCCGTGAAAATGTAATCAGTGAACCTATTCTATATACATTTAATACGAATTTAATATGGTATTACCAATATGATAACAGTAACATATTTCTTGGATTCATTGTAGCTAATGATCACATTTAAAGAAGATTAATTACGTACTTTTGCGTAAAATTCTAAAAACTGCCATTATATCAGGAAGTCAACAAAAAATTATTCTTTTGGTACACCGCTTCTTGCTTGGTTCGTTCATTTTTGCAAGAGAGTTTCGCCTTGCAGAACAGTCTGAAAATCCAGGCGATTTTAAATCTGCACCGTCATGGGCATCGTCTTATTTCTTTGAAACACTTGAAAAAAACCTTCCTTTTTAACTAAATTTTGCAAACTCAACGCGACTATATAAAAGAAGTACGAAAATACTCCGTTGAAATCATTGCCGATTCAATTGAAGCTATTACATCACATACACATACATACACATACACATAACACATTGGCCTCGTCATACATTTCGTGTCTAATTGAGCTCTCCGCTATAAATTATTACTATGTCAGTAGTCTCTCCATTTTTTGCACTTTGCTTTTGTTTGATCTGAATTCAAGACGTGCGCGCAGCTTTGCGAAATTCTCCAATGTCAACTCTCTCATCTTTACAAAGTTTCGAAATATATTCGCGCTCATTATTGTTGTTTCCAATTCATTAAGGATTCACGGTCGCTCTCGTATATACAGAGGCAAAACAAGTTCTTTATAATAAGAAACCCACTGTTTATCGGTAATAGAAAATCTCTAGGCTGCTCTACTGTCGCAACTTGTATAAATGATGATTTTTTGTTTAGCTCCTTTGATGAATTTGCAAGTCGTCGCATCAGTCGAGTCTATATAGCTGTAGTAGTATAATAACTCCGATGACTTTCTTTCGCTGCTCAATTGCTTGGAACGTCGACTATTGGAAATATACCACACGGCATGTAATTATTGAACTCTATCTACTCATCCATTAGATTAGCAGAAGGTACTTTTGCAGCTGTGTCTATACAGTTCTATACACTTCAGACTTAGTAAACAACTTTATATTCCTTTTGAAATTAGAAGTTAAGTATTTTAATCTTTTATACATATAAAGACTATGAAAAATTCTTAAAAACCAATAAAGCAAACGATCCTTTATCATAATTAATTGTAGCAAATTTTAACGATTCAAAATAGAAATGATCATATACGTTCGATTGCGTAAGAAGAAAGCTTTGCGCCTATATAGAGCAACGAATATGTACAGTCAAGCCTTTTTGTAATATGAAATCGGAGCTCATTTATACACGAACTATAGACAATTATGCATTCACTCAATTCAATTGCATACGCAAATGGACAAAAGCCTGCTACAGCTAGTAGATTGTTCGATAATACCAAAACCACATAATGGAGTACTTTCTACACATAAACAGACCTCTATTACTGAACCCACAAAAATATCTATCCCATACTTTTGCGTCAAACAGCTGTCATTATATATAAATAAATTTAACATTATTGCAATTTTTCAAATGAAGTGTTAAGGATCAGTAAAGTGTTTATAGTACAGGTACGTCTAATCCTCAGCCTACACCGGTTAAATCGCCAGTTGCTAATTTATCTGCGATACCTCTAGTTTTTGCATCGATTTAACCACGCGAGGACACGAGTCTCTTGTTGGTCAGGGAGTAGCTACTCCATTAGGAGAGCAGGCGCGAATCGGCGCAGCTCCTCTCCTTTCTCTTGTCGACTTGCGGTTCAGCGCCAGCGCATTATATATATGTCGGTGTATATATACATATATATACAAGTCTTTATAACGTGTAAGAAAGTGAAAACCCGCGTGCCAAACAGGCCGTCGCGTATAAGGTCGCCGATATATACGTAAAGCATGTATATATATCTGTAGATATATGGCACAACCAGTCGGTAATTACGCGGAAAATCGTATACGCATTAATTAATAGGTACCGGAAGAGTCGCAAAACACCCTTTGCCTTTCATATATTCATCGCGGGTATGTATGAGGAAATATTTTTAAAATCGCTCGGCAGATATTATATAGAGGGGTCAGAAAATGGCAAATTTTCAAAATGGGAGCGATTCTTTTGTAAAGCAGTTTTTTGTTGTCCATTGTGTCATACAATATACGAAAAACCCATTGAAACACCACAAAATTCAATGAAAAGTAGCCATTGTTCAACGACATGTATTTAATGTCTGAAAGCGCGAATGAAAAATGCACATTGCTAGGATCAAAGTACGGGAAGAGTTACAATATAAAATAAAATTCATTGAAAATAGGTCACTTAGTTAAAAAGTTGTCTGCTATTGAAAATAGCGAAAGATTATAGAAATTTTGGAGCTTTTTACCTAAGGAATCTTTATTGAGTACATTGCAGTACATGCAAGTGCATACAAGCATTGAGTTAAACAATGGCTACTTCTCGTGTAATTTGAATGGCCGAGAAAACAGTGTCATACAGCACTTTTCACGTGTTCCACTGGTTTTTTGTACATTGTATGATATAATGAACACAAAAAATCAGGATATAGAAAGATGTGTATTTCATTTTGAAAACTTGCCATTCTCAAAGCCCTCGATAACTGTGGATTTTGAAAAGATTTCCTCATATATATCGACAGGCTTTTTTTACAGATCAGTATTAGGTAATATTATACAAAGGCTTGTATATAAGATTCTGGCTCGCAGTGCTGCAGGCACAGTTCAATTAACGCTGCAATTAGAACGACAGTTTATGTTTTATAATATTAAATTTATTACTTCTGCGTGTACACGAGATTTATTAAAAATTCATTCGAGTATATAAATAATACAACTGGCAAACTCTGTGCGAAATCGCCCCAAGACTCAAACCCAGTGAACCTTTCCCGCGCAGAGAGCTCGGCCACAAGGAAGCCCCGGGTAAAAAGTTAATCTGTCTCGCATTCCGCTCCCGAAGCATATAATGTCAATGCGCGCGGAGGTTAAACTTGAAAAACGAGTATCTCCCGTAGCGTTTACTTTTGCCACCGCGCCATCAGGAAGAGCAGCCGTGCGAGCGATCGAAAGCGAGCGCGCTATTCTTTTTTTCTCTCGCTACTGCGCGCGCGCGCGCTTTCCTGCGCACCTTCTCTTCCTTCCGCTGCGGCATATAACGCCGATTTGGTCATCCTTGCTAACTCGAGTTTTTCCGGACGGTTCGGCTCTGAATGCGCCGAGGAATCGCCGAGTATAAATCGTGTTTGAGAAAATTTATACGTGATGTATCAGCTGTTCTCGGAGATACGGCCGATTTTTGAGTATAAACTCTTGTGTATAATGTATGCGTGTAAAACGTCGCGAGAGAAAAAATTCTTGGCTCGTTTGGTTTATGTTGATGTGCTTATGTAAGGAGTAGCCGTTCTTGCGCGCGCGCGCGACTGATAGTTTATTGCCTCTGATATATAGGTATATATTATACGCGCCATTTTCAGCGCATTGTTTTTGTTCTGCCCACACGCGTGAAATGTAGTGCTGGCTTTTGATACTTTTACTTTTTCCGCAGATTTTATATGCGCTTGGAACCGTGAATATAAAAGTTAACTCGGATTTCATTATAATTATAGAGAAAGAGAAATGTTATGCTTACTGAAAATTCGTTTATTTCAATATAATAATGCATCATGTATTTATCGGAATTATATGTTATACATTTTGATTGAATATCGAGCATTGCAGGAAGTTCAATTAATAAATTATTTTATCGTACACCTGTCCCTATTATACCTACTTCGATTTTCGTTACTGCAAATTCGGCCGCGTATAAATCATAATCCTGCGATAATACTCAGCCTACAGTAGCTTACGAACTATTTGAATATTAACAAGCGTTATAGCATGTGGAATATTCAAACCTAGGCTTCCAGAATTCTAAGGGAAATTCTCAAACGCGTACGTTATAGAAAAGATATGTTTGGACTCTGGAAAATTTTTCAGAGCGCAGGTCCCGCCAAGCGCATCGAAAAAAATCTCGACTCTCTCTTCTAATTTAGCTTTAATATCTCTATAACGAGAGAGGCGTCGGTATAATATATCACCCGACAAAATTAGCCGTAGCTATAAGTTTTCGAGTATAGGACGTCGACCTCCGTGTATAGGTGCTCTCGTATCGTGTGTCTCTCCTCTCTGCAGCGCGCTGCAGCATCGCAAAGGGGGAAAAATGGATTTGGGCCACGTTATAGAGCAATTTCCGTGACTCGGAGTTACGTCGATCTCTTCCCCCCCCCTATATATATATATAAAGGAGCGTGGGTGCGCTTTCATCTCGTGTACCTATATAGGCTTCACGCTGCGCGCGATATCGTAATTTCGCGAGACGCGCCGAATGATTGGCGGCGGCGTTCCGCGAACAAAGTGAACGCGTTATATATAGTATAGAAAGAGAGAGAGAGAGATGTGGTATCTTGCAAAAGGTCAGTGGGACGATCTGGCGGCGGTATGATCGTCGCGACTAATCGCTCGCGATGCGGCGAGGGGATAGATCGAGTATAATAGAAAACAATCGAATTACATGCTTCGGGTTATTGCTTGGAGTGCGTTTTTTTCTCTTATGAAATTCTATTGACGGTTATATTGATGTCACAATATTGCCAGAACAATGGATCACTTTTTAGTTTTTAATTTTGTGTATATAGGTATATTATAGCGTTTGAATTTACGTGGGAAATAATTATCGATTCGCAAAAACGTAATATAAAAGAATTCTGATATGTAACAAACGTTTGGATTAATTGAATTTCTTCTGCTATTTTACCAGCTAAACGCTGTATCTAAAAATATACCACAAGAGAGCCTGTGTGTATCTTATACTCACAAATCCAAAGGAATTTCACGGTTCTCCTTTTTTAGAGCGTAAAATTCATACGCACAGTCGGCTATTAGCCTCTTCTATATTTCTATTACGTACTCTCACTCATCGAGCATCAGAGAGAGAGAGAGAAAAAAAGGCTGTGATCATACAGGCAACTCGAGACACAGACGAAGATGAATACCCTGACCGCATTGTCAGGTAGAAGAGAATCGTCGAATACCCCCTTCGCTCGTCGGTCGCACACAATTATATGACAGTCAGTTGGAGCGAACTCATCTTCTTATACCACGAAGGAACACACAGCGAGTATATATTTTTCAGCTAAACTACAAGCGCAATGATTTTCACATTCAACCTTCACCGATTACTTCGTCCCACTTTTTCAGCCTCAATTAACTCAATGAAGAAACAGAAAAAGCGAAATTCTAATGTTTCTTTTTTCGCGGTTGATATTTATTGCGACATTTTTATAAGCCAGCCGCGTATATACCTATAAAAGTAGTGTGTTTGCTTGCAATATTTTGTGCGCGCTGCGACGGAAAGAGAAACAAAGTTCGATCTGGATTCTTGGAAAAATTTTTTATTATTAATAGTTTCTTCAGAATTTTATAACTTGAAAGGGAATTTTTATTTACGAGGTATACACAGAGACGGAGAGAGAGAGAGAGAAAAGTTGGAGGTATTTTTCATGGAAATTCAATTCCTTCGCCCCTTTGTACTTTTATACGTAGACTCGTGTACGATTTTACTTTTATATATAAAGACCTCAGCCCCACCGTAATTATCTACGCATTAATTATGCCAACATTGTCTTCTATTCATTTGAATATAGTTTACCCGGAATCGGAGGCAAAAATCATTATGCTCGTGAGAACAATTGGTTTTTCCGCTTCGCAAGCCTTGGCATTAATTTATCGTCGTCGTTTATTATAAGTGGCAATTTTTCAAATAATAACAACAACGACAAAAAAAAACAACTCCATCTAATAGAGTATACAAGATCGGCCAGATTCGAACAAGCAGATTTGTTTGCAGTAGTCTAGTATATAATATATATAGACTGTATCGCGCAAAGTCAGGTCAAGCGACGATAAAACGTCCGTCACGCGCGCTGCAGCTGCCCTTAATTATCGTCGCGTTCTGTCTTGTCTCGGTTCATTGTTTTTGTGTAATCGAGAGTACAAGAAGCATATTGCTCGCAGCCTTGTCATAGTTTTACAAAAGCCAACTTTTACCTATTGAGACTTTACAACGATCAGCGAAATTTTGTTAACACCTCGGCTAAAACGATCTCGCGGTTCTTTCTTTTGATACTCGCGTCGCTAATGAATGTTCAGTGACTCTGCATGCTAATATTAATGATTATACTTTGTATTATTTGATTGTGATTAATGACCTGATTATTAATTGTGTGCTCTGGCAAAATTCCGCGAATAATTTGTGTATTTTATACAGAATTTTTAAGTGTAAAATATATAATAGTAGGATTTTCCATCGTTACATAAAATCGAACATTTTAGGTAAATGTTTAGTTCGTCAGGAAATTAGGCTGACTGATGATGACGCATATTAGCTTTAGTGTACGCATTATGCTGATGGATTCTAAACTGTCTCGTTTGTTGAATGGATTCAAACTCATCGAGTACAATAATTATTATTATTCCTCAAAATTGACTTGAAACAAAATCGAGAAGATGTATTTTTATTGCGTGCTCTATAATCCTGACCGATGCGAAATCTGCTATTTCTTCGTTATTTAAAAGGACGGATGCAAAGAATCGGGATTGTATATACTGCAACTCGTAAAGAGTCAGTGGCTCGTGTAACCTTCTTTTCCGGATCCAAAAGCCAAGTTGTATATTATATACACCACAAAAATATACTCCCACTTTCAGACGCTTGCGCCATTCACTTTTCTCCATTATTTCAATTTTGCAACGATGCTAATTTGTTTGATAAATTGAATGCACGAATTTGTCGTTTAAATTTTATTTCGCAATCAACATTCTTATAATAGTATACACGGGGGTATTATTTTTATTGTTATTTTTACGCTCGAAACAGGCGCATTAAAATTAAAAGTATCGCGTGATCGAGACGATAATAATTTTATTACACTTGTTTTCGTAACACTCTTTCGGAGTAGTATAATTGAGTTGAAAATGTTTAATTAAATCACCAAATATTTCTTTGTCTTTTTTACGGCGACATTATATAGCTTCCTGTTAAAGTGAAAATCACACTATTTTACATCCTCAAGAAAAAGAAAAGGAGAATCGCGTAAATTATCCTGAGGAGTATACAGGTACAATCTTCAGTCTAATTACCAGTCTATATAACAACTGACTGCAGGTCAAAAAACAGATAAAATCACCACGCAAGCCTCCCAAAGTGTAAAACAGTATATGGTCCCTCTCATATTTCATAAAAACAAGCTCGCGACTACTACACACCTAGTCTCCTTGCGAAAAGTCTTAAAATTACGAAATGCAATATAACGCGTCGAAATAAATAAAGCGCGAAACTCTCAGGCACCGCAATTATATACTTTCGACAATCTTGTCGCTCTTCGCAGAGTATTATAAACCTGATGCGCGTTCGAGTGAGTCAATTTTTTTTCTCTCCGCGATATCACCGCTCGACAAATATACACTTATTCCAGAAACGGACAAAAAGCATATATATATATATATATAGCTCGAAGCGAACGTCCTCTCCTGTGTATGTATGTGATTCCCCGCGAGCGAGTGGGGATGAAGGCCACGACTCGATGGTCATGCAGTGTAACGAAGCGACTACAGTGTGCCGCGGCACACCTAGACCTACATATAGCCGGCACAATGAAAGGTGCTCGCTCGCGGTTATGGTACCGGGATCTCGGCGGTGGCAGAGTGTGTGTGTGTGTTATGCCAATAACACGTGAGCCTCGGGTCTGCGCACCTGAAACAATATTGCTCGCTCGTCTGTACTCTCCCGCGAGGCGCAATTGGGTTTTACTTCTTTTTTTTTTTTTTTTGCTGATGGTGATGGTTTTACTCGACTCTTTTATTTTTATTGCTATTCAAATAGTCGTTAGTTAGAAGGTGTATTATGTGCTGTATAGCGATGAGCAGTTTAATCTCTCTCTCACAGGCATTAAAATGCTGTTACCTCCGTGTATTTTTATACGTTCTCATCCGATATGATTAGTTATAATTATTATGAATCTTAAAAAAAAACTTATTTAATTGGAAAATTATATAATTTTTATACCGTAACGGTGTGAATAGTCCTTGTGAGATCAGCGCGACACGAGGCTACAATATATAATAACCCAATTTTATTTTTAAATTAGCTGTATATAATTCATCGTGGCTATTATATACGAACTGAGAAAGAATAAGCGAGCTTCCTTTCTAAAAAAAAGTATATATACAAACCTGAGAAATGCAGTTCAAACTGATATAGCTATATATTGACCGACTGTCTATACGGAAAAGAAATGTATAATGTAAAGAACAATGATATTCGCGAGTTGATTGTTTCGTTAAGCTTTCGAATTACGCAAAGCTGATTGTACTGGAATTAAAATATTTTCTAGAACGTGAGACTTGTTGGATCACTTGAAAAATACGTTGAAAACACTTTCAAATGTCAAGAAAAAGGAAAATTTATATTGGGCAAGCTATATATAATTAAGAATATTAGCCAATCCTTATAAGAACCGATGTCTGGGAGCAATTGTATTAAACTGTCATTCATATAAGTAAAATACAAAATGTAATTCTGGATGATTAAAAAAATTAATTATTTTTTAACCAAAAACTACTCTGAGTCTCAGTAGTATAAAGTGTATATATACGGAAAATCATAACATTACGCTATATTATTAATAGTATAATTCATTCAAAACCAACAAAAAAGAACTTCGAGATGCGCATATCACACGATGAATCACACATATTACTCTTAAACCCCCCTTACATAAAGTAAAACCAATTCATCCTTGCTTCAAGGCCTTTAAAAAAAAGCTACAATTCATTTTTTCCACAATGTTTGCAGAGCGAGGAAAAAAGCAGCGGTGCTTAGTGAGAGAGAGAGAAAGCCATGTGGAAGGGAACACGGCTGCTGCTATTGCTCGTGGCGTTAGCCGCGAGGCTCCAGTTCTCGCTGCAGCAGAAACCTCGTCTCGGCGGTGCGGTGAACGTGTTTAGCCGCTACGGCTACCTGAGTATCAGTATGCGGGTGGTACCGCGCAACGACAGCGATACCTGGATCTTCCGTGAGCCGACTCTCGACGTTTTCCGCAATCCCCAGCCGGCCCCGGCAAAGCAGAGCAAGGCCGCCGTCGTCTTCGACGGCGACTTTCACATGGAGTTTTGCGACAATGTCAGGCAGCTATTGCAGGTATATAATATTTATTGGCACTTTTTCTTTCCTTGAATATTCAATTATTGATCATTTTTTTGTTGTATGGTGGGATGTGAACGCTGAGTTTTGCCGCGCGGAATAGCTAAAAAAATTTCCTATAATTGGAACATTTTTTTTTAAATTGGCGATCAATTTTGATACAATTTAGGAACATTGAGGTACAGGTTTGACAGATTTGCGAAACATAAAAAATAATATTTTTGCGGCACAGTTTTTGCATATTTCGGATCATCATTATAAAAGATTGAGAACACTTGACCAATTTGGAGTATTTTGTATGCATGATGAAGTAAACATTGCAAAATGTGACTAATTCTGTCCTAGAATGTGCCAAAACGTTTGCGAAATGTGCCAAAACTGCTTGGAAAAGCGTACAAAGTGTTCCAATATGAACCAGAGTACAATAAATGTATTTTTAAGTTAGCCCCTTTATAAAAATAATTGTGTGTAAAATACTTCTAAATCCGTCAGAATGCTGTGCCCATTTGTTTTATAACGTGATATTTTTGGCACAGTTTGGCATATTTTGTCACCTTTTGCACACTCGTGGATCAAATTTGATCGAAATCCATTTCCATAATTGTACATAATATAACTTAGCGGATTATTATTATAGTATAAATATCGATCTTCCTTACTGAAACAAAAATGTCCCGCCAACACGTCCTTTATCTACTGAAAGTTCAACGTTCTCTCAAGCGCGTATACACGCTATTAAAACACGCGTCCTTCGCAACATCCTTGTCGAGAGAGAGAGAGAGAGAGAGAGAAAAAGGGCGCAATCCACAGTGAACTTTCACTGCTCTCCTCAGCGAAGCAATTTTCGGTTCTGGCAACCTTAAACTTGACTGCAGCTCGTTTCTCTGTTCAAGGCCTACTTCCGAGACTTCACGTTCGAGCGGCTGGAGAGGCCATGGCGAGCCTTCACCGGTAGCTGGTCTCGGGCTGCTATCGCCAGGCACCTGGGCATCAACTCGTCCTTCATAACCGGCGATCACTGCTACGTCCTTGTGCGAGTGGCGCGTTTTCGCGAGTCCAAACGATTGGCCACCAGTTCTGGTATCGATGCTTTAGCCCTCGACGAGGCCGTCGCACGGGAAGCCGATAACGTGACGATCGGTGACACAGCCAGTGTCATTCGCTTCATCAAGAACTTCGGATCGCACTACATCGCCAGCTACGTAACCGGCAACTCGCTTTACCAGGTAGGAATCCAATTAGCCGTCCTGAGATTTGCTCTCAAGATCCGAGGCTTTATGAGGGAGTATGTGGGAGTCCGTCAGGGGAGCTTTTAACGGGTTGCCTCCGCTATATTATACGCTGCAATTGCTTCATTAACGAGCTATTATATGCCCTGCGCTGTATTATAAATACGACCCTATCTCGCATCTGCAGCTCACGGAACGCATACTTATATAGACTTTTTTATATTCTCGAACCTTTGGGATCGCTTACGTAGCGTGACTTGTCGCTTGAAACTTTTAAACGCTTTTCTTATACTCATAACTATGCGGTGCAGTGCTTTAGCGCGTTTGAATATACTTTCGATGCCGAGCGGTAAAGATATCAAGTTGTATGCGATGATGATACGACAGTTATTTTGTTTTTAATTTCGCATTCATGCATGTCTCACGATTATATAGGTACAATGATATTTTGTATTATCCAACTGTTCGCAAGTGCATATTTTTAGCCAAGATTCGTCAATGTAACAGTCGTAGCTGAGAGATAGTTAACGCCAATTATATATACAAGCCTCTGCCGTCCTTGTGGATGATCGCGATATATTGTCCTTGTTGGAAGAGCAATTTTGTCATTGAGAAACATATAGTCATTTTTAATCTAAATATCGCAAAAAATGAATCTCAATCTCTAATTTGATATAAATTAGTTCTTATAGCGACGTTTTCAAGCGCGAGTATTATAGAAAATGTGAAAGTATAAGCAATTTATATAAGCAATCAGAGGAAACCTTGACATTTCTGTTCTACGAGAGAGAGAGAAGTTAAATTTTCCTTATGCTTCGGTTATAAAATTTGCATTGCGAAAAGTAATAAATAATATAGAAATCAACTCTTTAAGCAAAGTAACAGACGGTAGAGATAATATTTGACGCCTTCATTATTATGTTTGAATTTTAATAAATAAATTAACAATAATTTTGTTTATTCACGCATCATGAAATCGCTATAGAAAACTGTACAAGGCGAGTTTCTTCTTTTCGCACTACATTTAAAATCTGAAGAGTAGTAGATTCATTTTATAATTGGCAAAAATCTGGTTTAGTTGAGCACTTATAAAGAATAAAATATTATAGAAAGTCCAGAAAACGGCATACACGCGTGCATATTTACACGAACGTTCGCGTGTATATACATATACATGCTGCAGAGGTAGCACTATCACTTGGTATACGTGGATTACAGTGATAGTTTGCATCATCGCTTTTTAAGTAGGCGACGGGAAAGTTGCATAATAGCTCAGCCCGAATAAATGCTGCGGGGTAAAGACGTGAGAAATCGCGTCGAGTTAAGGTTCATCGACGAAATTGTTTTATTGCTTCTTCAACAATTGAACTTGTTTTTCCAAATAATTTTTATATATACGCCTAATTCTTTGAAATAACAATATATGTTTGCGCGATATGCAGAATAAAAGACTATTTCTTTTCTTTTCCATTTTCGTATAATAGAACGATTAAACGCAAAAACGGAAAACATATTAAAAATCTGCTCAGTGTGCAACTGTGCATATACACAGCACTTACAGTCAAATAATTATCAAGGCAACCTTGCAACTTCAAACGAGTTATTACATGAAGCTCAATTAATGTCGCGCTTTGGTTTGGACTGCTATTATGATGCCGTGTACATACGTACGTAACAGAGTAAAATTACGCGCCGGTAGCTTCCTGTTTTAGTGCTTCACAATTTTAAAGCTGCATGATAATTGCGCTTGCTCGATTGATTGATTGATTGTGATATAAAACGTTGAACGTACTCGGCTATATTATTTGCATGATTCGATTCTCTGAAAATCCACGAGGAAAAACAATTTCTGTACAATTTTCACTATTGTTATATATAGCCTGCGCGAGTGTAATTATAATACAATTTTCCGCGCTGCGATAGAAGACAATTACATGGATATACACGGCAATTTTCATTTTAGAAACAGCCTTGTTAAGAGTTTGAAATCTCAAGTACCTGTCAAGCTCTCAGGATACATTTTTATATCGCTTGTTTTGATTTGTTCCGTATAATCGTTTATTTACAAATACGCAAAAGGAAAACGATGACGCAACAGTTGAATGTTTAAATCCGAACGAACCTCATTGCGAAAGCTTTTCAAGTTTCATTGTACACTGCAAGTGCAAGCGGATTGCAAAATTTTCAAGTATACCAGAAGTAACTTGCGAAAATAAAACGTGAGAGACTTCAATAGATTTCAACGACAACTAGTTCTTTGTCGTATAATAAAACTTTTCCCAAAGACAGTGTCCCCGCGAGTATTATTTTTTTTTTCTAAGAAAAAGCACACAATTATCCAGACCATCAAGTCAGAAAACGCGAATAACGGAAATCCTCTGTATATCTTGGGTGTAAATCTCGAAACTGCGATGCGCATTTGTTATTTCTCCCAACGCGGCCTTAGCCTTATATGCAAATCTCAGAATTAAAAAAAACAGAATCTCCTCGTCTTTCAGGTGTTCGTGTACACGCCGCAGGTGTACCTGCGCATCAAGGAGCGGCTAAAGACTCGAGGCGTCGCCGACTTGTCGAGTCTGGAGCTGAGCAACTACTTCTCGCCGTGGTACGCGGAACACATGGGTGCCATACAGTCGGCCTCGGGCAATCGTTCGGTCGAGTCCTGGGCTGTCGAGCGATTACGCTTCCAGTACTACATATTCACGTACGCAAGCTTACTGAAGCTTCACGGAGATGCTGCACTGCTACGCCAACTGGACTCGCTTCTGGGCAACGAGGCACTGCTTCAGCTACAGATGCGAACACTCGCGCCACTCTTCAAAGAGCCGAAACGCCGCGAGTGGTTCCTCGAGGTCATCGACAACTACTTCAAGCTCTGGGAGGTCAACATGTGATCTGATCTCGACAGACTACAGAATCTAACTTTAATTATCAGGACCAAAGCTGCACGCGCGCGCGACGCTCATAGTGCGCGCAAAGGCCCGACTATTTCCTCTCTCTTTTTTACACCCTCTGTATTCCGATGATGAGCGATATTTTTACCTCTGTTGTCTCTAATTCTTCGACTCGATCGAGAACAGACTGAACAAGTATATTATTATACATATACACAGACACACGCGCGCGTATACATATTATATATACACGACGACGATTTCAAAATGCTGTATGTGTGTATGACATCGCTGCGATCATGAGGGTGTACTTCGCTGTTATTGTTATAAATAAGTATTTATTGTATAATCGTTAGTAGACAAACATTTTATACAAACGTTTTTAATATATCACACATGCATTATAGCCTCGCGTATATAATGTATACAAATCATGCTACGATCACACGATGCTGTTCGACGCCGGTAATATTTCCTTCTCTCTCACTCAGAGCGACCGGTTATCTTTTCTATAATGTATTATCTCCAGGACACTTGGCACTTTCGGCTTTGCGCTGCCGACGCGCACTTTGTGTTTTGAGTATCGGACAAATTTTTGTTGTATACACTCGTAATCAGCGGATCGCAGTTGCACTGCGCGATTGCGTGAACGAAGCGCGCGAAACAATGAAATTACAGGGTTGCACAAATACCGAGAGGATTGTACACTATAGCTTATTCGTTACGTTTCTTTCGAACAGTGCCAGTCAAGTGTAATGGAAATTGACGAACTCTATTCACCAAGCGCCCGGAAAATTTCCATGTCTTTTCAAAAATGCATTCGTTTTCACTGTCGATCGTTTGCTATATTGAAAGAGACCTGAAATTTTCACGGAAGCTTGTAACTTTTTTTAGATAATTTTTAGACTCAAATTTTTCTATTTTTACTGTATGTTATAGTTATTTCTTTTTAGATATTCTTACAACTAATGTAATTTTTTCCTAGAAGATCAACGACCAATGATACGTATTATTAATAACTATTATTGAGTATTTAAGCTCGGTTGGCACAGCGCAGACAACGATACGTCTTTTACGTTAATGAAAAGACGATTCCACGTATGATGTATTTACTTTTAATCAACTTGATTTTGAATATTGACATTCAATTTTTTTTATACGTTTACGAACAACGAAAACAGTTTTTTTAGCGTCTCTTATTCGAGAAAGGCTGCTGAAATCAAAACAATAATCAAACGTCAACGCGTTCACTTTAATATACAATATCATTTGTTTTGTAAGCTGTTTTATCACCTATAGGCACATAGGTCTATTTTTCTGATACCTTTACACAGTTAATTTTGGACATTTATTACTTTACATTTAGAAAGCTCATGATTTTATGCATTTTTGACTTGTTGAGAAAATATTAAATAAAATTTCGTACGTTACGCATGAAAAATGTGCGATGAGAATTCATTGAAATAACTGATTACAAACTAAAGGTATTTATACATTCTGGTGAGGAAATAATGAACAAGCTTTTTAAGCAAAATATAAAAATCTATTCATTACAAATTGATTATTCATAGTTGATTTTAGTACATTATGTAAAATATATGTGTACATAACATTAGATAAAATAATGATTTTTTTAAAATTATCTTCCTCGTCAAAATTTTCTAACAGAATGCAAATTATGCTAATGAAGTAATGATCTGTTAAATGAACGCAGCAAGCATGTGCGTTTAAAGTACAAAATGTTTGCTAAGCCTAGTAATTGACAAGTATGTCAATAAACTGTGAAAATCTTGTAGAGAGACAAAATTAATCACTGAAAATAATGGCTGAGGATTTCTGTTAAAAAGTATCCTTCGAGACCAAAGTTCGATGAAAGCATCGACATTCAAATTGCCTTACCCGAACTTTCAACTTATGTACACATAAAGAATGTTATGAAGAAAAATAATGACTTTTCATTCAACTCAATTCCTTCTTATCACTTTTCCCTTTAAATCGATTTTCGCATGATTTTTAAAGAAATTTCACTGATTTTGTCAATGCTTTTTCATAATGGTTCACTGTCAATCACTTTTCTTAAAAGTTGACATTTTCACGTTTGCTTGTTGATCCCGTCCTAATTTTCTTCCATTTACAACTAAAACTACTGGGGTTTCTACTCGTATGGATTTAAAATCAAATTTCTGAAAATAGATACAGATATTAATATAGAAAAATGAAATAAACAAGTTTTTAAAAATATCATATAAATGAAAATTACATTATCCAAGTAGGAAAATTGATGATGTGTTAGAAAAGGTTCGGGAATAGCAACAGAATCTCCAACCGTAACTCCCTTTCCTTTTGCTAAGTTATACAATGTCACAGCCATGCAAGTTTTTTCTTCATCCACCATACAAAATGCGCTAAAATTCAAAGAAACAATATATTAATTGAAATGCGTCATTTTTAACTTATGTAGCGTCCTTAAGTCCACTTACAAAGGAACTGAATCAGAATCTTGAATCCAGCATACCACTTTTCCAAACACTACTCTTTCCAAGTTAATGCCACGTACTAAATCATTTAAATGACTCAAATCTAATTTTACAGATTTATCTCCTGATGCATAAGATCCTCCTTTGTACGGTCCCAAATGCTTCTCATTCAAGGACTGTAAATTAGATTAATTGTAGGTAAAAAAATTACTTAACAAGTTTTATTATGTTTTGAGATATCATACCTGAATCATTTGAAACAGCTTTTTTGGTTTAATACTGCCTTTTGAATTAATAGAACATTGAACATTATTAAGATATCTCAATAATTCTGCTTGTTTTTCTTTAGGCGTATCCCACGTAGGATCTAATAACTTTGCTTGTTGAAATGACTCCAAGGCTAACTTATATTCTTCTTGATACTTTAGAGCCTGTTAAAGAAATATTTATGAAAATTTTGAGTAAAAAATTATTATACATAAAACTGTTACTATTATAAATGAAATACTACTATTATACCATAGCTTTGTTATAATGCAAATCTGGATTACTTTTGGCAGTTAAATCCTTTTCCTGAAAAATAGATGATTTAAAACATTTATAATTAAAATAAAAATATAGGGCTATTCTGTTCCGTAGTTGTGCCTAAAACTCCAATATAAATTTATTCTAGATCTACTCACTGCTTGTCCATAAGCTGACATACACAGACGCAAAATAGAAGGGTTTTGTGCTATTGTAAAAAAAGAAGACAAGTAAGCATTTCCTAAAATAGCCCAAGAAGTACCATCAGATGGATCCAGGCCTACTGCATCTTTAGCATACTCGACACCTTGTTGGACATTTTTTATCTTTTGCTCTGAAGTTAAAGCAGCTTCCTGTCTAAGTACCATAGATAAATTTCGCAATGATACTTTATTTTTTCCCTATTAATAAAAAATATTTCTTTAGTGTAGATACTTGTTGAATTTAAAATAAACCAATTATATATTTTGAATATTGATACTGTAAATATTAACATATTTAACGCATAATAATAAAATATTAAACTTACATGTGGTAAAGCACCAACAAAGCAATTTTTTGCCTGTTGAATATCATCATTTTTCCAGTAACACTCCCCAAGCTCATTCCAAGCTTCTATCAATTTTGGTTCAAGTTTTACTGCTTTGCTCAAAAGTTCTTCTGCTTGAGGTGTAAACTTATCTCCTACGTTCAAAGTTTTACCTTTAAGGTAATAATACTTTGCTCTGCAGCCATCGATCTCATACCCTTTACATTCATCGAATTTGGCCAGAGTATTTTTCATTTCTGCTTCTACATCCTTGCTTTTATTTATGGCATTTTCTATTGAATGGTTCTCAAAATAATGATCTCGAAAGAGATAAAGTGATTTGACCTTATCCTGTAAAGTAAATTTGAAAAAGTTACATAAAATGTTAATCAACAATAAAACTAGTATTGAATAAACAAAATAGCATCATACTGTTAATATCACAATTGGATCTTCTTTGACCAAATTAGGGTCCTGTGCCCCAGCAACAACTTTATCATCGATAATAGCAGACATCCTTCATGAGGATTCTTACTTTCAACACATGAGCTTTATCATCTCGAAAGGTATTTATATTCTGAAAATAAATATCAGACAATACAACATATATTTTCATTGTATATTATAAGTTATTTAAGAATATTTTCACTTTTCAATAAATTAAAGGTCAAACCTGCTTTGCTATCCAGTGCATCAACCATTTTTAAGAGCATTGACTTTCAGAGTAAATTATTTTACACATCAATATCAATAATAATAGTTAACAATTACATCAATTTATTTCAGATCTTGATTTGCCGGAGAGAGTTTCCCTTTTAGGTTATGAATCTGTCAAATAGAATATTAAAACAATACTGGCCGATTCTCATGTGAACCCCAGTTTCCATGTGAAGCGATCTAACCTCCATTGTGACGTCATTGATGACTCCACTCACTCGGTCAGTGTGCTCAGAATATGCAGCTGCGTGCAGTGTAGTCTAAATTTGGCTACTTTCGTGTGCTGCCACCACGAGGATGCTCTGCGAAGTGATATTTCAAAAGCCAGTAAAGAGCAAAAGCGCCGGCCTACTAACCGTAGGCGAAAATCGATGATTCGCGAGTAATAAAACATCAGTTTGTGTTTCACTTGGGTTCACCTCTTTTCTCCATCCACTCTGCTGCTTTTCCGCCCTTGGAGCCTTGCAGCATTTTTATTCCTTCTCGCGAGTTCGTTCTAATCGTTGGGTGGAAGATCCGAAAATATGGAGTCTGCTATTATGCATCTAGAGGAAAGCGTAAGTTCGACTCCTTGTTGCCATTCATTAACTTATTCTGGTAGATGAGTGATTTGTTTTTGTAACCCTTGTGTTATATCTGAAAAATTAATTATTTCACAAATAACTGATCTACATAATTAGCAATTTGCTGAGGATATTCGGATGCATGGAATGAAATGAGTAATATTCATGTTTTTGCAGGTACAGAAAGCTGACGGCAAGCTTGATATGATCGCTTGGCAAATTGATGCCTTTGAAAAGGAGTTTCATGATACAGAGTCAGAGGTGTGTATTGACAACATGTTCAATGGATTTACTTGTTAATCAGTTGTTCAAGTTTATAAATTAATAATAATTTTACAGCCGGTGTCAGTACTACGGTTACTACGATCAGTGACACAAGTGAAAGAGGAGTACCAGGTTTTACGTCAAGATATTCAGGAAGTTCAGCAACTGCAAAAGCAGCTTACGGATTCTCTTCGAGCTCAGCTTTTACAGGTCCATGGACACTTTAATGTCTTGCGCAATAGAATTGTTGGTCGCAACAGAACACCACAGCTTAAGTAAAAATAGTTATTTAATGTATTTAGAAGTTGCTATTTTTTATTTAATCATCAGAATTTTCATTTCATCATGATTTTCTTATCATCATATAAATCACCTACTTCAATATGGAACAATTTCAACTTTTGGCCCTTAAAATATAAAAACTAAAATCAAATCTTTATCAAAGTAACTAAATTGGACTCTAGTTTAATAAAATTTTGACTTTTTCATATTTATGTTAAAATAGTTAAGCGATTCAGAAAAGTCAAGTGACAAATTTATGCAGAGTGTACAGATTAATCTGATACACAGGGCCAATATATGAATTCACAAATTGAATTGGAAAGAAAATACTAAGTGACATTATGCAATCAACAGTTTTTCATAGCCTTTCGAATGAAATATTTTGTTGCGCTTGGCAAAAAGCAATGTGTTTACATGCTTGTGCAAATCTTGCTTTATCTAAATGCTCCATATAAGACGGAGTCTCAATGAATTTCCAAGCAAAATAATTTGCATGCATTCATTAGATCAATTAATACTCGATTAGATGTTATCACACAAATAAAATGTTCTCTGAAAATGTTAACACCTAATCAAATATCTAATAATATCAGACTTATAAAATGACATCGAATATAATTACTGATATAAAGGCACATCTCTCGTTTTTTCACAAATAATCTTTTAACTTTGGCCATATACTGAATATTATAAATACCAGATCTATTATATCTAATCTAAAAAGAAACCCACGTACAATAAAAGTAAATCTATCGTTACAATAAATGGTTTTTATGACATTTACAATAGATATTCTATACAACATTTAAAAAAACGGTTTTATCTTAAGTAAATCAGACTATTATATTTTATTATTATTATTATTATACATAATAATACAAATCATTTTACTATTCCAATAAAATAAAAAAAACAATATTTTTAGCCTTAAATAATTTTTAAATAACTATCATGATTCTTATAAATAAATAAGTATTACTGAAAATAACATTATTGCCTTAAAACTTAGCACACATTATTAAATGCATGCATTGTGTTGAGTATAAGTACTTCTAGACGTACAAATAACCAATACTCAAATGTTAGCGATATATTCTAATAGATTATTAATGTGTCTATTTAAAAAAATAAATAATAATCTAAAGCTTAGGTTATGAAATTTTTTAAGTGTCTCTTTTTATTTCACTACACAGAGAAAAGTCGTATGTATTTACATAAAAATTACATAGTATCGCCATGTAATTTTAACATAGTTTATTCTGATAAAAAAATCTTTAACCAAAAACTAAGTTTTTTTATTGTTCAATAGCATCAATTTAAAGGTCTTTTTCCAGCTTTCTTATTAATATTTATACATTTTTGTATTTTCAATATTGCTTGAGTAATACTCCATAGAAGATGAACTTGCAAAATTTTCTTCCTGACAACGTTTTCTTCTTAAAACTCAGGCTTAATGACCTTTGGGTCGGAACCAATGCACAAGACTTCGTATTTTGGTATAAGAAGTTATTCTGCAAACTTTCAGCCAGCTTCCTTTATCCGATTCCTTTGATTGGCGCGCTATAAGTAAATTTTACTCGCGACTTCTCTCCGTGTATCCGGAGCGATGCTATTTTATAAAACAAGATGTATTAAAATTACTCAAAAAAAATTAAGTAATCAAAATCTTTTGCGTTTTTATTTATTCAAAATTTATACACTTTAGAATTATTAAATATAATATTGCTACTTTAATAAAAGAAAGGTCAATTTTAATGCTGTGTATAATCTACAAATTATTTTTTAATCATTTACAAAATTTTGGGATCGAGAGATTTTCCTTCACTTTGTTATTGAAAATTTCGAACGTTGACTAATTTTTATTACTCGTTAACTCGTCAATCTTTCGAACTTTTCTTACACAGTATAGTTTAATGTAATTTTTATATGACAAATTCTTCTATGAAACAACAATAAAGCAATTCAATCAAATTTCATACCTGTATTCAGGAAAATTTTACACTCTATGCATGTATATGTAAGTCGAGAGAAAAATGGTCTGGAACACATTTTTGCGTGCCAAAAATTTATGAAATTTTATTTATAATTTTGAGTATATACATTGTATAATAAATGATATGTTATTAACTAAAATAATCGTTTAATATTGTAGACCACATATCACATGTAAGATTTGTACATGGTGTTTTCTGAACAAATTTTTACCACTTCTAAACACAACATTTTTTCCACCTTCTCAGCATTCTTTAAATAATAAATGTTGATGGTGCCAATGCAAAAAAAAATTGTGAACAATAATTGCATTCGCCATAGTAAATTAACAACTACAAAAATTATGTCATCATAATATGGTCTACTTGTAAATTGAAATATATTACATTAAGTGTTTTATAATTTTAGGGATTAATACATTGTTAAATAGATGTAATTGATAGCTTTTACTAATTTATTTAATTTATTTACAAAAGATAACAAGTATATTATTTTTTTAATATAGCGTATCAAACATTCAATTTTGAAATCCTACTGTAAAATGAATATTAAATATACCATTGAATCGATGATATTAAATAATAGACAGAAAAACTGTGATTTTTCAATGTTATGCACATATTATTTGTACCAAAGCTTTACGAAACAAGCGTGAATATAAAATTAGTTTAGAAATATGATAAACAACAAACAAATATAACAAAAATGAAGTTTTTTTCTGGTTGTTAAATGCATAAAAATAGTTTTCATTCATATAATTATTAAATAAAAATAAATTTTATTATTTTTTAATAATACCAACATAATTATAGTACTTATATAATTATGCATCATCAATTTATTTTTGTTGATCCTTCTATTTAGTTTCTAAAAGTAAAGTAAATGATAATTTTCAATGCGATTGCTAAAGAAGTTTATTCGTATACGTATGGCGTATGAAAAACATTTTGCATACAAAAAACAATTCAATTTTTTGCAAATCTTTGAAATTGGTTGATACATGCATAAGTTAGCTTTTTTGTTTATACAAACTTTGTTGTATGTTGTATTTGTTTGTATTACTTACAACAATTATAATTATTTAAATATATATTTACCTTTAGGATTTAATTAACATTCCAAACATTTCTGTTAGCAACAATCTGTATCTTTCTAAATATTTATCACATATGCTACAAAATAAACTGTTATATCTGCAGCTGTGTTTTTTGTATTTTAAGTACCCCTGATCAAAGATGAATTAATTTATTATAGTTAGTCAAGTTATCAAAATATCACCAGTGAAGGTACAGAAAAATGCGCCTGGGCATTAATTAATCTATCGCGATAGATGATCATCGGGAACCTATCAATCTAGTCCACTGCGTCATGCAATTGTTTGTGATAAATGTATATATCTTTCGAGCATTAGAAATTTTTATCAAAAATTTTTCATTAGTTATCCCGAATAATTTTTTAATTGATCAACCGAAAAAAATAAAAATTACCAATATAGAATTATGTAAAAAATATGGCTGTGAATGCTTAGATCATAAAAAAATGTAAATCAGTGAACTAATACGGATGAATTTTTAAATCAAAGGACACGACACTAAGAAGTTATGTTTCCTCACATTCACTGCGATGACTCAGGGTTTCTCACGATAAGAAACATCGATCCTTTTTGTTTGAATGTACGAATCTCCCGGAAAAGATTCGATCTCGAGCTCGAGTAGCTTGATCGTTTTAATCTAGGCTGCATTAAAGGGATGGGAAAGTTATTTGTCACTGGCTGAGCAGTCTTACATTAAAAATTATGGGAAATTCAATACACTAAATTAA
Source organism: Cecidostiba fungosa (assembly GCA_900474305.1). Taxonomy (NCBI): domain Eukaryota; kingdom Metazoa; phylum Arthropoda; class Insecta; order Hymenoptera; family Pteromalidae; genus Cecidostiba; species Cecidostiba fungosa. The sequence goes on along the minus strand of UCOJ01000117.1, from coordinate 72,600 downwards.
GAGAATGCATGTACAAAATTTATAAATACATATACGTATACTTAACTATTAGCGAATTGTGATTCTTAATAAAATAGAGAAAAACTTTACATTTAAACCTTTATAGTTCGTACGGGTTCAAGGTTTAAACCGAGACTCTTGGAAAGAATTATATATTTTATTATGAGAAGAGTTAGTCACTTCCTGTCTTTCGACATTGTTTACATCGTTTTATTCCTACAGTGAATATCAATCATATATGAGAGTCAAAAATTAATAAGAATAAAATCTACTAAAAATGCATAAAATTATATTCTAAATCTAAAAACTATTAGTAACAAAAAGTTACTTATTTACGTTTAGGTTTTTTATATAGGTTCAATTGTTTAAATAAGCAAAATTTGAAGAAAACAATTAATTATTTTTATGATACTTTTGTATTTTTAACTCCTAGCTGCAGAGTACATATACTGAATTATTGAAAACCATTGAAGTGGTTTACAACACGCACTATAGCTCGCAGAAGACCGGTTGTGCCTTCAAGGGCTAACATAACGTAAAGTTGCTACACAATAAACTCGCGAACTTCTCTCGAGGTAACCGTAAACCTGCTGCGCCAATGCATAACATTTTGATTATATTGTATGAAAGTTATTACCCTTTTTCACTAGTATTTTTTTATTATTAAATTCTATGATTTATCTAAATGGTATATTCCAAAGTATCTCAAGTTTTATTCGCACTTTTCATAGTTTTCGAGAATAGCATTTTTATGCTTTTGCATAGAGGAAACAATAGAGACATTTTTTGTAGTTTTTAAAAAAAAGTATATGTATATAATCATAGTTACCACCGTATTACAATTTATTATTTGACACCGATATAATACTTCCGCATTTTTTATCAGTTGTTTCGCAATACCACAATTTAAATGAACCTATTCCGATATTTCCATACCCTGGTAGAAATGTGAACGGTTTTTTTAGCTAAGCAGCCAAATAAAAAGCTGTATAAGAAATAGCCTCTTCAAAAACTTTTGTCAAGCTGAATAGAAAAAAAAACACGACGAACTGCATCGAAAACAATAGTATTGGTTCGTGGTGAAATCGTGACTGCTTTGAGATATAAAATGAAGATGAATTGTCTAGCTCGTCGGATTATTTGTGCGGTTGTTGAGAGCGATTGACGTATCATTGACAGACCGCGAAATTCGTTCCTGGATATTAGAAACGTGAGGAGACGTTGCAAAAAGAGAGTGGTTATATATAGGATAATTTAATCGACGGGAAACGAGACGGGAAATAAAATAACAATTGACAGGATTAGATATGCTTTCGATATTTAATCGATGTTTCCTGTTTTATAAAAAAACTTAAAGATTGAAATTAAAAAAAGAATTTTTATTTCATTTCTATTATGAAATGAATATATTTTTATTTCTTTCAGATTATAACGGTATTATTTAAGATAAGGTCAGCGCGAAAGTATATGGACGTCTGCCAGGATGGGCGTAAATGTTTCACCACATATAAAGCTATATGTATTATACTTCTGCATATACCGCGTATACGAACCGAATTTTGAAACTTGTTATATATAAAACATTAGACGAATAAATATGTTTTATATACAGCAGGAAATGAATAGGTGTATCGTATTATAGTTAAAAAAGAGTATAATGCAGTTTAAAAGTTTCTTGCAAAAATCACTATAAGAGAATTAATAATCAGTAAGATCGAAATTAAGATTCGAAACAATCGACGGTAGCGAGTGCATGCTCATGAAAAATCCTTACCTACACGAGAATCTCGAGCATGAAAGAAGCCATTCCCTTTTAATCCACTTCCTCCTTCTCGTGGGACGACAGCATTTTGTGGCATCGCCGGCCGAAGCGATTTCCCGTGACGGGGCTTCGAGTTCCCATTCACGTCGCAGTCGTCCCGCGAGAAAGTATATACCTCCAGAACTGCTGCAGATATACGTATAGACCGAATAACACACGTTGCCGGCACACGAAACTCGTGCGTCTCACTTATCGCATTTGTGTGAAAGGTTGATAGTTCGTATTTTTGTCGTTTTTATAAAGTTTGTTTGGTTTTTCTACGCGTATATAGGTTTAGTATACTTGAAACGCGAGAGTTTGTGTTTTAACAAAATATAAAGTGCAGCTGCATCAGGTGCTGCAGAGGTGCATGCTTTTTGGAGGACCGAAGCGTGTCCTTTTTTTGAAAGCAAGGATTGTTGGGAAGCAGCACCGCGATTCCGGTGAGTCCATGCATTCGAGGTCAACCTCGAATTTTCGTAAGGTGCTAATGTATATAGTTAAAGTATACGCGGCTTTGAGACTTTGTAAATTTGAGAAAACGAGTGTAGAATATTTTTCTATCCTCTCGATCCTTTTTCAGAATAGAATTAAGAACATTTTATTTCCTTAAAATTATAAATATTTTAATGCACATTGTAAATACCCACATGTAGGCAAAACGTTTGATTTCTTTTTGTGCTTATAATTTCGTCAACTGATATGAAGAATATTTTAGTATTCCGTTTCATCAGACGCAAAATCTTAAAGGCTTTGCTGGTATAAATTCAAGGACCCGGAACAAACTCTATACAACATGTTATGCTATACAAAAAAATTCCACACGGAATTTTCCTACACAAATTTTTTAATTATTTTATACTACACTGTAAATCATATCTATTGTTATATACCATTTTACAACAATATATTATGGTTACACGTTTGTGCACTAAATTAAAAACGCAATTGTATTAGAGAATTGTTATATAGAAAATATCTGTGTAGTGTTTGTCCGACGTCAATTCAAAAACCATACAAGATTAAAGGAAAAAAATTCTGAAGCCGCCTTTACACTAGCAAATATCACACCATGGTAAACTTAGTTGTCTTGCGTGTTTCTTAAACGATAAGATCTACACTGGGTTTGTCGCGTGCTCGCTAATACATAATAACGAACTCAAGGCTTTAACAATTAAAAAAAGAACAATATAAGTACAGACGCATTGAGTGTATAAAATTTACTAAACATTAATAATTTGTAAAATTTTTTAATTAGACGACTTTCCTTGTGTCTAATCTTGACTTGAATAGTTTAGTTGCATTTGCATCAACCGTTAAAATCTGAACTGATCTTTACATTCTGGTTCATCGCGTGTGTTATTCTTTTACTTTTAAAAATACAATTTCTCCAAAATAATAGAACTGCAAGGTTATCTGAAATCGGAAAAAGAACAATATGGAACGCGAATCTTCTATAACAATACAAAACAAGTTACTTTAGGCCAATCAATTAACTCCTATACGAAAATTACGTACGTTCTTTCTATATATTCGAATTAAATTAAAAATTAATTTTTCAATTCAATTTCTTAATCAAGAAGTTTCTTACAAAACAAAAAGTCTTGCCCTATTTCAGCGTCAGACTTCCCTATAAGTAACTTAGTAACATACGTGTGGCTAATTATTCCGACTTTTCTAAAAGCATTTACATTCCCCGAACAGCCCAGAGTAGCCCATTGAAAGGCTAAAATCAGTCGATAACCGCCTGCGGCAGGCTCATCACCGCCAAAAAAGCCGGCCTTTCTCCCGCAAAGAAAAAAAAAAGTCCCCGAAATTTCTCGACAGCAGCTGTCCTAACAAGAACACGGAAGAATCTTCCGTTTGCTCGTGGCACATACATAAGTATTATCAACGTCGAGGACACACACATAGTATACGTACGAGGGCCGAATCGCGAATGCGGCTTGCGGCTCGTTGGCTCGTGCTCTAATGACCTACTCCTACGCGGTGCGGCGCTGCAGCAGCATCGGTAACGACGAGCGACTACAGCAACAGCAACTCGGGCCTCAGTCCTCGGCGACCGGTTCCGAGGTCCGGGTCCTTTCAGTAGCTGCTCGACACGGCTGCGGTCGATGCCAGCGACGCCGCTGCTTTGACTCGAGGCCCGAACGAGCTGACATGGGACGCTCGCTGCACTGCCAGGCGGTGAGTAATAAGTATTCGATTGTTTTGTTTTTTATTGATAGCGTAGTATGCGTAAGGTTCTGTGGAATTTCGGGATTGTTGGTAGGGTATTGGCAACTCGAAGGTCGATGACCTATACACGGGGTGTGGTATTATACAGTTTAATGTGCGACAGTGTGCGGACCTTCAAAGTGGTTTTATATAGTGGTATCGCTTGTGTGTATGGTATACCTATACATATATGCAGTGGATTTAGAGTGGACAGTGTGAACGTCTCTTTGTTTGTGCTGAATCGAGGACGAGATTTCGTTACGGTTTCTTTGACCTTTCTCTAAAGGCTAAAGGAGATGCTGAATTTTTTAACAGCTTAACAGAATCCTTACTCTGCTTTATAATATGCTTGCTTCGTATTTAAAATCGACTTGAACCTGAGTAGTTATTTAAATATAATATTTATAAGGTACATTAGTTGGTCTACATTATTTTTACTTGACAAACTTGGTTCACCAATTTATAATTATTTTGTATTATTTTGTATGAAGTCTCTGGTAGAAAATTCGAGTTAGAGAACGCAAATTTTTTAGATTTCTATAATTAATACGTTTCCAACGAAGTAAAAAATGTTTGATTTTATGTGTTTAGTCGTTTTGTGATGATAAACAATATAAAAAATGTCGCTAATACTATTTTTTGAGAAACTTGAATTTATTAGCTGATATAAAAAGCAACAAAATTTGTTATTTTATGACCCGTATATATGTCATGCCGCACTCAAAGTGTTAAATGAAAAACTAAAATAAATATATCTAAATATTTGTTAAGTACAAGTGTATAATTCTTATGTGCAAAAATAGTACGTTTTTATTCGTAACAACGTATTGAAACTAAAATAACGCTTATTTTTAATTTAAAATCTAAATTTTGTTGCTAATAACACCAAGTGACCAATAAAGCCGTTAATGCTTTTATCAGAGAATTTCATACCAAATTTATGTCCGAATTCGAGAAGTAAGGAAACGTAAACCAGGTTTTATTATTTGACAAGCTATAATATTATAATGAATTATTATGCTTACATAATTTCTTCTTTGTAAAACCTTTTCACAAGTCATTTAACATCTTAATAATTAAAATAATACGTTTGTAAAATGAAAGTAGGTGAATATAGATAGTTTTATTTTAATTAATAATTTAATAATACTTTTTACAGGCCTTACTTTACATTTACTAGATCCATAAGATTTTAAGTATCCACTTGAGTACCTAACTTTGTAACTTGTAGTACCTACGTGCGAATTGAAAGTATTGCAATTGAGGGTAAAACTATAAATTTAAATGCTATTTGTAAAAACATAAAAATAAAAAATTATGAAACGTTGAAAAAACGTTTTGCGAAAACGAAAAAACAATTTGCAATTTCGAAAGCTCTACATGTCTATTCCATTGCACAAATTAACTTATTATATCCTGTAAAGAGCGCATTTAATATGCTAAAGCTATTTTATAACAATTCTTGCATACATAATATAATATAAACAGATTTTCAGATTTACTATACGATGTGGATTATTTAGAACACGCTTTTTTATTTGTTTTAATAAGTTGTTACTTAAACATTTGATATAATAATAATTGAAATGTCTAGCTATAAACCGGCTTAGACCAGGTATACATACATAGAAAGTTATCTTACTTTGATATGTTCGAGTTCTTTTTATTATACTTTTTTCCACATACTGCTGCATTATTATAAGGTCTAATTGTTTGGCCTAAATTTTTAATTGGATTTTTAAACATTGAAACATTTAACAAGAATTTCCTCGAGAATTTCATTATATGTTTTTTAATTTAGCGTGAAGTCTTATTTTTTCATTTTTATTTGAATCGATAGACTTATTATGATTGCAGTCGATCTTCTAGTAATGATGCGATTGTACTGCATGTTCGAAACCATCAACCTTATACAAAAACCTACTTTATACAAATTTTCCCATGTAACACTTTGTCCGATTCAACACGAAGGTATATACCATTGTCGCGCATCTAAGTTCGTTATAAAAAAACTTCCTATTCATATCTTCATTAAGATTTATACAAAAAGATATAGCTAGGTGAATGCATATACCTACACTTTTAGATAGAGCACATATACAGATAATAAGACGTGCGGAAGCGTATTTATTAATTGTCTCTGAATCGTTAGTCTTAACGATGTACTCTGTTACAGAACTATATTTCTTCGTATAAAAAGACATAAAGCTATACTACATAAGAGTATTACGGTTCCGTGATTTCGTCCCGAATAATAAAATATATACACACTATATTCGGTCTCTTTTAAATTATAATACAATATAGATCATAGCAATGCAAAACCGATAGTTTATTCTTAGATTCTCTAACGTCACATAATATGAATACACATCTCAGCGCCAACTTAAATTAGCATGCATTTTAAAAATACAGCAACAACCGAGAGTTTATCGCGCACATCTGAGCGTGAAATCTGATGTCCTTAAGAGTGTTGGCCGTTGAATAAAAATGCTATAAAACCACGATAGCTCTCTTCACGTTGCCGTATGACGACCAATCGATTTCATTTACTTTCTAATCGACGCCTTATCCTCAGTATAACGAGCTCGTTATACACCAGTTCCGAATCGCAAGACTCATCTTTCTCTCATCGATTTTGCCCTTTCGCTGCGGCTCAGCTTTTATATTTTGTAGTTATACTCGCGCGCGGCGGGCTTTCATGCATCAGTTGAATCTGTTTCACAAGGTTTTCACTCTTTTCCTTTTTTTTTCGTGCGCGACTTTTCCATCGGGACTTTCGCAACAAAATTATTTACCGTGCGATTTGTCATTATACGAGAGTTACATCATCACGGACTGATGATAATAATGACGGAACTGATATATACTGTATATAAACGACGGAAGTAGCTCTAATAATGTACAATTGTAGGATTTCTTTTTTCTCTTTTATAGTCGTTTGAATTTAAGATATATTTTTTAATCATAATCCAGCCGTTAATTGTAATGAAGCGTTATGTGTCGCGGTTTCCACGAAGCACGCGTCTTTGTAAAGAATATTTCAAGTGTGTTATAGCGGAATATTCATGCGAATAAGAATTATATGCGTTCGATAGTTGATTTAAAATTTGTATAATTAAGTCTGAATAAATCCGAAGAAAAATTGATTATTAGTGCAACGTAGTTTTCCCTTTTTTTTCACGTCTTTTTAGGCGTAAGCCTCATTAGGGAGACTTCACACCGTTGACTATGAACGGTATGCTCTGAACTCTCTAGACATTATTCGGTCAGTTAAGGATTATACTTATTAAAAGCTAGCTGTAAAGAAACGGCTCGATGTGGATAACTCTTCGATTTCTCTTACATCCGTTTTTCCTAAACATGAAAAATTGCAGAAGACTCAACTCTCGCAATACGCAGGTATAACATTAAAAAAAACGCAAGTGTAAACTTACGTTTTCTTTGCATACACGCAATAACTCAAGTCCTCAATGGGAATATAAACGTGTCGCGAGAGAGAAGTATATACGCGAAACTCCTTTATTACTTAATTGTTCGGAATATAACCGCGTTTAGGAGAAGCATTAAACCGTCGGCTCTAATTGCGAGCGTAAGTAACACTGTTCTCACGCGTCGGCTTGAAAAAAAAGAGAAAATAACACGCGAGCTCGAGATTCTGAAGCTGTTCGAGATTCGAGAAAAGTGCGCGGCGCTCGGAAGTTCATCAGGAAGAGAAATGCGATGGCATAAACCCTATATATATACACAGAACGTAACAGCGGTACCGCGTGGACCATTACAACAATAGCGAGGTCCTTGCCACTATACACGCCGACTTCCCTTTACAAATTCAAATGAGACTCGCTCGAGTGATTTATACCCAGGCGGGGCATGCATTATTCAACGAGTAGCACACACACACACACACATACACACACACTCGACTTATTTTCAGAGCACCGTATGTTCCTACTTCTCCACACTTCCTTTTCTGACCTATTTGTTGCTAATATTCCGAGCTTGGATTTCGCGAAATCTTAATAACAAATCTCGAGAGCAGTTGTGCAGCAAGTTCAAGAGCGTAATTATAATATATGCATACGCCTATCAATAATAAAAAGGGGTCAGTTATTTTATCTACGAATACATATATATATATATATAACTCGCCTTGGATTTGCATAAATTATAGTATATATACAGCGTTGATATTTCAATACAATGCTTCTTAGCCTACTGCGGAACCGTAATTAAATTGTCTCACAATCATATATAATAGCATAGGTATTATATTATACTGTGAAGGAACAATGATATCGTGTCATTGACAATTTTCGTTTTGTTTTCTTTCCCGTTGCAGACCTTCGCCGCTATTAGAATACGAGCGTTTCTTTACGCCGCTTGCGTAGCAAGCGTAATCGCAAGCTTCCTGGTCGAGGAAGCTTCAGCACATGGAAGACTGATCGAACCGCCGTCGAGAGCCTCTATGTGGAGGTATGGTTTTGACACGCCAGCCGACTACAACGACCATGAATCCTACTGCGGTGGCTACACGAGACAGTGGCAGCGTAACAATGGCAAGTGCGGAATTTGCGGCGATGCATGGGACATCAAACCGGTGAGACTATTATTATTATTTATGTTTTCGTAATCATAATTAGCTGAGCAAAGATTCTGTTCGGTGTAATAAAACGTTCGTAATAACGAATGCTATATTATGGAGTAGAAGAAAGTCTTGAGTTGCTGATTCAACCGGTGTAATTGATCGATGACATAATTTCTATTACATCGATTCTATCGATGAGATCAATCGAAGGAAATTTATATGTTATGCGCGTGTATAATATATTATAGTCACCGATGACTGCTGTTATTTACTTCTTAGTTCCAAAATTTTACATATTCGATACAGAAACATTGAATTTCATAGGCGCGTGATTCATACATAAGATAGCATCTCGCGATACCAGTCATCTCGTCTCGCCAAGCCTGACTTGTTCCACTGAACCCCCTTATGACACAATATTATAATGAGCATTAGTATATAGCTTCATCGTAAACATGACTCACAACAATTAAATAAATAAAACTAAACAAACAGCCACGAGCACACGAGACAGGCGGAAAATACGGCAACAGCGTGATCGTGCGTCGCTACCGGACTGGAGCCGTGATTCCAGTGCGCGTCGAGCTGACTGCCAATCATCACGGCTACTTCGAGTTCCGAACTTGTCCCATGAAGTACCGAGGCCAAGAGGTGACGCAGGACTGCCTCGACGGGCACGTGCTCAAGGGCGAGAACGGCACCGTGCGCTATTATCCCGGCGAGGGTAACCGCATTTTCGAAGCCTACTACAAGCTGCCGGACGAGCTGACCTGCAGCCAGTGCGTCTTCCAGTGGAGATACGTCGCCGGGAATAATTGGGGAGACTGCGGCGATGGAACAGGTATAATTTACATTTGCATAACGCTTTGCTATGAAGATATTAGTTTTAAACGCACGCATGCTAAATAATTACATTGTATAAACGAGAAACGCAGCAAAAGACGCTTTTGTGTAGCAAGTATATGGCCTGTGTAATGATGCATTAAAATTTGTATAGAGCTCACGCGCCGAGAGTGAAAGTGTTATTAATATCTCAAAAAGTGTCCGCGACCTATATTGCGTCATTTCAAAAGCAATAGAGCTGCGACGTGAGATGTTAGCAGCTGCAACATTCGTTGACCCGTACTTTTTGGCTTGTGCAATATTAAGTTTTACATCTCGCAATGAAACCTCGTTTCAGGTTCAAAAAGCAGTCCTACAAGTACTCACTCGGGCTTTGTTATCAAGAGTTTTATATTTTTTTACGTAAAAACGTAATAATTTTTCGCATTTATTATCTTCCGGAATCGAGCGAAAGCATTGTTATACCTCTCGGAAGTTGCACAATACTTTAACGGTACACAAATTTAAATATATTTTTTTATTTCTTTTTTAAAAGGCCTTTTTACTGTGTAATCACGTTTATATGTCGCTCGATAATCTTTATAGCTATTATACAACGATTTGCAACGATAAATTTTATAGGCGCCGTGGGTTGTGGTCCACAAGAAGAGTTTCGAGCCTGTGCCGACATAGCCATCGGCGACGAAGAAGCAACACTACCGCCTCGTCCTCGTCCACCGAAGAGGCCGACAACGCCGTCGACATCCAGCATTCCATCCTCCACAGAGACAAGCGATTATTCGCCCGAATACAGTGGACCTTACTGGTTGTTCAACCTCATCATCGCCGGTACGTGCCTCTTGGTTGTTCTGGCCGTCATGGCACTGCTTTACACGTACTACTATCACGCTGGCCGGGCAAAGAAGTGGCTCATGGCTAGGAGACTTCTGACACCCGAACAGCAACATCAGCCACCCGTCGCTCCGCCGCGACAAAAGAAACACTACACCACGACCGCTAATCAAATGCAGATCTAAATAACGATCGTGATATAATTCGTACATATGAATACAAATTTTATTTATTAATGCTTATTGGCATTTATATACTCTCTTACGAATCCGTCCAACCGAGGAAGAAGATTCATCGGTACTTTTCGACACTCATACATTTACAAAGCATTGTAGTTGTAATGAAAGAGATGCGCATACTGTACGAGAGCTGGAGAGGAACGTGCATTTAGTTATACATACCAATTTATATCTAGCATCGTACTGATGAGTACGTGTATATATATATATTTACGACTGAATGTAATATTAAACGTATTTATTTTGTAGCAAAAGTCGCTTTATTTCATACTTTAATAATCTAAGGTTTCAATCACGTAGATAGTTTGTAGTTTCGAGTTTACGTGACATTTTGTATAAGTAGTTCATAAATGTTGCTATAATATGTACATACATACAAACTCTTTAAAATAATGGTATTGTTTTGAGAAATTTCTTTTGGTTATAACTTTCATTAAAATCCTAAAAAATCACTCTTGTATGACATTATTGTACTTTGCTTTTTTTTCATTTTTATTATTAAATTATAAAAAAAATTCCTTATTTAATGCAATTGCATTAGGAATTTCAGCTTTGATTTCTTTTCTCAATTTTTATATAATAACTATAAATATTATTCATATTAACAGATTTTTTAAGATTTTAGGCTATCCATACCTATATTAAACTTTAAATAAAAAAAAAACTTACGCACTATATTCCTTATTTCTTAAGAAGCATACTTCTAAAATCTGCGTTACTCATTGGTTGCGAGACACCATTTCCGGATACCTCGGCACTTTTATTATTAGTAACGTTCTGCATAAGTGTTCGAGGTACCATAGATAAAATTGTTTTGGGATTTCCAAAATGGGCCCTACTCGTTGTAGAACCACCCAAAGATTTGACTGTGTTTAACTCATCTGTACCTGGAAGATGTTTCCTTTGAGGAGGTTGACTTATTGCTACGCTTATAACTTTATCTTTGATAGTCATTCCATCTGTAGCTACTAAAGCTTTAGAAGCACAACTTTCATCGTCAAATTCAACATACGCTAAGCCTTTTGAATGACCATTACGGTAAGTTACTAATCGGACGTCCTTCAAGCTTCCATGTGCTTTAAAGATATTTTCCAAATCCTCTTTTGTAGTTGACGGAGGTAAGCCTATAATTAAAAAATGAATTTGGTTATATTAGTATTCAAGTTTTCAATAGAAATATATGAATTATTACATATATAACTTGCTTACCTTTGACAAATAACTTATTCTTTTCTAATTCAGTCTTGTACTTAAAAATTGGCTCTCTTGACGTTTTATCAGGATCATGTCTTGAAACAAACATCGGTCTGCCGTTAATACGCGTTCTATCGAGTTTGAGTGCTTCGCTTACTGCTTCCTATAATTTTATTCAATAGTTTGTTAATTGATCCGAGCATTTTCACTAAAACGCAGAATAAAAAAAAATTTTTCATACAATAAAAAAATATATATTACCTGACTGCTTAACGAGACGTAACAAAATCCTTTGCTACGCCCTTTGAAGTCTCTAACCATTCTGAATGAGGTGATAGGCCAGACTGGTTTAAGAGCTTCTCGAATTTCTTCTTCAGTTGCAGTATAGTCCAAGTTACTAACAAATATAGTAATATTAGGGTCTGCTTCATGTAAATTATTCGTGTCTTCTTCCATTTTTTCTTCCTTGTCTTCTTCATAACCAGGAGGTGGAGCTACCTTCGATTCGTTATAACCAGGAGGAGGAGCTACCTTTGATTTCGAATCATTTTTACTTTCATCAGTTAATTTGTTTTTATCTAATTTCAAAGTGCTCTCTCTTATTATTGGTTTTGGTGATTTATCTGTTTTAGCCATTTTTGTAGTTGAACCTAATTTTTTCCACTTTCCATCATCCTCGAGTTTTCTTTTTCCTGCTCTCTTGCTCGAAGAAACTTCTTCATGAGCATTGGAGTAATGTTGAGATTTCTGCCTCTCTTCAGCAACTTTTACGAGCCGCTCTTTTGTCTTAATTTCACATATTTCCATTTGTTCTAATGTGCCTTCATCACGTTCAAAATTTATCCAAGCATTAGCAATGCTTTCTGGCCAATCTTTAACAGATGTCAATGCTTTTTGAAAAAGTTTACGCAAGTGTTTGGTATCACCATAACATCTGCAAATTGAAATATAAACATTACACAATAATAGTATGAAGAATAAAAATTCTACTTATTAGAAACAATTAGACAATTATAAACAAAAAAAAAATACCTTTCTAAAGAAATATATTCTAACCAACTGGCTGCTGATTCTGAGTGACCTTGAGACATAATATCTGACCATAATGATCGTGCTTTCTCCATGTCATTTACGTGGATTGCTTCAGTTCTTGCCCAGAATTGTAAAATTTCGCAGCTTGGATCCCCTTCAATACCAAAAGATGCCAGATGATCACAAGCTCTGTTGAAGGCATTTTCAAGAATTTCAAGATGTTTCTTTTCATCCTCAGATTTATCGATTCTGCGACGTAAATATTCGAGATAACTCATCCAAAGATTTCTATATTCTTCTGCTGTAGAAAATCCAACTGCAAAAGCATTTTCTACTAATTTCTGTACGTCTGTTAATGGATTATTCTTTTTTTCATAAAATCTAATCCAATTTTGCCAAATTTTGGCATACCAAGGAACATTTCTTACTGCTCGTACATAAATTTTTTCGATAATATCATCTATTTTTATGTTTGTTTCTACATAGTGTATATAATCAGTCCATAATGTTGGTTCAAGACTTATATCTGCTATTGCTCTCTCATAAAGTAGAGTCACTCGTCCAGGATCTCCAATTTGTTTTTCTTTAGCCAAATAAGCTTTGTAAGCATCAAGTCTTTCATTTTTATTTTCTATAGATTCAAGTTTTTCTTCAAAAGCTATGCGCTCATTTAACTGTGCCAAAGCTCTTTCATAGCCACTCTTAATAATTTTGTCATCTTCAGTACATTCGATACCTTCCGATGATCTCCAAATCTCATATTCTTCAAATGTCTTTTCCATGCCAAAAAGTGGACATGCTAACTGACGCTTGTATAGTTTGCCGATACGATTAATTTGAGTCTTCTTTTCAGGGTCTGTTGAATCCATCTACAGAGAAAAGAAATTGTGATATAACTATATAGAATAATGAAAAATTAGAATAAAATTTGATTCCTCACCATGAGAACTATAAAATTTTCAAATTCTCTAAAGACATCCCAAATTAGAGCCCCTTTCATGACATGCAGACCAGCTGCAGTCAAAGCACGTTCAAAAATATTTCTAATCTTTTCAGTTGTTTCTTTTTCCGTGCCCAGTCCTGTGCTGAACTGTAGATATTCCAACCATATTTCCACAGCTAAAAACGATTCGAAACAAATAATTGTAATATTAATATCAAAGTTACATACAATAAATTGTATCGAATATAAATTGCACTTACATAGATAGTCATTAACTGCTCGTTCACACAGCTCCATGACAGCCTTCTTTTGCTCCGGCGTATCAGCAAGTTTCATTTCATCCCTGAGCCACGAAAGCCAAATTTCAGGTGTCAAGGGGTACTGTCGACTCATGGTTTCCCTGGCTGCCCTCAGTCGCTCCAATTCTCCCATGGATTGCAGCATTTCAATAAGTTTCTTGTGGGCTTCATAATCATAGGGATCATTTGCCAGCTTTGCTTCAAGAATCCGAACCTCGGCTTCGCGGGCTTCATCATCTTCATCGTCGCTATCATCGTCACTGTCGTTATCGCTCATATCTTTGTCCCCGGCATTTACTTCTTCACCCTCGGAGTCACTTGCTAACACCTCACTATCAATTTTCTCAGCCTCCTCGCTCTCCTCATCGGACGTGTCGGCGAGGAGTTTCCTCTCATTTTCCTCTTCATCAGCGTGGTTACTCAAGTCCATTTCTTCTTCCATTCTGACTGATGATGCGATATTTGATCTGAACTACGGCCAATTTATTACTGAAAGTAAACAACATACGTTTGTTTACCTAATATGATGAAATAAAAAGCCGTGATATAAGGATACCGGGTGCACGACGAAATTATTATTGGGATAAATATGGCTTTCAACTCACCGATGAAAAATTCTTTCTTTATTATGGTGAACTCTCGCCGGTTTGCTACACTTGCTACAGTCAGGATTAATTTTATAGTAAATACAACATAAGAGGGCGCTCGAGTCTTCTTGCGAAAGTCACGTGATATGCCGTGGCAAGTTTGATCTTCTAAGAAAAGATATAAAAAATTAGCAAAACTCGATTAAAAATTAAGTATTAGACACAAATATAATTCAGTTTTATTTTTATATTGTCTATTGTCTATTATATGCTATACTTTTAATTGCTTTTATTTTAAAATGATGTTTCTTTATGGTATAAGTTACAGCAGTACCAAGCTTGACCGCTAGGTGTGCCACTTTTGCTTATAGCGACGAATGCTGAGAATGATACACAATTACACACACTATACATAATACAGATGCACTCCCCTACATATAATATATAGTTATAGCACAGTTAATAGCGATGCGTCGCGGGATCTTTGAATAATCGAACGAGTATACAAATTCTCTCCCATTCGCAAAATTCGTTATAGGACGTAATAAATAAAGTATGTGTACAGAGATTTTTTTAAAGTATTTACCCATGTATATACGTTTAAAATTTTCACTTATTTGTTATCATTTTTGTACGAGCAAACTTGTTACGACACAGCTTACATATTCATTGTACGTTTCTAATGTTTAAAAGTTACTCTAAAATGTAATTATAAATGAGTATTAAATATATTCTTTTAACTTTCAAAAAAATATACTCCAAATTATATAATTATGAACATAATTATTAGTCAATAATAATTTTAATAAGACTAATAAAGAATGTAGAAAAATTAATTACAAAATACTAATTTGTATAAAAGTTTTAAAATATATAAAATTAGTTTTAACGCTATTTGTTCAATTACACACATATTATTGGGCTATTATATTTATAATTTCTAAATTTTAAATATCCAAAATTTTATAATTTAATGCTATAAATTATTTTGAACAAATTTTCGCATAGCTTTATTAAGTATACATTATATTAGAATAGTTGATTGATTAAAAAAAAATTAGCTCATTCATGTTAATGAAACTCTATTTCATTCACTTAAAAATCAGGTCGGCCGCTTTGGTGTTTTACTTGCTGATCGTGCAACTTAGAAACTGACGCCGCGTATTTAATAAAACAATTTCTCGACAGTGGGAGCACTAGTATGCTAAGTAGTTTCAAAGTACGAGCACGTTTTTAATTAATTACTTATGTATATTCAAAGGTTGCTGCTATAAAAGAAAAACGTTTTGTAATTATTATTGAAAAGTAGTCCATTTTTTCATATCAACAGTATGGATACATTGACTCCGAGCTTCGATGTAGTATATGTGTGATTAATACTGAATTAAGGTAAGAGGGCTATGCGTATATTGGTAAATAAAAATATTTAATGCGAATATACATGCACTTAGAAATATAATAATACATTCGATATTGCATTTAATAACTTGCAATGTAAACAATGTAGAATAATATTTATGTAGCAAAGATCGATACTGCGTATATTTTATTTCGTCTTGCTATTCGATCGCGATGATTTATTTGTGCGACATAGCATATCACAATAAAAATTAACACATATCAAACATATTATTATAGTACCGCGTAACTTACGAATTATTCTATTTATTTCAATTTCTTGATTAATCAGATCATCAGAAGAATAAAAAACATCCTAAATATAGTAAGTGTTCACATAAATTTGGATGCACAGGACAAAGGCGAAGAAAGGACAGGAAAAGACGTTTGCAGGTAATAATTTTCATATCATGCATAAGCTTGAGTTGGAATTGAATGTTTACATATATTATATGATGAGCTGATGAATTTAATTTCAGTGGAATCGTGCAAGGTGTTATAAGAACTGCTCTCGAAGATCAACTTCTTTCAATAATCGTAGAGCCAACAATTTAAACAGAATTAAGTCGTCTTTTTGGGGCATTTAAAGTTTAAAATTCGTTTTCAATGTCGATCTCATGCCATTTTTCACGGGGTGACATCAGCTTTTATTTCAGGCAATGATAGGGTGAGTCTTAAAAAAAAGAAAAGAATTTCATATTGAAATTTAAAACTGAAAAATAACTAACATTGTTTAACAATTATATATATGCTTACACTTACAGTGTATCACTCTGCTATTCAAAATGTATCATGCAGTTTACGGAATCGGGATTTTTATACAAACATTTCAATTGTTCATCATTACGCAAAGTCAGTGCCCAGAGTACTTTCGGTATTTTCGCAACGAGACCACCGGAGAAATCATGGGAATCGTCGAAATTACTACACCGCCTCAAGGTGTCCCTTTACATTTGCGTGTGATTTTAAGCATCGGCACGGTTTTGCCTACAGTGCGTGATGTGTATTTTCTGTTTTTTAAAAATGTTCTATCAATCATTACTATAATTATTAAAAAATAATTCTATTCTAGAAATACGTAGGGCGCATAGAGTTAGAAAAATCAAAGGAAGAGTCCATACGATTAATTCTCCAAGGTATGCCTATTTACTATCGGATCTACTTTCCTGTTCGGAATCCTATTCCAGTAGTCACGAGTATTACACTGAATAACCTTCCGTATTGCACAGGACAACCAGGTAAATTGTCGATCCATTAAATACTCAAGTTTTTCATTTGATACAAAAACATTTTGCATTTTAGCAATGGGGATGATCGTGACGAATATGATACTGGAGCACACCCTGTATCCACCAAGAGTGATTATTCCACTATCGGAGCAATTGTTAAATTTTATTTCGAACCACACAAATTCATCGACAAGTCCTGTGAATCCAAATCCTTTTACGGACAGAAGAACAACGATGACAGTACCTGACAAACAGGAAACTCTTCCGACCGTCGTACCGACGAGTGATTTACAATTCGATCGTCCATCTAAGCCCAAACCATTAGATTTTACATGCGGATTATCAAGTGAACCAAATTCAGTAATCGCAAATGGCGAAGTGGTTTCACCAACTATGTGGCCATGGTTAGCTGCCGTTTTTATGATGAAGGATGAACTAGAATTCAAATGCAATGGAAATCTCATTTCCAGACAATTCGTTTTGACGGGTATATTAGTTAGAAAAAAAAATTAAATTAAAAATAATTCACTCTGATTGTCATCTAATTTTGTGACACATATTTTCAGTGGCTCATTGCTTGAAAGAAGACGGCGAGAATATACCACCCAGCATGTTGATAGTATCGCTTGGACGTTTCAATTTGTACGACTGGAATGAGCAGGGATCCAGAAATGTAGACGTATTCGAGTACAAAGTGCATCCAGATTACGTGAATCCTTTGAGTGCTGATTCCGATTTGGCGATAATCAAGCTTATGGAGCGCGTTGATTATACCCCTAGAATTCGTCCCTTGTGTCTGTGGATAGGAAAAACTGATCTTGAAAGTGTTGTCGGTAGATCTGGTTACGTAGTCGGATGGAACAGGGACCAGCAGCAGAATAGACGGCAGTCAACCCAGCCACGAATGTCTAAAGTACCGATTGTATCGCAGGTGATTATAAATTTTTGTTACAAAAGTCGTGCGATGCAATTTTTCAAGCTAAAAAACGTAACGTATCATTACAAATTATGTTTTTTATAGGAGGACTGTCTTAGAAGTAACGTTGCATTTATCGACTCAACGTCGAACCGGACGTTTTGCGCTGGTAGAAGAAATGGTAGCGGTCCTTGTATTGGCGATAGCGGTAGTGGTTTCGTAATGTATCATACAAGTATAAGTCGTTACCACTTACGAGGAATAGTTTCCTTATCAACGATCGACGCAAGAACAAGATTTTGCGATTTTAAGGAATACGTCGTTTACGTGGATATCGCTAAGTATCTGTCTTGGATTCATCAAGAGATGATTCCATGACAATCCTTGTGTTCGTTATTTATTTATATTAAATGAATTATTACATGTCCGTTTTTATTAAAATGTTAGCTATTTTATATCATTAAATTTAATGATTCTGGGAATTCGCCTTTTACTTTTATTGTATAACAAAATAGTAACTATTGAAAGTGGCTCATCAAAATTCATAGGAGCATCATAAGCTCACTCGATAGAATTGGATGAAACAACAATGGTGACCTTGGTGGCTCGCGCCTTTTTTATCGCTAGTATAAATTGTCACGCCGTAATTGCGATCGACAAACGTTTAATTAAAACTTTCTTCGTAGCCGTCGAGTAATTATACATCTAAAAAACATTCTCAACGGAACCAATCTCTTCTAACGAATACATTCATACCTTATGATTCGCCAGTGCATTTACTTCGCACTGAAAGTGCCGTATGCAGTTTTGCAAATGAAACAATAAATAGAATCGCTGAGAATCTTCGGCAATCAGTCATGTTTTTATTATACCAGGGCAAATTGATTTTTGATTCGTTATCGGCAGTTTTGCTCTCTTTGATACTTTTTCATTTTGCGGTCAGCGGCAATGAAGTCACTTTACCATCCATTCAACGGTAATAATATTTTATACTCAATAGCTTTTATTTTTATAATACTGTTTAACTGTTATCGCTTAGAATTCTTTAAAGTTCTGATGCGCAGATACCTTGAATGTGGATTTTCGATTTATGGAACCGAAAATAACGTGCATACTTTATAAACTATTTGTAATCATTGATTCTAGTGAGAAGATCGATGAAGCAATTAAAATCATAGGTGACTTTCTTCGGAGCGAGAAGGGAATCGAATGGTTAGCTGATTCAATGAAAGAACGTAAATCACAGTTAACAACTATCGACCTTGTAATGAATATTTTGGAAGCGCCTTCTTTAGAGGGTCAAGTGTGGGATGCTGCTAAGGTATTAAAAGAAGCACTAGAACTAAAGAATGATAGCATTGATTTGGGTTTTAATAAAAAAGGTGCAAAAAGCAACAATTCGGAGGAAAATTGGAATAATGCAGTGACAGATGTTGAGGATGAAGACGACATTTTATGTTTGTACAGAAAGAACAGTAATGATCCTGAAATGAAAAAATCTGAGGATTGGAGAAAATTGTTGGACATTGCACCTGGATACACAATTCATTCAGTTACTGATAAAGGCTCCAAGTATCTGATATGTTTGAAAAAAATTAATATAACAGAAACGCTTACAACAACGTTGCCGCCTTCAATAATTACCACTTTACCAAATCTAACAGAGGAAGCTCAAACGAGCAAGAATGAAAGTAATGACAACATTGATACAATACATAGCAGAAGCTTTAATCAAACAGCATTAGCTAATAATGAACATTCTACTGAAAATGTCAATAATGATACCATTCGAAGAGGACTCAACCATCACCATGAAGGGGACACCAACAATAACTCCGGAGATGACTCTGAAGAAGATTGTTCTACCAATGAACAAGATGAAAGTAATAGCAATGCAGCTGAAGATTTCGGTTTAAAAAATATTACGCCTCTTTATTCAGGAAAATCGATCAACCACCTACCCGAAATTTCTAGGCGAGGAAACCCATTAAAAAATCATTCGAGTCAAAATAATATTGATAAAAATAATAACGTTGAAAGATCTTTAGAAGATAATAAATTATTACATTCTCAACATCATAAGAAAAAGCATGAGAGAAACTGGAATGTCCCATTGAAACCTCAAAAAACAAAAGGACGTCATAAGCAGATACGTGACAATATTTTTAAATCAAGAAAATCAATGATAACTAAAGAAGATCCGTTCGACACATTAGAATCTATAAATAATGGAAGACAACAGCCTACTGAATTTAAATTTCCGCTACTAGAAACAGAAACACCAAATTTTCAAATTCAAATGATTAATGCAGTGCAACAAGCAGTTCCCAAAAAACGCATGTTGGCAGTTCCTTTTGTGTTATATCTACGTAAATTACATACTGCGGAAAAAATGCAATTAGTAAAAAATATGCTCGACAATTTTTTTCAAGAAAAGCCTCCATGTCATAACATCCGTCAGCAAGTTTTATTTCCATTGTTACCACTTGAGGATGATAATCACGAACAGTTTCCATGTACGTTTTCTGAAAATTTTAAACAAGAAATTATAATACCACGTTATTTCAAAAATGTCAATTTGCCTAATAATTTTGCTAATATTCTGCAGATTTCGATGTTACCACCGAATATTAATGAACCAAGTGGACAATTAAATTTTGTTATACCACTGCAAAATTTAGATTCACTGTCAGGATCAAATATAAATAGTAATAATTATCCATCACATGTTGATATTCAAAAAATGCAAGCATATCAAGACAGTGATCGGAATTTTAATTTTGTTTCAAAAAGTAGTAAGGAAAATGAAAAATTCATCAGAGCTGAAGAGATAAAAGGCAAAAATAAAGAAAATGTAATCGAATTACGGATATTTGATAAAGACAAAAATGAAACTAATAATGCTGCGACAGAATCTAATTTAAACATTGAAAATATCACAGAAAATCTGAGTGCAACAAGTAAAAATATTAGTGAAAGTAGAATCTTAAATGAAAGTGAAATCATGCAAAAAAATGTCAGCAGACCAACGCTATAAATTTTATTTTAAAGAATAAACAATTAAGATATTTTTTGAATTGAAATTAGAAACATATTCAGTAACATGACTAATAAAATTACATGTAACCAAGTATGTATTATTCGAGAAATAGATTTTATTACTATTCAAAAACTATAATTGATAAATTCATTTTTCGAATGTAGACAAAAATAAAATAAAGTTAATTAGTTTCTGAAATTAATAACAAACAATATTAGCACATTCAAATATTGCATATAGAATATTACTTAATATTCTACAAAAAAAACTTAATTAATTAAAGCTTTTTAGATTAAATTTAACTTAAATTTATAATCATGAACATGATTAGATTAAAACTATAGTATGTTAAAGCAATGAATTTGAATAACTTCAAAATGTAAGATGCAGATGTTAAATAACAATTTTAAATACCCATAAAACTAGGTTTTTTATTGTCTCATTGGAGAAGTTTATCGAAATTAATTACTCTGTTATTCACAATTTCATTCAAATATAGATTTCATAAAATGACTGAATATAAAATTTATAATTTATTTATAGATTTATATTCTAAGTTTGAGGCGTCTCGGGCTGGAAGCTTTGCTTTGCAATTGCTCCTAGAACAATTTCTGCACTGAATACACCTAAAAAATATCATTATTTAAGAAAAATAAACAAATCATTTATAATAAGAAAACATTTTTATAATTGCTCTCAGACTTAAACTAGATGAGTAAGAATTGTGTTTTATAAGCATCATTAATCTTATAATACTGTATTCAGTAATATTACTTATCATCATTTGAGCAATTATCGTTTGGATGATTGAAAGTCTGAACGTTAATCATTAGTACTTACTGATTTCTGCACGAAGAACATCAGCAAGCAAGTGTAAGTCACTTTCTACAGTCATGATTATATAATCTAATTTTCCGTTACTATTCATTTCTTGTATTTGAGCAAGTGATCTTCTCGTTTTTTCCATTGTACCTCCAGCACTTTCAATGATTTCAGCCATTGCTGACGGTGAAGGTACTACACTTGGCGTTACATAGAAAGTTTTTCCCTACACAATAAGAAGAGATTTAAATACAAATATTTGTTATATATTTATAAAAATATGCACTTAAATAAAAAGTATACCTTAAGTAGACTCCCTCTGTTAGGACTAGCTAACACTTTTTCGATGTTACAGTTGAAAATCTTCTCAAACTCTGGATCACTTAGTGTGTAAGAGCTTTCATCAATGAACGTATTTTTTGTTGAACAGTCAAGTAGCCACTGCATACTAACAATATATTTACATCGAGACAGACAACAGAGAAGTTTCACGGTTCTTAATGGTGCATTCATAATTAGATGTGTAGCATCTCTCCAATTTGCAGCCAGAGCACCACCTAACTCTCGGATGCGCTAAAAAATGTTTAATGTAAACTCATTTTTGGACAATTTATATGCAATTTATAAAAAATGTTCTTACTTTTGCATGTTTCTTTGGACTAATACCAGAAAATAATATTCTAGGTTGTTTATCTGGAGTAGGTGGATTTGGATTACTTATTTCGATTGGTTCATCAAGGCCTAACAAATGTGGATCTTTATTCAACATTGGTCCATCTAATTTTGGTTTTTTGTATTTCCTCATTGCATTTGGTCCTTGACCAACTTGTTTTACTTTATCATAGGATTCTTGCGTTATGTTAATTGGCATTTTCCAAGCAGCTGTAAAGTGAAATCAGTAATTATTAATATTTTTAAAATAAATTAATTAATTATAACAACAGTTATGAATTAACGAGCTTACCCATTAAGTGAGGCACAAGTGAATAATCTAATCTAAACGGATTCCCTAAACTAAATTGTTGATATTTTGGTGCATCTGATTGATGCAATGCGCTCATCTGACCACAGAGTAAATCTGTTAGCCATTGAGCATTTACAACGCCAGTTTGCCATTCCCGTGCTCTTTTATACTTTGGTCCATCGGGTCTAAAAATGACAATTATTATTTATTAAATTGATTTTCTTTTTTTAACATTCTTTGAATTTTTTGAATTATAAATCATTTTTATACCATACCTTCTACATACAAGTAACGTATTGTGTCGAGAAAAATATTTTGTAAACTTAGCCCCTACTGCTTCTAACATATATTTAACTTTGATTCGCTCCTCTCCTTCAAATCCTGATAAGGATATAATTTGTTTGCTACAAGGCAAATCAGTTAAGCCAAACGGTGTAGGAAAATGAAGCGCATGCCACGGTGGAAGAACTTGTTGTTTACTAACGACGTCCGAGAGCCAATGTGCACTCACACAACGTTTTCCTTCGCGTAGAGCCTGTACTACGATTGGATGTTTTTGCGTGATTGCTAGAACATGCGTTGCTCTCGCACAGTATTGTAATTCTACCTCGCCTCCATGTCTTTCGATAACTTGCTTCCAGACCGAAACTTCGTCTGGACTTTGTGTATCATACTCGACTATTACGAAAATGCAGCCAAGTAAAAATAAGTCGGGAGGCACTATTCGAATAAAGAAAATGCATATTAGAATTAACATTGATGTAAATACTTATAATGTTATTAAAAAGAAACGTACGTTTTAAATTGGGATTGTGTCCATAAAATTGCGCTTTTGGTTGCTGTACAGCAGTTGGAGCACATTGCATTTTGACTGGTCCACCTGGAGGTGCACCATTAGTAATATTTCCCAAAGTTCTTCTTTGATAAGCAGCCAGAAGTTGAGGATCTTGAGAGGGTGGTGGTGGTGGTCTGTGTTGAGCAGTCATTAATCTTAATTGACCAGCCGCACTACCTTCTGCAGTTCCACCTTGTAACCTGTTAGTAAGCATATTGGCCAGAGCTGTTTTCGTTTTGGCGTTTACAACTAGTTGCTGGTCCGTCGGTATTTGAGCGTTTCCTGGTATAGTTGTCAAGGAAGGTTCTTGTTGGACGATCTGCTGTTGCTGCTGTTGTTGCTGCTGCTGTTGTTGCTGCTGTTGTTGTTGTTGCTGCTGTTGCATTTGTTGTAGTTGCTGCATACGAGCTATTTGTTGCTGTTGCTTCTGCATATGCAACTGAGCCAACTGCTGCTGGGTCAGAGGCTGCCCTGGCTGGAACTGGGGACTTTGAGAAACTTGAGGAACTTGCCCTGCTTGGCCACTTTGGACTAGTACTTGATTGCCTGAGTTTATAGGAGTAAGGGCTGGTGGTTGAACAATAGGATGCATCTGAGCTGGTTTTTGACCAGGAGCCCCAGCAACCTATAAAAATATTTCAAAATGAATATAATGAATTTTATTTTAGTTTTAATATAAAGAATTTCAAAATGAATAGGAAAAACAATTACTTGAGGTCCCATCATTTGTGGTCGCGGTTGTGAAACCCACTGAATGCCAGGTTGACCAGGTTTACCAGGACTTCGAATAACAGCAATATGTGATCCTTGCTGTTGAGCTTGGCGTTGTATATGTCGTTGAAAAAGTAAGTTCTTCTGCTTTTGAATTTTCTGTATGAACTGTGCCCTTTGCTGTGGATCTAACTGCTGCAATTGCTGATGCGTTTGAGCATCTAGCTGTATAAGTTGTCTTGGTGGTTGGGGAGCTTGCTGTGCCCATTGACCTCCTGGTCTTTGCTGTCCCGCAATTTGCTGCTGCTGCTGTTGACGTTGTAACTGTAACTGATATTGTTGTTGTTGCCACTGAGGGTCCCTTTGAACCATGAAACCTTGTTGATTTGGTCCTATCAATTGAGTCGACGGCTGCTGCTGTACTTGACCTTCTCGTAGAACAAATTGCTGAGAACTTTGTGGTGCCGACTGCTGAAGTTGTTGAGAAATTTGTTGAATTTTTTGTTGTTGCTGAAGTAAGAGCATTTGTTGACATTGTTCAGGAGTTAACTGTTGCTGCTGCTTTTGCACAGGACTTTGCTGCTGCTGTAAACCCATTTGTTGGGTTTGTTGTTGATTTAAATGAACTTGAGATATTAGTTGTTGCTGCTTTTGTTGTAAAATCAACTGCTGTTGAGGGTTCAATTGTTGTGAAGTCATTTGCTGCTGAGGTCCCATTTGCTGTTGCGGAACCATTTGCTGTTGGGGTGCCATCTGTTGCGGTGAAGTCATTTGTTGTTGAGGAGCCATTTGTTGTGGCGACGTCATTTGCTGCTGGGGTACCATATGCTGTGGCGATGTCATCTGTTGTTGTGTGGTCATTTGTTGTTGGGATGTTATTTGTTGCTGAGACGTTATTTGTTGTTGGGCTGCCATTTGCTGTTGCGGGACCATCTGTTGTTGTGTCATTTGTTGTTGAGGAGCCATTTGTTGTGGAGATGTCATTTGCTGTTGAGGTAGCATCTGTTGTTGAGGAATCTGTTGCTGTTGAATCATTTGCTGTTGAGATGTCATCTGTTGTTGTGGTCCTAAATGCTGTACCATTTGTTGTTGAGGTGCCATCTGTTGTTGCTGCGTCAACTGTGGTTGAGATGTCATTTGTTGCGATGGTACCATTTGTTGTTGATTTTGTACCTGCTGTTGAGGTATCATTTGTTGTGATAATATTTGTTGCTGAGATAACATCTGCTGTTGCTGTTGTACTATTTGCTGCTGAGGTACTAGCTGCTGTTGGGAAGACAATTGCTGCTGAGCATTCAACTGTTGTGGTTGAGCATTTAAATGTTGTTGATTGTTTAACTGTTGCTGTTGTGATAATAGTTGGTGTTGAAGTAACTGTGTATTAACCTGATGTTGAGGAGAGAGCATAGCTTGTGGGCTAATAGCAGGTTGTTGACTCATTTGTGTTTGTGGAGACATTTGATGTGGATCTGCTTGTTGATTGATCAATTGTTGTGATTGATGTAAAGTAGGAGAACTCATAATCTGTGACGTGGGTACTTCTTGCGGTGTTGGAGATTTCATAGGAAGCATATTGTTTGTCTGAGCTCCAGGAGAATGCCATCCACTTTGTTGTATAGTGTTTTGTACTGATGAAACAGGAATACTCGGAGTATTGTGTGTTGAAGTATTTGCAGACGATGATGTCCAAGTATAGAGTTGTTGCATTTGCTGTTGTGGCAATTGCTGCTGCTGCTGATGCTGTATTTGTTGTTGCTGCTGCTGTTGTTGCTGCTGTTGCTGTTGTTGTTGCTGCTGCTGTTGTTGATGCAACTGTTGTTGGTGCTGTTGCTGATGTTGTACCTGAGGCTGATGTTGTACCTGAGGTTGGTGCGTATCATCAGGAATGTTTGAATTGCTCATACCTCCCTGGCCAACAGAGGAAAGGTATGTAGTTGTTGAAGTTGAGGTTTCGCTTTGGCTTTGGGACATTGGTTGTGTTGTAGCTGTAGGTTGTGGTTTGGGTTGGTTCCATGGCATTCGCTGTTTTAGTTGCTCTAGCATAGCTTTTGTACGATCCTGTTCTTCTTGTGCTGCATTGTTTTCTACATCTTCATCCATAAATCCTGTGATCAAAGCTGTTGAACTATTTGGTGATGGATAGACCAAAAGCCGTGGGTGAAATTCTGACTCTGTTACAAGACTTTTTTGTTTACAACATTCTGTAAACCAATCAGGTGTTACGATGTGAATTTGGTGTCTTGAAGCTGCTTCATATTTGGCTCCACTAGTTTTAGTAACTATTAAGTGTGTGCAAAATCGATCTAAGCGTAGCTGGCATTTGCCTCCTTGCAGCATTATCATTGCCCATAGAGCTTTGCTATCTGCTCGGCTAACTTGAGATATGCAAGCTCTCACATTGGAAAACAGCTGATTTTCCTCTGGTGAGAAAAATTGAGTTCTAATAATTTAAATGTTAAGGAATGAAACACTGTCAAGGTATTTAAAAAATATACTAAATATAAAATAATTAAATGACAAAATTATTATGCAATATTATTTAAGAAAAAGGATACGGAAGAAGTTTTTTGCATTTTACGGAGTATAGAATCCAATCCTGTGTAACTGCTGGAATTTCATACAAATCCTTTGCTTCAGAAATGTCATTTTCTGAAGCTTCAAAACCTGCGATCAGGTGGGTAACATAATCGCTAAAATAATTTAACCGTTCAGCCCCTCCTTCTTGCAAAAGATTTATGATCTGAAATGTGATTTTGATTTAAACTAATACTGTCAAACATAAACAATAAAATTAATAATTGATAAGAGATATACATGTTTGGTTGAACAAGATAATCATGATTTCTAGTCTGGCGTAAAAAGCATTGCATTGACAAGCTTGCAAATGTTTTGAGGATAAAAGAAATATTCACTTGTTGAATGGGACAAATGAAAATCGTGCAAAAAAATACTGATTGTCAATCGGATTCAAACGAAAACAAACGAAAGTCTGGCAAAAGCGTGCATGCATTGAGTGGTGAGTTGTAATACAACACAGAGAGTAAACTTAAAAATTGAGGCGTAACTAAAGATTCGAACGTTTTGAAGATGTCGAAAAAAAAAAAAAAATACGGGAAGCATCGTGTACCTTAGGATCGCCCTCGCCACTGACGTAGTACTTGACTTTGGCGAAAAGTGTACCGTCGAGTTTGAGCTCCTCGATACCGGCTCGAATGTCGCCCATTTTGAGTGGCAAACAGTCGCAGTCTTTCGGAGGACCATAAAAACCAGGAAAAAATCACACCAGAGGCGATTCGCTTTACGACGTGTGCGCGACCGACCGATAACGCCGAAGCAACTCGGCCCGCGTCGCTTTGTTATTATTATGATCGCGCCGCTGTGTATTTTTGCACTTTTTGAGGTTAAGTTATGATCCGAGGACAAAAGTTTTTCGCGCGAGCTTTCTCTCTGAAGTTGGCTGCAGGACTACACATCGCAGGCGTCGGGAACTCTGGCGGCGGAAATTATAAGTGTTCATGTTGTCTTGGCGGCAAATTTGAAAAACTATGAACAAAGAAAAAAATCATCAGGTAAGAAACTCCGTTGTACTATTTTGCGCTATGACAAAACGTAAAAACAAATAATCATTGTTTTTATAATCATACGATGAAATGGAATTTATTAACGATAAAAATGAAATTTGAATGGAAAAATCGGATTTTCAGTTACAATATTCAAATTCGTAATGCTTCGAGATTCTTATTATACTTTTGCTACTTAATATTTATAATGAAAGATTATAATTTTGTTATATATAACGTGATAGCTATACTGTATAATATAGCTATCACTTATAATAGATACTTGCACTGCTATTGCACTTTAAAACTAAACCCGCGCAGGTTATCTTTGAAAGCTATTATACTTGATTGTCGCGTCGGCTCGGTGTTGCGAGCAATCTATAGGTATTAGAGCGTTGCGCATAGGCTATAATACCTGATATGATGCCAAAATCCTTCCCACCACCCATCAAACTTGGCCGCGGTACTTTTAAAATCATTATAATAGTAGCCCTACAGTAAGTTTATCTCGCGTCAGAAGCTAGCGCATCTCCCCTATATTCCCCTTCCCCTATAAAGTGAATAATTAATTCGTTATTGTAAACAATATACTCGAATAAAACTATAAGTTATAATAATATGTAATCTGTTATAATCTGTTATAATAATATTCATTATTATATTTATAACTCGAATTTTCAAAAAAAAAAACGCTTAGTTTTTGACATTCATGTGGATAATTCTCTCAACATGCAGTCATGACTGCAGTCACTCATGTGTACACATAATAATACCCGCATATTGCGAAACAATAAAAGCACATAATAATCATTCTTTTCTTTCTAAAAAAACGCCTGAAAAAAGAATATTCGTATAGATATATTTGAATCGCCATCGTTCTTTTTCTAAAAAAAAAAAGGATTCGCCACGTCTTCAACCAAATCGTCATATAATAATAGTAATAGAGGGTAGAGTATAGTCATCTCCGAATATAATATGCCTTGTGCGTCTGTCGACAGCGCGTCTCTGTCGCGAATCGATCGGCTCTGGTATGGTGGCTTGGATGCTGCTGCCACTGGCTCCAACACTGTGTTATCGTGGGAGGCTCTCCGCGACATGCAAGGATTTACGATCGACTGCCGGCTCGAGACATCAATAAAGTCCGAGAGGGAGAGAGATTGGAAGAACAAGCGCGCGCATCGTACGGCTCTTACTTATAACTAATCCTCTGCAGCCTCGTTTTTCGCCAACAGCGCAGCATCGCGACTCTTCCATCTTCCCTTCTTTTCGTCACGAGCCAACGTTGCGCCTGCTAATTTTTCGATTTTCGCGGGCTGATAAACCCGCGCTTTGTTCGCTGCTCTATATATACGTGTATATACTCTGGATTTCTTCGAATGTATGTCGAGCTGATTCTATATATATTATTATATAGATATACACATAGTACTTTGTCGAAGCTTGTTTATTTAGGTATATTATGTATATAGGTATATGCAGTATACATCTCGGCCTTGGCCGAAACTCTCGCGACGAGATTATAATGGGGTCAAGGATCTCGCTGGCTCCGCCGATTTTATTTTAAATTGATTGTTTTTTTTTCGCTCTCGTCGTTAGATTGCAGCTGTGTGTCTCTCGTTCATCGATATTCGCTTCGCTTTGAAAAAGTCATGTGTGCTTCGATCCTGAAATAATGATTGTACATAATACTTGTTTCCTCCAACTTTTGTCTCATTTTGCTGAAATCGACTTTTGTTCTCGAGACTATACCTATTCGTGTAAATTTACCGGACATTTATATACGTCAATTTTTAATTGTTATAGAAAACACAAAGCAAAGTGTATGTAATAACTGTGCGATGAGATAGAAACCCTCCAGACTTCTCTTAACGACCGAAAAAGGCTTTGAAAAAGACGCGGAAAACGACTCAATTCTCATTAAAGTGAAAAATCTTTCCAAGGATTAACTCTAAAGTACAAAAATTTATCTTTTCGCAAAGCCGCTTGAAGACACATTGCGCTTCTCCACGAATTGAGGGAAATACAATTTTTCAAAGGCTTTTTTTGATGGTTCTAATAGTTCATATACAAAAATGTCTTTCTTCTTCTTTGAAACTATAAACAGATGGCATCAGCGATCGGTTGAATTTCTATCCCGTTAAATGTTTTACTTGCAGATGGCATAGTTCACAGTCCCGAATGTCAACAGAGAGCGAAATCAGCTCTAAGTTTCTGTCTCATTGTTCGTAGCGAGTCTAACAATAATATAGTTGCGGTGAATACAGATTCAGCAGACACTGTGTCTGTGCAGGCGCTCTCTGCCATACATAACATCCTCCTCGTACATACCTGTATATATATACGTGTGTATACAATATATACCTTTCAAAGGAATGCCTAAGTCGACTTGGTTGTTTCTACCTAGTCAAAGCTGACTTCGACAGCTGGTGCTTGGCTGATGCTTCAACTGTGCCGTATACAGCCTCGGAACGTCTTCGAACGAGGGTTTAGCTGAGGTACTTTACTTTGAAACTTGATTAATTCACGTAACAATCATACTGAGCTTGTATTTAATGCAAATTATGGAAATTTCAGTCACTTTTTTTAATTTCATTGTCTTCTTGATATTACGTGATGCATACATTATTTCCAGTATAAAATATATAGGTATACTTAACATTTATTCTTACGAACATATCTGACTGAAGATGTCAGTATAGACTAGTGGAATTACAACACAATTATAAAATTCTGTGAATAACCCAAAGCATAGGCGTAAGGATATAGAGTAAGTAGAAATTGCTCGATATAGTCAGACAATCGCTCGCTCCGACGAAATACGGAGTACAATACATTATTTATCACACTTTTTCGTCTCATTGTAGTTTCTTGCTACTGTGCTTCTTACAAAGAAATATCCTCGGATTTACTTCTTTTCCCGCGAAACGTACAAAATATCAGTTTTGCGTGTCTCCCCATTTATAGAAGTAGAAATCAGGTTATAAGAACAGTGGTCTACTCGACGTAGAATATCCTTCAGTTATTATAACGGAGGATTATTTTTCTTTTCATTTCCAGCTTATATTACATTGTAAATTGAAACATCTATAAATAAAAACATAAGTATATACCGAAGAACAGCATAACATTTTCATCTCAGAATTATGCATACACATCAACGAAAGTTGAAACTCTCGCAGATATACATAAACAAGTATAACATCAGTTAAAAGAAATTAGCGCGAGCAGGAGTGAAAGAAAAGCCAAATGATATAAAGCTACATTCGTCGACAGTGGCTGCTGCGTGTGTGTATAAAGTCGAGAACCAGCGCGCATCAGAGAGTGTAGTGGAAGAGTGAAATACACGTCAGCACGAGACAAAGAGCGCGAAAGAAGCAGTGCAGAGCAACGGAGGAAAAGAAAAGGAGTGAAAATACAAAGAAGAAAGACGGAGATGAAAGAAGGAGAAAGAAACGGAGCTGATGCTGTGGAGTAGGAAAAAGGAATGACGCGCGCGCATGTGCTTTGAGGGGGTGTACAGTTATAAGGGAGAAAGAGAGATGGGTAACGCCCCACACGTGGAGTGCCTATTGCTTCGTTAAGTGTATCATTATACTTGTATGTGTACACGATAAATATATCTGTAAAAAGTTTATATATATATATATATAGTATGCAGTATCGTATGGCAATTAAAGATATATCGTGCGGATTGTCGAATGGATAATAAGAATGAACGTATTATATATATATATACGGGCTGAATATGTATTCCCGAGAAGAATTCAATTAATATTTACACACACGAGACACCTGACGCTCCCTTCTTTTAATTGACACACATCCCCCCCCCTCGCAGCTTGAGAATTTCAATTAAAACCGATGAAAAAGAGCTCGACACACCGCACAGTATATATAAGTTTATTATTCCAAACGCGCGCGCGTATATCGATTCCAGCTCTAGATTAATGAAATTTGAATTCTATATAATATACCTATACACACAACATTCCCTTTTGTATAATCTGCCACAGCGGAAAATTGAAAATTTATATCACAGAGAGATATGACGAATCCGCGGGGGCGGCGGCATCGGGGAAAAAAAAATCTCGGAAAATCCTGAAAGCTATTTAATAAGATCGCCGCCGGGAAAGGAGTCGAAAAGCTGGCTCTCTCTCTCTCAGAGGGTGATGAAGCGAGATAACATATATATATATATAGAAGTTGAGGGGGCGGCAGCAGCATCAGCGCAGGACTCAGCGGTCCAGGACGTGCCGGCGGCGACGGCGCGCGCAGGCTGCGCGAGAGCGAGAGGGAGATTTCGGTTTTTAATCCGTGGGTGTGGTGGTGGTGCAGAGGGGAGAGAAGCGCGCGAGACTCGAGCGCTCCTACAGCCAGCAGACTGTGTGTTCTCTGCGCGCGTTCTTCGCGTCCGCTCGCGCGACGTCCGGTGTTATATATATATATATTTACGTGTCTCGCTCTTTTCTCTTTCTCTAATATATAACGTTAATAATTACGTGTCGTCTTTTGTGCTGTGTTCTACGTATATATGTATCTATGTATGTATACTTGCCGGACTTATCTCTCTCTCTCTGTACTTATTTTATTTCGCTGTAATATATAGTGTCGATCAGAGGCGCGAGTTGGTGTGACACGTGTGCGTGATGATGACCAAATAGTTTTTTGGCTCGACAGAGATGCTTGTTGAGGAAACTGGCAAGACTGCTGTGTGAAGAGGAGCTCGGATGTACTTGACACAGTGTGTTATATATCTCATACGTATGTGTATAGAACTACATTACTTGATATACATATATATATATTTTCGGTGCCGCGATCGAGTTACGTAACCTGGTGAAACGTGTGGAATATTGGGCTACTGTGTGTTTGTGTGTGTGTGAGTGTGGAAGGGCTGAGACAAAGTTCTTTGGATCCTTTACTTTCTGGCACTCTTTTTCCACGCGTTTGTTTTCTGGCCCACTCTGCTCGACTTTATCTACTTATACCGATGCTACAGCCGCTTCGGCGGCGACGGCTGCTGATGCTATACGGATGCTTCTTCGCTTTCAAGAGGAACTTTTAAACTCGCGCGGGTCTTGAGCTTTCTACAGCTACTTTCCGACGTGTTGAATAGTTTTATTTTTTGTTTGTATCGAGCTGGCACTCGGATGTTGTTTCAGTGTTTCTTATTGTCTTATTGCGTGTGGGAAAGAGTTGGAATCTATAAATTTTGCTTCACAAGTATAATGTTAAGTTTTGATTTAGTGTCATTTTCGGCAGATTGCATTATTAGTTTTTTTTAAATATCGCAATCGACATTTTCGCCCTACTTTCGGAGTCGCTTAGTGATAAACCGGATCAATATAAAACGGCAAATCCTCCTTTATTCATGTTAAAAAATGATCTCGAAATAGATAGGACGTTTCTGGCGTTTGAAGAGCCTTATTTGCAAATAGATTTTATTACGGGGGAGCCTTAGTATTCCGGTTGTCTGCTTTATTACCCTTTTCTCCGCTGACTCGAAACGTCGCCGTCGTCGTACCGTAAATTTGCCGAAATGAAAACGTTCGTTGCCGAGCTCAAAACAATCGTTATAAGCGTCTTAGAGATTTATATATACGTATGCGCCTGGAGAAACCGGATTTCTGTTCTATACACTTGCCTTTTTTTCTTTGTACATACTTTTCAAACTTACAAGTGCACTCTATTAAAGTGTCTCTCCGAGGATTTTTAACGGAAAATCGGTTGGCTATACAAAATTATTCGAATAGGCAATTCGAAAGAGCTTTTGTGGCGTTTCTTTTTCTTTCCGCTATTTCGGATAGTTTTAAACGGCACTGCAGGCATTCTTTACGACGATGAAGAAAGTTCTCTGTGCTGCACAGCTCATAGTATTCTCAGTACGAAGGAAAACTTGTTTTGAAGAAAAGTAAAAAAACTTTTTTTTATAGGCTTATTTACTCGCGGATATAGAAAGCAGCAGTGAAAACGATATTTGTATCATTATTATTTAATAATCCGATTCTCGCTAACTCACCTTTTCTACAATTTACAACGAAACGTCGTTCTTCTGTTTCATCAAGTGAAAGACACGTTCATTAAACTATACAGCTTTTGTATTTCCTGTAACAATAATTCCACGAAACAACTATATAAGGAATAAATTGCACCCGACAACACACACCCACGCAAAGTGTATCAAAAGCTCTTCCAACTTGATTCAAATTAACTTACGCCCGAAGCAAATTATAGTATATACTTGCTCTGTAAAACGATCCTTTCCGCATAAACGACGTCAAATTCGAACTACTTTACTGCAACAAACGAGCCTTTCAAAATTCGTCTTCCTCAAATTAATCAAGTCGTATATATACCAAAACGGAGCTTGCACAACCATTTGAACGTCACTTTCCCGCGGCTTGTTTAGCGAAGAGCTTCGCTCCTCTCTACTGTCGTCTCGTCGAGCGCGCGACAATTGTAAAATCAAGCGTATGCAAGCGTTCCTCCCAGGAATTTGCCATTTTCCAAGCAGCCGCCGGAGAAATTCGTTTACGTTGAATGGCGCCGCAGCTGCGGCTCGCAAAACCGCGCCCTAATACTACTACCTCGAAGACTATCTTCTACTACTACTACTGCTACTGCTGATGTTGCGTACACTCGAGTGGGCAAAGGTATAGCGTATACTATTATACATATATATACGATGACACGTACGTGCGTCTCGATTCAGTTTGCCGTCGGGAAAATTGATTTTAGCTCAGGCGCACCCGAGAGAATGACCTTAGTTTGCCTGGCAAGAGCTTTTGTCGAGGCGCTCTCTCTCTCTCTCTCTACGTGTATATAAAGGTACTTTTTGAGCTTAGCGATATGAAAAGAAATTGGCCTGCGGTTGCGGTGTACGTGCTGACGAGGTTCTTTTGTGATGCCGCATACTTTGTCTGTTATAGAGGTGTATAAGGATCATTGCTATTATCGTGGCTATAATTGAAATTGTGTACCGCGATATGCGGCAGCTCTGGCGTTTCTGCTATTATCGAGTTCGTAATTGTTGAGATAGGCGTCAACCGCGGAAACTATAGTATATGAAGCGACGAGCTGAGTATCTGTCCGTTATTGTATAGTCTATATCTATATATATGTAGCTGTCCGTGTTCGTTGTCCGAGAAATCGATATATTTGTCACGACTTTTAGTTGCCTATCTGATATTGACGTGCTTATAATGCAATTTGCCAATACGCTTCTCCTGGAGGAATATATATTAACTGTATTCGATTTTTGTTAAAATTTAACTCTCGATGCCTGAATCAGATGAGAGACTGCATTAGCGAGAAAATGAATCAATGTGTGGGTGTTGGATCGTAAATCAGTTAATTTTTAAATGAACTTTTGCTGAAACGGATCCAAACAGCCTTTAACGCAAGCGCTTGTTTACTCTACAGCGTTAGATCCGCTATGTATACACAGGCGTACAAGACA
This sequence comes from Cecidostiba fungosa, assembly GCA_900474305.1. Classification (NCBI taxonomy): domain Eukaryota; kingdom Metazoa; phylum Arthropoda; class Insecta; order Hymenoptera; family Pteromalidae; genus Cecidostiba; species Cecidostiba fungosa. The sequence goes on along the minus strand of UCOJ01000117.1, from coordinate 37,092 downwards.
GACGTCAAAAGTATCCAACACCGTTCTCTCTCTCTCTCTCAAAAAGTGTATAGTTACACGTCAACGCCACTTTAATTTCAATTTTAATTTAAAAACTTTTTACGCACATAAAAAGCGCCGTTTTCTCTCTCCGACAATTTCTCCTATATATATACACCTACAAGAGTTCAAACGCGTAATATAATTAAACGGAGCAGTACAGAAGCTGCTTGCGTTGGGATATTTTAATCTCCGACTGCAGCAGAATAAGAGAGAGAGAGAGAGAGCGCCGAGTACCTACGTACACGCGCACTCTTCCAATCAAAGAGATCAGCTTTCTCGCGTTGCAAGCTGCACGTGTTTACAAATACTGTTCGTCATCAGGTTGAAAGAGTGTGCAACTTTTGTGTATCTCTAATTACGCCCTGCGCTCGCGCGTCGACAAGGACAAGTTAATTAGGTCGAGCTTTCTAAAAAGTTAGCCTGAAATTATTTTTAGACTCTCTCTCTCTCTCTACTAGCGTTCGCTTAAATATATATATATATATACGAGGACGCAAGCTTCCCTCTGTTTCAATTTTTTCGCGGAATTATAGAAGGCCGGTATAAAAGGAGGAAGAATAATATAAAAATGAATCGAACCTGTACGCTCGCGCATAGGAAACGTTTTACGCTGCGCGGAAAGTGCGCCTAATATGCGCGCTTTTTGAGTGATTCTATTATTTTCTTTCTTGCTTATACTGTGAGGACCGATTTTTATTTTGTTTTTTGAAATGACGATTTTATGAATTGTTAAAAAATGTTAGTGCCCTGCAGTTTCAAAAGAAGCGGTTCTCGTAACAGACTTACGCAATTCATAATACGAATAAAGAGAAGACTGTAATAGCTGTTGACCCAGCGGGCAATATAGAGATAATTTTGATTAGTTGAATTAACAGAAAAAAAGCCAAAACAAAACAAACATAATAAAATTTCTAAACAAAAGGTCGGACAGTGCCGTTTCGAATTAGTGTTAGTTCAAGTTAGATACTCGAACTAACTGTAGTATACGATAACAGACTCTCCAAATTTTCGAGGAAAAGCGAAACTCTCACCCTCTCTCTCTCTCTCTCTCTAGCCAGAGTCAAAATTTGAAAAAGGAAAACAAACAAGTGCAAAATCCCAGCCTGGCCATAGTGCTCTCTCGCGTCCGCGGCCCAGTTTCCCTCTGATGATCACCGACTCTCTCTCTCTCTCTCTCTCTCTCTTTCAAATCGGGTCAGGGTTTTAATGGCATTCGCGCGCATCCTCCGAAGCTTGAGAGAGAGAGAGAGAGAGAGAGAGAGAGAGAGAGAGAGCGGGACAATCGAACGCGCAAATTGTTTTCTGCGCAAAAGCTACATCAGCGAGGTTACATCCTCGGGAAGTATATATATATATAAAGTGTATAGGTGCCGACGAATCCGCTGTGTCACTCTTGAGTCGGATTAATCTGAAGTAGCTTTTTCCATTTGTTTTATCGAGCCGTATAACCGCGTAAAATTTCGGTGAGCAATGTGCTTTGCGTGCACTGTTTGCCGGGGAGGAAATTAAACCGAGAACTCGCCGCTGCGTACAATATATAACGCGGGAAAATTAAAGTGAAGCTTGAAAGCTCTATACAACGTTACTACTACTCCGTTCGTTGTTCAACTGTATGAATAACAAATTCTGACGGCTGCGCGTAAGATGATCCTGAACTATTTGCAAGCGATTCTCTTCATTTACTTAGCAGGTGTATACTTGATTAAAGTCTGTAATTCTATTGAGTGAACGAGGAGGATGAGATCCCGCTGCGCTATAAGCGAGATTCTTAAGTGATTTTCCATCGGAACTTGTAACGGGATTATTTCGAAATTGAAGATAAGCTTCGACTGCTCATCGTTATAACGAAAGAGAGATGTGTGTGTGTGTTCGATGCATTCTTATAACTTATAAAAAAAATATATATATACATGAAATTTGAAAGCTTATAAGATTATTTAAAAGAATACAATAATAACGTGCTCTCGAAGATAAAATTCATTTCGGCGAGAGTCTCCGTCCGGCGTATAAACTAAACCTGGACTTTTCTTTATGAATATAATCATGAGAGCCAGTGTAGAGAGCATACCGTTCAAATTTTCCGAAAACGCGAGCGACTCCATTTTCATTCCGAAATAAACACCGGCATTCTAAACAACTAGACACACGCCAGCGAATTAGACCCAACGTTTTGGAAACTGTTATCTCCAACCGCTCGCGTATAGTATATCTAGCACAGCGTAAATCCTGAGGCCTTTTTTTTGCGAAAAATGAATGTAGCAGATAAAAAGCTGGAAGTATAGGTATATAGTCGAACAGCAAAAAGAAAACAAAGGATATATCGTCGTTGAAAAAAAGTGGCAGTAGCCGAGCAAGCTCGTATTATTATATGCGCACATATATATACATACACAGAAAGTAGTCGAAAAAAGGGGAGAAGAGGAGGGAATCATGCGAATTGCTGCAATCCGCTTAGCTGGTGCAAGCTCCGCGCGCGCATAAGGACTATTTCCGAAAATCCAATTTCCCGCACGTTGCGCTCTGAACCTGAGAGAGATCGTTTAGGGAGCCGGCGGCCAGAATTAACCTCTCTCTCTCTATCCAAGAGCATATATATAGCGTCCTTCCCTTGCTGCTTCTTCTTGCTGCTGCTGCTGCTGCCTCGATCTCCTCGAGAGATGACTCATTTGCAATTCCTTCGAACACAGAGCAACCCCCCTACGACGACGCGGATTGATTTTTGCCGCTATATAACTATTCTCTCCCTCTCTCTCATATATATAGAGCTATAGGTATATATATATTCTCTCCTCCTCCCTTTTCTTTTTTACTGCCTCATAGTCGCGCTACTGGATGGCTTCTCCGGCCTCTCTTTATCATTCTCGGCTCTGTTTAACTGTCGCTCGCTCTTTTTTCGCCACCGAAGCGCCGTCTTTTTTCCCGACACATATATACACACTGCAGCAGAGCAATTTCAACTGACACCGGAAGAAAAATTTACCGAGTCTCTGGTCGTCTGTTTGAGTATAGAGCACGACAGGCTGTATAATGGTTATATTTTGCACTGCGTGATTTTCAAAATATCGCGGGGGCAAATTGCTGGGGGTGCAGATGTGCTATTATACGCGTGAATTGCCTGAATATGCCGTTGCGCAATGCGTCCATTGAAAATGGGAGAATTGGTCCCATAGAATTTTTACGTAAGCTCGTTGCGTAAGGGAGGCGTGTATGGGGACTGAATTCGTGCTTTCTTTTTTTTGAAAGTGTAAAAGGTCTCTTTGTTCGTTTACTCGCGCTTACGCTTGTATGCGAGTGTGTGAATACGATAATAGAAGTTTTCAATTCAGGTGTCAATCATCTTTCGTATTACGTGTATCGAACACTATCTATCGATTGAGGGTTAAAACGTTGGATTGTAAAATGTGGTAAATGGCACTTTACGCATCACACTGTATCGAAAAACATAATTTTATTATCCTTCGTCAATCCGATGTACAAGCTCGTACTTTAAAGTGACAATAGGTTCAGCGTCAATTTGGAATGAAATTTCTCGGCTTTTATTCGTTTTCTCATTCGACGAGAGAGAGAGCGAGCCTGAAAAAGCAGGAAAATTTGTTCCATTCGAATTGAAATTCAGTGCTCAAGTCCATCGCGAATGGAATCTGCGCTAAAATTAGCATAGCCGTATAAACATTACAATATAGCTGTCGTCCTAAAATGTGTCGTTATAATTTGGTTAAATTACGCATCGTCGCGAAATATGAATTTTCGACGAACACACAATTAATAAAGTTCGATTCAATGAACTAAAAAATTCAAATTTATCGACGCGCATATTTATTGGCGCGATACGACATGACGTTTAAAAATGTAGAAAAATTTAAAAAGGGCGTCCGGAAAAAAATACCCGTGAAATTTGAATGTAGTCACAGAACTTTTACGACTAACTCTGACAAACGTCTCACAGTATTAGTTAACTTAACTTTAACTTTGCGCGTGCGCGTGCCTAATTTTTATATATGGAATTTTGCAAACGAAGCCGACAAGCTGCATAATGAACGGTCTCGACATAATGAACGGAATCAATGAGAGGATCGACGATCGAGAGGGAGAATTAATTAAAAAGTCGTTCGCCGAGATCCAGCCGCACGCGAGTTTAACGGGAAAAAAAGACTTGAAGAATTCGTAATTAGTGAATAACGCGCTATATTGGCCGATGGCATTCTATTCTCTTTCTATAGTCTTCTTCTTTTTCTCTCTTTGCCTATGTCGGTTGCATCGAGCACCTCTATACATATATGTTTCAGAGCTGCTTTCATTTTATCTCTCTGTGCAACTTGTGCAATATACATGATCGTTAATTCCGGTTTGAGGCTTTGCTTTTAATGAAATGCCGCTTTTTGAATGTCCATTGCGCGCGCAGTGTTATAGTGTATATGATTCCTGCTCTAGGCAACAACGTTCATGAAGATAAACGACACGGCTATTTCTGAACTCTGAAACGCACACACACACACACAGACAGAGCAACGCTGTGTATACTATGGGTATATCAAAAGCAATGAAAACGCAGAAGTATAAGCCATAAATTTCGCAACACACCAATATATCAGGATCCGATGCTCATATAACCATAAGCGGGGGAGAGGAAATTCAACCCCCGTCGAATTCAAATTCCACTTTCCGAATAAAGCTCGCGACTCACGTGCCTTCTCCCCGACCGTAAATACTCTAAGCGTTATACGACGTGAAAAAGATCGCGATCGCAAATCCATTAAGTATACGAGCGAAAGATTCTCCTTATTCTCTCCGCAAGTCTTGAATTTACCTTAGGTATATATACATACATTTTTTTGCGCGGGAAATTTCAAATTCCCAGAATGTGACCTCAGTATATAGTTCGCGTGTCGACTGACCTCGTTTTCGGAAGCTTTACAATTCGTCTGCACTTTGCGAAGAGGAAAAATCGATGTGAAGACGAGAGAGATGCGCTCTTCTTGCTCTCATCTTTTTTTTTGTGTGTCTCTCCTCGTGCGTCCGTGCGCTGTGTATGTACAGGGTTCTTCTTCGCCGCGGGGGAGAGAATATAAAGACGCGCGCGGGAGTCGATTGAACAGCCGCGCCGCGCGCGACTATAAATACAAAAGAGACTTTTGCGCGCAAGCTGCCGTTTATTGACCGAGAGCTTCGCCAGATAACCATTCGATATTTTTGAGTATATATATATATATATGTATTAGCTGTCGTTCTCGAAAGCAAACGCTTTGTGTATATATATGATGTGCGCGGTAGCTTCGTTCAGGGATTGAAATCGTGATTTTTCTATGACGCGGCCGAGTTAAGTTTTTTTTGCCCAGCTCATCGATCTCGACCTTCTTCCTTTTTGTTTCTTATATCGACTTTCTTTTGATGTAGTAATAATAACGCACGGGTTTTTTTTATTACGTCGTGCGAATCGATGCGGATATGGGCTGGCTTATATATATAATCCTGTACTATTCATGGCTAACGTTTCAGCGAACGGATATTGAGTGAAAATTTTAACGTCGCGAAACATCCTCGAAGCTGAATTATATATACGAGCTGCATCAGTATCAGTGGAATACGTATAAATTTATTTTTTATACGCGCTTCTTGCCGCCGTCATGATATTCTATCAGCTTATCGTTAATTTATAATTGCGTCTATACACGATAATCAGAAAAATAACACAAATACATACGGCGTGACGGTCGAACGTATAGTCGCAAGCACAAAAGCTCGAATCCCAGCGATGCAAATATACACGCGGGGCACATGATGTACATATCGAAGAGAGAACTACAGGGCGCGAGTCGCGAGTTTATGATAATATTTAATCCAGTTATACTCTGGTGGCGGCATAGTGGCATCGAGTGCGCGCAGCTTTGCGGAATATAGAGCGCGCACGCGAGAGAGAGAGAGAGAGCGGGGCGACCGGCCGGCGACGTCTTTGTGCTGGATGCGCTTTCCACGTCTATACGTACATATGTGTGCGTGTGTCTTTCTGTGTAAGAGTCGTCGTCGTGCGACCCCTAATCCAGTTAGACCGTCGGACTCGGCGTGCTTCGGACGTGAAATCGCCGCGACGAGCCGTTACTACTTCCCGCAACGATTTGTATATATATGTATGAATCGACGCGAGTCTCTCGTGTGTGTGCGGTGATAGTTTGTGTGTGTGAGTGCGTCTACTGAAATGGAAATCGTATAGGTTGGATTTTCGAGAAGAGAGAAAGATGACTCATTTCAATGCACAATCAGTCGGAGAGAAATCGAGGCTACTATTATTGTGGTAGGTGCAAGTGTGTGCGTTCGTTGATATGATGATTTTTGGTGTGGGTGTGGAGAGAGCTTTTGACGAAGCGATTGTTCGTTATTCTGGTGATGAGAGATCGTTATTTTATTGTTTTTTATATACGTGGGATTTTGTAGTAAAAGTGATGTCTCTGAAATGTCGCTCTTGATTCCGCAGTGTTCTCGACGGTTTGGATTAAGCAATTAACGCGATTATTAAGTAACCGGTGTAGATAGGATGATGGACATCAAAATTGGATTACACAGGGTATTAAAAATGGTGTGTATAGGTGTCTTGAGAAAACTTCGTGACTAATAACGTAAACAAGTTGACCATTTTGTTTGTAGATGCATCTATTTATACTAAATATTGAATATAATATTTTCCATTTATTTCAATCCGCTATTCAATTTATCGTTACATAGGTATGAAATAAAGTCGGATGAGAACATTCAAAATTGCAAAGAGACGCTCAATCCAATAAGACGTATAGATATAATTTTTGATTTAAGTAAGATGCGCAACAGCTCGTCTGTGCAAAAAGTAAACTTTTTTTTAAACACTTCCAGTCTTCACGTATTTTTAATTCAGCATAAAAATGTACGATTTTAATTTGTATTATATTCAACAAATAAGTACTATCACATGAAAAGTCGTACTCACCAATCACAGCAATTTAATTTCTTTTTCTACTGCCTGTAGAAGTTAAAAAAAAAGCTTTTTCATTTAGCAAGAAAAACATTTTGGTAGTTACACTAGACATTAAAAAAGAACCGTGAACAAAGTTTTAAAAGATGTTTTTACGATGCAAGGCAACGCAAGGGTCAGCGCATAATGAGAAAATGTTAGAGACTTGTATGGTCGAGAACGTAAAGGCCACGACGTGAATCATGGGAAATTTTGCGAGAATAAAAATTATTTACTGTACAACATAATATATAAGCTTCGAAAGATTTTAAATTTTCTACATAATACAACATGTTCTAACCAAATGTACAATGACAAAGAATTCTATGACTTTATAGCAAGTGCACCAGCTGCAAAAATACACTTTGAAAATTTTCTACCAAAAAGCTCTATTCAAACTCTAATCCGAAGCTCCTCTCACACACCGCATCATAAATCAGCCAATAACGAAACAGACAATCCCGTGTAGTTATACACGAGCACGAAGAGCAATGTACCTCGTAAAATAATCATCATCAACAAAGACAAATCCATCCATCGAAATTGACATATCCATCATCACACGAAAGCTCGTCGCGACGATAATAGACGAGTCCAGAGAACACAGACGTCACCTTCCACACACACACACATATATATACGCATAAATTTCCCACTGCTTAGGGCACTAGACTGCACTACACACAAGTGCTGCTCTACTGCTTGGCTGAATCGAGCTATATAGCGAGGAGGCATGAGCGTCGACGCGTACCTATATGCGCCCGCACAGGTCACGCGCGCGTCCTGCAAGCTCTCGAGGTCGGGCTCATCATCTCTCGCTATACGGTGAGATCCCATTCTCGCGCACACGCGGAATATTAATCCCAACCGGCAATCGGTTGCGCGCGAATATATAGGCGCAGCACGATCAGAGAAGGAGACGCGTGATTGCGCTTTTGCGCACCTCCGTGTCTCGTTTTTATTATTTGCCTCTATATATAATATCGAATCTTTTATATCCTCTCACTTTTGTGATTTGTCGCGCTGATGTTATGGACGAATAATAAGAGAAAACACGCATATAACTATGACAATAGCTTGGACCTATAATACAATATACACTCCTAATATAGAGAAACAGAAAATCAATCAAGCGGCCAAATCAGTCCTTACCCTCGCCGCGGCAAAAAAAAAAAACAATAAACAAGGGTCAGCCGACAATAGGTGTCGGCGGCGCTGTGCTGGAGATAATATTTACCGTCTCTCTCACTCCCCCGTATATATATATAAAGCTCGCGAATATAAGAAGCCGCAGCTTCGAGATTTCCTCGTCCTCGTCGAACGCCTCCTCCTTGACCTCGTTCCGCCCCTCGGAATGTGCTGCGGTTGTTCGCGCGCGCACACGCGGCTGTCAGTCGGCGAAAACATATAGCGACGCCTGACTGCCTCCTCGTCGACGCGGAAAAGGGAGGACCGAACTTTCCTGCACTTTCGGCGAGCTTTTTTTACATTTGGAAATTTGAACGCCCGGTGTGTTGGATATACGTTCGGTAAACACATTTATTTAGTTGACGATTGTATAATCAGAACTGTCTGCTGTAGTTTTCTGGCTGAAGCTACTGTGATCCATATTTTTAGTTATATCTTATACAGTTACAAAAATGAAAAAAGCTCATGATGATTATGGAAATAATCTGAATACCCGCGGTATATACAGACGCTACTAATCGTTGAGAGCAATAAAGAGCGTGTAATCATATTAGTCAAACGAAAAAAGCCACGAGCAGCTGCAAAACGTGCCGAAAAGCCGTATTAGGCCAAGAAGAGATCGAGCTTTACACTGTAGCCATTAAAGAGCAGACCGAGAGTTGCCACGGATAGCTATTTTTCGCGGCCACATCTGGTTCTGAAGGGGGGGCTCTCTTAGTCATGATACAGCGCGCGATTTTGAAACGTGCGCGAAAGACAAAAAAAAAATAGGGCGTGACACGTCGTCTTAAAGGGATCGACACGAGTCTAGCTAGTAGAGCTGCTTCGTGTATTATATACACGAGGGGGGAGAGGAATGACTTTTCTGAGATGCAGAGGGGAGGCGACGGATAGGAAATAATTTGGCCTTTCGTTCTCTGAAACTTTGCCACCAGCAGCAGCAGCAGCGACTCGGCAAAAAGGGTTTTTACCCTCTTTACGATATGATATCGCTCTTTTATATTCGTTGAAACTTTTTTCATCTCGTCCTTTATTGCAGTCGTTGGGAATTAGTCGCCCGGATATTATATTGCAGCCGGGGATGATGTTATATTTTGACTGGGAGAAACGTCTTCATATATACGAGATCGTCCGAGTGACGAATTATTCAGAGACTTATTTATTATTTCTTGAAACACGATTTTTTCTCTCGGATTATATACTGTACTCAGTGGAAAAAAAATTCTATAAAGCATAAAATACTCTTTACGCGCCTTCGGCGCGTAAATCAAACATAATCTTTAGTGGGAGCGAGCGTTAAAATAAAACTGTTCCAGCCATCTCGAGCAAAATTTTTACTACCTCGAACAAAGGCGAGAGCGCGAGAGATAATAATTCGCGGCGCGGGTAGTAAAAATCAGTCGAAGCAGCAAAAATGTTCACAGCGGGAGCCCGTATAAGCCGAATCGCGCCTGCAGAGATAGAGAGAGATATATATCGAAAAATCGAATAAGCACATCAGGATCAACCGAGAGATATTCCTCATCATAAATATAATACTATTTGACGCGTATATATAATAGAAAATTCGTAAAATTCACGATTATACATATTTATTAACCGTCGTGTTTTTATTTCTTCCACAGATTCACGCGAGAGTGCAAGCGGGGTCACAGTATACAGGCGTCTATAAAATTCAAGAGAGAAGATTCCAAGTGGCGGTTCTCGTCGAAGAGTGATTGATTCGTGCGGCTGCCGACGTCCGGCTTCGTCTCTCATCTTCTCCTCGAGGGGAAATCATTAACGCGCGGGGCCAAGCGGCCGCGTCGACCAGCACGAGAGCACGGAAATCAATCGACCGATAGTGCTGAGAGAGTGGTATAGCTTTTTACGCGAGGAAGTTGCAACGGGGCAAGGCGCTTATACGCTCAGGATAACGGCTGAGCTTCTCTCTGCTTTTTCGGATTGAAGAAACAGAGTGTGTATATAATACTGTGACTCGTGCGGGGAAGAGAAAGAGATAAGAAGACGGCTGCAATGTGTATCGAAGAAAGTCGGCTCGTAGTCGTCCCAGCGGGAGGCCGGAGCTGTGTTAGCAGTAGCAGCAGCAGCAGCCAGTGACCTAGAAAAGAGAAAAGCCAGAGAGAGGTTAATTTAATCTCTGTAGGGGGTGTAGTAGCAGCAGTAGCAGCAGCAGCGAGGGAGCGAAGGGAGAAGAGGATTCCTCTCGCGATAATAATTGGCGGAGCGTCGTCCCTTGCTCATGAGCGCATAAACGCGGCTCGGCATCGTAGCAGTAGCAGCAGTAGAAACAGAGAGGGAGGGAGGAAAGGAAAATTTGGCTTTCTCTCTCTCTCTTTCTCTCTGTCCGTCTCTTTGTTGCTCGGCGCTGCGAGCGAGTGCTACTGCTGCTGCCGCCGCTGAGAGGAGAGAGAAGAGATTCGAGAGAAAGAGAGAGAGAGAGAGGGAGAGAAAGAGAGGAAGCCGCTGCTATGCTGGCGGTGGGTCGGCGCACGTCGTCAGGGCAGAGCAGCTCGGGCTCAAACTGCTCCAACCACTGCTGTTCGTCGACCTTGGCGACGCTACTGCTACTGCGCTCCATCTGCACTTGTGAAGAAACAACAACAACAACAACGGCTGCTGCTTGGCCGCGGCGGCTCAACGGCAGCAAGACTGGCAGTGGCGCCCGCAGCAGAAGCCAGGAGAAATGAAGTTGTCTGTGTCGGCATACAGAGCACAGGCAAGCGCCCACAAGAAGATCCTGAGCAATTATCAGCACCAGCTGAGCTACGGTGCCACCAATCAGGCGTCCTCGGCCCGGACCCCCTCAGACCCCGCGGCGGTCCTTCCTGGTCTCAAGGTATGTTTCGTATCTTCAACTTTCAATACTTTCACACACATATACTTGTAAAGCAAACTCTTTTTGCTGTATTACCTACCGTAATTTATCCCTGTACACTGTGCCGTTGATCCTAACGAAGACTATGTACATTTCATTTCTCGCCGCGAAAACTAGCACATTACCCATTCTCGCGACGAAACAGTTGCGGCGAAGGCAATAGTACACGGAAATAATTTTTCAGTAAACATTACCGGGATAGCACTGTAATTCTGAGCCACCATGTCTTTCCGAGAGTTTTTGTTTGACTTGAGATATTTATCTTGCTTGAACCGCTACGGTAAATTCTTCGGTGGTATATACATACAATGTTTACTGTAAGTGTGAAATTCATCTGCGGCGCGTGCGCACTGCACTCGAACCATCTGTACCGTGTGCTTCCATAACCCCCAAATCTAACATGATATACGCTTATTTAATGGATTAATTTCTTGGTGTAAAGTGTCTTATTTATTATTTACTCTTTATTTATCGGTAATATAACGCTGTGACTGCGTCATATACACGTGTATAAGAAAATATCATAATATACACGCTATATAAAAAAATTAAAATATTCCGGAAATTTTACTGCACTATCCAGTAAAACTGCGCTAGATGGCGCAATGTTCCAGCTTTACTGTATTAGCACGGTCATTTGTATTCCTAACTGTGTAATTTTTATGGGAAAATTCTTTCCGTGTACATTTTGCACTTCCTGCGCGGCGACTATACCAGATTTCTCATTTTTTTAATGGTTGGTCAATGAATTTTAAAGTTTTAAAAAATAATACAGTCCATTTCTGGGCCTATTATGCTGAAATTATTCAATAAATAAAATAAATACAAGATAAGAAGTGTGTACTGTGAAAATTTCATACGTTTTCACAAGTCCGATATTGAGAAGACTCATTTTTCTGTGTTTGGCGATAACTTGATGAAAACCTTCTCAATCTAGTTGAAATTATCACAGTACACAGTTGTTATCGTGCATTTTTCTTTTGGAACATTAAAACTCGGTGACTGAATATAAAAAGAACGTGATATATACTATAGTTGTTGCGTCAGGAGTGCGAAATGTATATATATTATTCTTCGCAGTAACTGAAATGTACTAGTCTTCGTCTGGAATTTTAAATTACTAGTCTTTGTTATGATGAGCGACGATATTATTTCTCCTAGTGATTATTGCTGGCTCCTGTTTTTGAATTACCAGTTGGGCCAGATATTTATGCTACATTCCCAGATTGTTTGTTTGAAATTACAACTAGTACCTGTACTGAGCAGACTATTCTGTTCGCGATGCTTTGTGTATCTTTAAGTAGTAACAGGCGGGTTCAGTTGTACCTGCAGTTTTATCTTTCAACATGAAAAATTCTACATTATGAAAGAAAAGAAATTCGAAACTTTTTTCGCGTGGTTTGTTTTATATTCAAAACCTCCTTAGTGTGGGAAAAATCATAAAGCTATTCGCTTGATGCATTAATTTAACTCCTGAAGTAGGCGTTGAAACTTATTAAAGAATTTTGAAGACAATAGAATACCGAGGTAGAATATTTAATATACTGAACAATACAGTTAAGATAGAGGAAAAAACGTTTGAAATGAGTAAAAGTTTTAAATCTTCCATGTTTTGCAAATACGTGTTTTTCTTTATCTCGATCGTAATATAATTATAATGCGGTTTGTTAGCAGGAACAGTATCATGATTTTTCCTACAGGAGATATATTATGTGCACATCTACGGCCAACAAGAAACTTTTCTGGGTCTGGAGTAAACAATTCTTTTTTTAGGATATAGTTACCAGACCTATATGTGTGTTTTTAGGTTGAGTTAGTCCATCCCGAATATGGAAAACCTTGTGTTTCCACTATTTACTTTAAAACTTATTTTTTTGCCAGGCAGTTTGAATTCACTTTTATGGTATAATTTAAAATGGGGAAAATAATTAGAAAGGGGGTATTATATTTACCCAGGAATCCGTCTTAATAATTTTTTTTTGGTGAGCTCTTTTAGCCCATTTTCCTCATGTTAAATACTCATAAATGAATTAAAACTGCTGGTCGAAAAAAGTAAGTATTTTAAAATCGTGTGAACACAAAGTTTTCCACGTTAAACTCCCGGAAAAAAATGTTTTCTCCTCCAGACCAAGAGAAGTTTGCTGTTGGTCGTATATTTGCACATAATACGTTTTATCAATAAAATCAAAAGGAACAGATTATACTATAAGAAATAATGCTGTGCGTGAAATAGTATATTGTGTACCAAGGGCATAAAGTGGGCTTTTTTAGACCAAATGTGGAGTCTGCAGTACGAGTCGAAGGCGAGTGGGGTTTGCGAGTCGCGACGAGTATTGCAGCCACATGATATCAAAAAACCTACCAGCCCTTGTGCCCTCTATATTTTTCGTAAAACATGAATTGATTTTCGCGATTTACGTAACTTTTGAGCAGCGGGCAAAAAAGTCCATCTTTTTGCCCGCTGATCTGAAAGGAAGCTCTTTAAGCTCGCCTTTTAGGCTAATTTATTAATAAATAAGCCTAAAGAGGGGGTTTATTAATAAATTTATAATAAAATCAACTTATTTTATATTAAAAGTAATGTCATTGAAAAACGCAAGAAATGCAAACTAGCTCTTATCACGCGCTCGTGGATTCCCTCGTTTGGTTCAAATGATAGTAAATTAAAGCAAAAACGGACGTAAAAAAGAGTCTCATGTGCAGGCAAATTGCGAGTAAGTATTTCGTAGAATTGACGTCGGCTGGACGAGTAATATTGTTTTGCCCCTACATTCAAGATGAGTGTCTGTTGCTCTTCATATAGATATAATATATAATTCGCAAGCCTGCTTTACCGAGAATCGGCTTCCTCTCGGGGTGTGCTATTAACGTTCCTTTGATCTCCGCTCTGTTTGCACAGCAAGATCTCATTTTGAGTTAATATGAAAAGTTGAATGTTTTCCTATAAAATTTTGGCTTACGCTCAAACGATTAGTAATAACGAGAGACTTTTCGTTAGTATGTTATAGCAGTCGGAACTAAATTTACTCGGAAATGTGTAAATTGTAAAATTTATAAAGTATAATGATTTTCAATAATTTGAATGTAAAAATATTAAAAAATGATTTTGAATACTTTTAGATCAACTGTTGATAATGCCTATCTTTGAAAAAAGAAAACAGCTGTGAATATTTCGTAAAGTCATTAAAACGAATGCTTTGAGAAAGCCAAGATCTTTATAGTATTCAGTTAGCCACGGGAATTTGAAACACATCATTAAAGCGCCGCGCATATTTTTCCACCTCTCGCACGCAGTATGTTCAATTTCACTCATCGCCTTTGCATGCATGCATATTTATACATGCAAGCGCGAGGGCGTTATTGCGGTAAACTCGCCCCAACGTATGTTTCTGACAGTCGTCAGTATATCTCCGCGTATATAAGACACATCTGCGCACGCACTTATTCGCAAAACTTTGCAATCCGCTATATATGTTGTATATATACATACAACTTCACGATGACGAACAAGTGCCGTAAAATTTTTAAGTATACTTATGCCGGACGATCGCGGAAAGACGAAATTTCACACGAGGATGCTCTATATCTCCGAGCCACAGCTCGTTAATGTCAAAGCAGCTATGCTTTGCTGATGTCGACGCCAACGAGCTGCTGCTGATGCTGCTGCTACTCCGTGTTGTTATATGTCCGTAAATGCGTTAATTTTGTACTTGTAAACCCAGCGCTCGTGGTGCATGGTCTCGAAATTAACGTCCTGACATACTCTGAATTTATCATGTAGAAAATTCTTGCAAAATATATTAACGCGTTTTTTCGTTGTCAGGTTTTTTTTTCTCAAAATTAATAGCAGTTAGTTTCGGATTTTATTTAATGATCCTGATGTATCGCCTGCTATGAATTCACCCGTTTTAACGAGCATTTTTTACTAGAATTAATGAGTAAATTAATTCAAACTTTTACTAGAGCTATAGAAGAATACAGTAGTCACTTTGGAAATAACAAGTTCAATGCCAAACAAAGAAAAATATCAATTATAAAAGTACATCGTTAAATGTTGTCCACTGATGAACTTCAGAAAAATGCTACTATGCCGCGACAAATGAGATTCGCGCTAAAACAAAAACAAAAATAACATCACAAACGAGGCAATTAAATTTCGTTCAGCCAGCTTGACTACGACACGCCGAAATCCAATTTCTCTAATCACCGCAAGCATAATCGCCCGGGCGATCCATCCATCAATCTGGCTGTATATAGCAGCGCCAGCAGCAGAACGTCGTGGTGGTACTGCGCAATCACCCGAGATAGAAAAAAAAAGAAATAAAATGTAGAGGGCGGATGAGTGGGAAAAAGTCTCGACGATACCATCGTACGGTTATACCTACTCCTGCTCACGAAATTTATGGCGAGCAGTGCCGCATTAAACCAGAAGCGTGAAATTCACCGGCTCCGCTCAACCATGCAAATTTTCCGCGCGCTAAGCAGCAGCGTTAATAATCAGGTAAAGAGTCCCACGCGACACAAGGGGATGAAAATCTATTTAAGAACTTGTGCAAATTTTCAATTCAGTTTCGAGGGGATATATGCTTCACATTATACGCGTGTGAACCCTGTTTTTAATGGAATATTGCGATTTATATATTTTTAGGAGAATATTCTTTTACTAACAATTATGACCTTTAACTAGTTTTTTTTTAGTTTGGAATGTTTATAAATGTGCTGTTTTAATAAGCTACCATAATTAAAGTGAAAATACATTTTCCTTATTATATTCTAGTATATCGAAATTAGATGCTCCATGATTTAGCATACAATGTAATTGAAATATACCAGGAACTAATAACCAAACTCTGTTTAAATTCTGCATTTATATAAGTTAAATATTTAGCTAGCGTTAGGCTACATTATCATTACTTGATAAGCAAGCCAAGCCCACAAGTCAATTTGCTCTTTATAATTCAAGCCATCGCAACCTCATCATTTTGTAACCAAGATGAGGGCGATGATAGCATCTTCGATAAACGAGCCACGAGTCGACCTGTGCTGTTACGCTTTACCTATGCAAGCAGTGCGTACAATCGATTGACGACTCACCTAATACTGCAGTCAGTAAAGGATGCTCAACCTATCTTAAGCTTTGTCTATATATACTAGAATATTCCTTATTAGCTTTCCTCTTATCTTCGTGATGTGTTACGCTCTAATTCAAATCCGATTATTTGATGAAAAGACCCAGCTAGTATTCAGAAGATTTTGATGTTCACCTTCTGAATGCAATATAGTCTTTTTAATAGAATCATATTTTCAATTATTTGAGCATCTAACCCACTGTATTCTATATTATTACAAGATATAAGTATAGTGTTTGGAATATGTATTACAAGCCTACGTTTACTCGTGCGGTAAATCCAACGTCTGGTTGGATTAAAGTTTAAGTACAAGAACTTCGCCGTATGGCTTTAACTAAATTCCCCAAACCTCCTAACATCTTTAATCTAGAGTTTCTGAACTTGTGACGAGCTTTTACTCATTTTCGTCGAGATTTGTTTTAATGACTTGCGCGGATGCTGGGAATTTTGTTCTATTACACTTGTGATGAGAATAAGTTTTAAATATCGAGGATATACTTCTATAAAGTAATCTATATATTATGTTTTGATTTAAGTTACATCAAACCATTGGTTATAAAGCAAATGTTAGTTTTATGACTAATCCCTGTAAGTAGATAATTGAATTAACCCAAAAATTATTAATAAAATGTACCAAAATATATTTTCCGGATGAACGTGCTTATTGACGACCGGTCGATAATGTACGTGACGCAACGGCAGGTCTTCGCACTTTGATCAATGATGCGAGGATATACTTATAATAGTGTAAGAAAAATTATGGATACCAAATTTGCCATTGTGTACCGGCTTAAAATATTGAAAGAATTTTACAATGAAAGTATTTTAAATACAACGATTGACTTGCAACAATAATAACTTATATTGTTATTAACATCCAAGTTTATCGATAGCGATCAACATGTGTCTCCCAACTTCAATTAATTATAAGTTTTAAGAGGCAAAGCAAAGATTTGCTATATCAAGCACGTCATACCCATCGTGAACACCATACGTCATATATTTACTATGACTCACATTATATATAGACAGCGACACATCCCGCCCCCATGCATTACACAAACCCCTATTTATCATTGTTCGATAAACAGTGAAATGAAAAATATACATCTTGCACATATCAGCATAGGGATTTATACACACAACTTTTGTTAAATTGATAATAATTTCGCGCAACATCGTTATAATGAATTAAAGACTATGGAGAATACATATATAACGATATATTTCTCTTTATGGCTGCAGCTTCGAGTCTGGATGTCACAACTTACCCCGAGAGCACGCGATCGTAGAAAATGCCAAAAAAACGGCCAGCGGTTCGTATCACGTTTATAAATATCGCTTTGTTTTTGAACAATGTCTTCTCTTCTTCCGCCCAGTTCTAGTAATAATATATATATATATATCATATAATAATCCTATCCATCTTTTCTTCTACTGTTGACTAGAACATTTGTTAAAACCATTACATTACACTCACTAGCTATATACATTTCGTTTACTTATTTTCTTTCATTATACAGTCCTCTTGCTTGTTCACTTGCACCTGCACGCGTAGCATATTTAATCATTTGTATAATTTCCACACCATATTCAAACCATAGTATACATACTGAAACCTTTTTCAAATATTCTATAACTTCTTTTATTATATAACTCAACACTTTTGTAATTTGCAATAGAGTTAGTTTGCTTATCGCTTCGAATTTTTTTACTTCTTGCAATAATATTTGTTACAGTAATTTTACTTGTAAATAATACAAAAATTAATATTTTTATAAATAATAACGTATATAATATTAGACATTGATTTTAGAATAGATAAATATGTTATTGTTTCTGTAAACAGATACAAAAGACCACATCACACGTCACACTATAAACAAATCACCAAAAGAGGTTTTATCGCACTCGAAATATAAACTTTCATAATAACATACACATCAAAACTTCAACATTTGATGGTAAATGTTAGTCGTATATAATATTGGTGTCAATGTATATACAATAAGAATAGGCAACTTTAATTTCCAAGAAAAGCTTTAGGATTTTCAACGTTCAACTACAGCCAGTAAGTCGATTTCTCAAACGTCCAATTTGCGTGTTTAAGCCAAGGATATAAAAGATGTTATTATTAAAAGGCACACCGTAAGTAATTGCCATTATAATGGGTGCTTAATAGTCCAAGAGGGCAGCAACAGACGCTCTAAGTGGTGCAATCGCGCAATCATTACCATCGCGTTCACTAAAGCGATTATCCTCTCGCGAAAGACGGTTACTTCCTTATGCTAATTTGTACAAGCGCTTTCCTGTATAAAGGTATATACATATACTCAATTGTATCGGGACAGACATTGGTCATTCATGTAGATTAAATCAGACTCTTAAAGGTTGTATTATGAAATTTAAAAAAAATGTTAAAATACTTATAAATTAAGTAGCAAATAGGGTTGATCCAGGCTACTTTTTATTATAAGTTATATAATATTATATAACCAAAATAATTCTAACAACAAATGAATAATCTAGTGCATTTACAGCATGAGTGGCCTATAAGCACCTCTATATATATATATACATTTTGCGTGCAGATTTTGATAAAGGAAATAGGATAGTATATATACGCCACCTATCTTCGCTAGCCAGAGGCTAGAGAGTCGGGCACCGTATCAAGCGGTGGGGGTAAGGCCATAGTCCAAAACTGTTTTGTAGTGTTACGGCCACTCGGGCTTGGCGATACTACGACTAATTCCACATGCTCGCATAAACAAAAT
This sequence comes from Cecidostiba fungosa, assembly GCA_900474305.1. Taxonomy (NCBI): domain Eukaryota; kingdom Metazoa; phylum Arthropoda; class Insecta; order Hymenoptera; family Pteromalidae; genus Cecidostiba; species Cecidostiba fungosa. The sequence continues at coordinate 18,102 of UCOJ01000117.1, read as the reverse complement.
ACAACATTTATTGGTCTGTTACACTGGCTAGTCTAGGCCAGGAAATATTAGCTTACCTTGCTATAACTTTTTTTAAAATTATTATTGCAATCCACTTTTTTTAGAGCAATTAATATTCTCCCGTATACCCAGTTTTTTGGTTCTTTTTGAATATACAATTCTGATGAGAAGAAGTGGCGTCACGGATGATTGCCCTGCACTCGATTACTGTAATTATAGTTGCGAGCATATAAAAAACTAATTTTTAGATACCCATTGTATTTTTCTCAAAAATAAGCACTTGAATGTTCTAAACATGAATTAAAAAGAACCTTATTCACGTATACATCTGAAATAAGGATTAAAGTGTAATGGATATCACTTATTTAAAAAGTTTTATATTTAACGTCTAACAAAAGGAGAGTAGAATGAAAAGCTCGATGTGGGTGAAGGGGGGGGGGGGATATAGATGAAGAAGAATGACATCCTGGAATCTAGCTGCTGCAAAAGCACTCGGCATAACTGGAGCCGGGGCACCGCAAAATCCGCAACGCTGAGGCTTGCGCCGACGCCGAGGCCGCTTACTGCCGCGCTGCCAAGTTAAGAGGAATCCAATGCCTGGACACTACGGGCGCGAGTATCAATTCGTCCGAGGGCGGCGGAAGCGCGCTACGCCAGTGAACCGATAACTTCCGAAGAGCGACGATAGACATAGTGCGCGCAGTCCTCGATACGTACATTTCAGTGTGTGTATGTTTGTGTATATGTGTGTGTGTGAGTACGTTATAGTGTTTGATATCGAGTGCTAGCTCCGAGAAGCACCAGCTGTAGATTTACTGCACTCGAAGTGCCCACAGTCGACCAGATATGCCTCGCGAGATATTAAGCGTTCGACGGCTTCTCACCCGCTACTACTACTGCTGGAGGGATGAAGATGGGGTAAGAAAGAGCTAGTCTCGTTGCGAGGTATAGATTAGAAAGAAGGACTGACATCTAGAGATAGGATACTACTATTTATGTCATATGGCACGTGTGAGTATCGTCGAGGGGGATGTATACTATATACACCACTTGAACGCGCTTTGTGAGTTGAAACGAGATTTTTTATCATTACGGGGAAATCACTTAGAATTATTTAATGCTTTGTAACTTTTCCTGCCTGCTACTTGTCAAACTCGATAAGTAACGTGCCTGCGAAGTGCTGATATTACACCTTAATTGTATCGTTGATTGTTTTTAAATTATTAAATAGCTTTTTATGAATTGTTGTTTAAAGGTGACGTTATTTATTGTAAATACGTTTTTAAGAGAGATTCAATAGATTCATTATTTTGTGACTTGTCTCACTATACCCAGCACATTCCACTTAACTATTTATGAAAATTTAAAAGTCTCGTAAATGGTTACAACTTTTTTTGTGAAATATTTTTATCCAGTATACTGTACGATTATTTGTTGGTCGATTTTCAAACGTACTAGAATTATATGTAAACCGTTTAAAAAAAATGAGACCATAAATCATCTTGTAATAAGATCTCTGCCTTAGAATGTAATCCTTCGTCAACGTTGAATCGATAGTCAAAAGGAAGAGCAAAGATCCTCGGATACTGTCTTGTGGCACCCAAGATAAAATACCTATAAATTTCGTCGGTGACCCAGAACTGTCAACTACAGTCTATAACCGATTTGACAGATACGAGTTGAACCATAGCACACAACTTCATTAGATAAGTCATGAAATTTCAGACCCTACAAAGCCTCCTATACAGCGCGTCAAAATACAAGGATAAATGTCGTTAAAATATTGAAAACTTTTTAAAATACGATATATAAGCATAATTCCGACTACTGTTAGCATAGATACTCGATACAAGAAGTGTGGGAAGTGTAGGGGGAAACGGAATAGGGGCGATCGACATGAAAGTAAAAAAAAGGGGAGAAAGATGAAAAAAAAGGCAAGAAGAGCAGAAAAATACGAGGGAGCTTGAGCAAATGAGAGAAGCGAAGGGAAGGAATAGCAGGGCGAGTTAGTTACTTACCGAGGAGTCGGCCAATTATGTCTGAGTGCACTGGAAGGTTGGCTGTTCCCTTCTCCGTTGTCGTCTTGAGCTTCGCCGTCGTCGTCGTGGTCGTCAATTTTACACGCCGATGGTGGCTTGTTTGTTCTTAGGCCTCGTATATCGCCCGAAAGAGCAAGAGAAAGAGCGAAAGATGGAGAGGAAGAGAAAGAAGGAACTTAATATTACTTGAGCTGCAAAAACAGACGTCGCTCGAGTATTCAAAGTAATGGTGCTTGGATTAAAAGTTTCTTATTTTGGCAACTCGACTTACAAGAGTTACGCAATTAATTACGACTTAAATTTCGTAGTAAGAATCTCAAGCGAGTTTAAAAAGAGTTTTATTTTTATTGTAACCGAAAATGGATAGAATATGGTTTAAAGATAGTCGTATGCTGTATTCTTAGAATTTATCAATCTATCGTTATACGGAGAGAAAAGACACACTAATACCTCGTACGGTGTGCGAACAAACGAAATCAGCCGTAGTAGCACTAACACATAGTCGCTGTAAAACAGGCAGTCTTGGACTGGCACCCCCCCTCCCACCGATTAAACTTTCCAGCTCTCTAGTTTCCGGCTAGCCAAGATAGGTGGCGTATAGACACTTTCCTGTTTCCCTCATCATAATCTGTCTGCAGAATGTATATATAACAGCAGTGTGTGACCTATGCCAAAATTATGCCTTATTATGGGCTTTTGGGGCCGCTCATGCTATAACTGATGCCTGTGTCTATTGTTATCCATTCCATGTATTTATCATGTTTCAATACTCAGTGCGGTCGTTGCGATGATGTTGTACGTTGAGCAGATGCGCAGCATGTATTATAGAAACCTTTGGGAAAGCGATACCCATAATAGCTTGTGCGGCCAACTCCACGGTCCTTTCGCTTTTGACTGGAGAAAAAAGTAGAGACACTTTGTTGAGCATTCGTCATTTATATACACTCGTTGAAACGGATTTTTTTACAAATGTTTTCGTTGGAAATCATAGTTTAGCTTAGAAAACATGCTAATAAGCCAAACAAAAACTTACGAATGATAACGATAAGAATTTTTTTCTGTGTAATGAAAAATCCGAACACCAATATAGAAGTAAATATTAGTGTCACGGGCGCCGCGGCTTCCTCTGCTTCTGAAACTCGCCTTCGTGGCGCTACCACGTCACTTGATGTATCGACTTGAAGATTTGTTATGTCGTTGGGGGTCCATAAGAGCAGACGAGACTTTTTGTATATTGTAAACTTAACACTGCGTAATTTTTCAATATACGCTAACTCTACAAAGCAACGCTTCTTATACATAAAAGCCAATTGTGCCTGACGAGTTAGCATCTTCTTCCACTCAACCGCCGATTGGTACCTAATACAGATGCGCTACCATTGATAGTGCATCTCCGGATCATTTTTTCTGTAATCTAAAATTAGTAGCCTTCATAATCAGGGACAACGTATATAAACCGGTATATAGGCGCAATAGCGAAAAAAAACTCAGTTTCATCTAATTTCCGCTTTTCCTTTTATCACCTATAACTCTGAGAGCTTGCATTCCATCCTCATCGCAGTCCAATAAGCTTGTTATAAAAGAAAGAAAAAGTAAGAACGCAAGTGCAAGAGAATTTTCGCTTTTCGGAAACGTCAAAGGTATTAAAAATAAAGTCAAAAGGTAAAAAAGAGAGAACAATATAATACGTAAATAGAGGCATGTGCGAGTGAGAGTGAGAGAGGCAAAAGTTGAAACGCCCTCGTGATGACTGCTTTTGCCATACAAAGGCCTTGGCAAGAAGAAAGAGCGAACGAGAAGCAGGTACAAATGTGCGCACAGGCGGCTGCGCAATCAAGTTCTTGTTAGTATGATGTATGCGCACAAGTCGGGTCAAAAGTTAATAAGCGGCAAGTTTGAACACTCGAGAAGCTCGATTCTCATCTGGCGAAACGCAAAAATAACGATGTACTATACAGAAATTATTGATTTTAATCAGTGTCATACCTTTGCAAATATATCGTATGCACATTAAATCTGCGCTTACATGTATTATTATATAATAGAAGGAAAAATCCAATAGTGCTTATAAGTCTCATTTGAGAGAAAAGTCTTTTCAAGCTTCGCAACGGTGTATATATACAACCGACATAATAATAGCCGCCTGCTCGCAAAAGCAATCTTCAGATGCTTCTTGCCTTGGTGGCCCGCTATACATATATACATATATATTATATACATAGACGCACACAGTAGTCGGCCTCGTTTGTGGTCGCTGCAGCTGATTGTCCTCGCGTATATGCTTTCAATTAAGCCGTCCACGGGGATACGTCCGATGCCACAACGACAGCTTCAGACTCCACCTTCTCATCGGAGAGCTCTCGTCGCGTGATATTGCACTACTTCAATTAGGCTGTCAAGGGTCCTCGCATATATACTACATTTATACACACATACATATATTTTTTGTTTATGCGGATTGTTCGTTCGATATGTACAACCTCACGCACACATCATATATACCACATCGCGGGACAAAATAACAAATGCTACTCTGTCTGACCTCGCGAGACTGAACCTCGTCAGCTGCAGACGTTAGAAGTATAGCTAGACGCTTATTGCATTTGCGTTTAGCTCGAGGAGACACGAGTTTTGAACGTTAATTAGCTGCTGGGGATGGCTGCACCCTCTATTAGTTTAAGTGATCGAAGATTAGATTTCAAGTGTATTGGATCAATATGCATAGGGACGTACACGGAGTTTGATATATAAGAGTCTTTCGAATTGCATTATAGTTTCGAGTTACACACGCTGTAGTTCAAAAATAATATATTTCGAGCGAGTGTTTATCTGATCTTGATGTATAATATAAGTACAGTTACATATATATGACGAGAGACTGTATTGAATTAATAATAGCATCTTCACAAATGTATATTCAAAATTGAAAATGGAACAGTGTTTACAAGATAATAACTCCGATGCATAATAGCTATCGCGTGTATAATACTCGCAGAGGAGCGTCATTCATTTTTTGATTGACTGTAATAGGATTACAGTATCTATAATTTACTTAGTACACTGCTATAATAACCTTTATGCAATTTAAAATATGCACATCTCTTGTATACACTGTATATCCAGTTGCTCGTCGCGAATGCGAAATGTCGCACCGCATCAAAACGCTCTGCCCGACGATGTTTTTTCAAAATCACTTCACCGCGTATGTGTTCGTTAAAAAATACGAGAAGCGGCTGGCTCAAAGTGCGTCGCGCAAATGAGTTTTGAAAAATCGATGCGCTTCCGCGCAATTGCCTTTATCCGCGTATGATGTTGGTGACATTTGAACGAGAAAAAGTCGTGTTATATATATATATAACGCAGTGTCTATCATCGGTACACATGGTCCATCGACGTCGAATGCACTCACGCATCCGTTGAAATTCACGGCGATTATACAAAATTAAACTGCCCGGCGCAAAAGTGAAGTTTAACTGGCTGACGAAACGTCGACGTGTGCCACTTAAACGATGCGATATGCGCGCGTGTGTGTATGTTATGGTATGTGTACGACGAGCAAGTATTGACGATTAAACGCCGATCTCCAAATCTCCCTCTGGAATTAGCGGACGTTTAATTGATAACGCTGCAACAGGTAAATCATGGTGGTACGTTTGTGCGAGACATTTCTAAGCCAGATGCATAGACTATTATATGTGATGTGTATACCGCAGAAGTGGTCATTGCTATATAGTGATACCACCATTAACTCATTCGAGCTTAACGAATACTCGCCGCGAGCGGTTGTAATATAGATATATGGAGATGCGAAAAGGAAAAAGCGATCTCGGGAATTGGCACTGATGCAGTGTTTGATATAGAGCTCTTGATGAATTTGTACGTCGATATCGGCGGTGTCGACGCTGATTCGTCTTTTAATACACACATTCGTCGGTTCTCGTTAATTAACGGCAACCGTTATTGTTTTGCTTGATTGATAAAGCGAGTTATTTTACTCTTGATTGCTGATTTGCAATTGTTGATTATGAACAGTGATGCTGTAATTTGATCCTTGTTAATTTTTATCATCGTATATTTATTAACAATTATCACGAATAGTCAAACTTATTTATATTGGTATAATTTTTTGAAAACGAAACATTTCTTCAAGGTCATACATGAATTACACATATCTATATTGTGTAGGATAACGTTTTAAAGTCTTGATTGACAAAATTGCAGTGGGTCAATTGCAGCAAAGCCGACAGGTGAATGCATTTCGATTGATTGGAATTGCCGCTTGTTAATTATCTATTCTACTACACGCACGGTGTTCCGATAATTAAGCCAAATCAATAAACCCACCACTTGAGCTTACCTTTCTCGCTCGCGGAGCAATTACGTCTGCGAATTAATAATCTCTTCACGTTCCTGCAACAAAATCGATATCTTCTTCATATACCAACTCGGTAATAAAGAGATCAATTTCTATTCTCAGTGACCAGATGATTTTAATCTTTATAAACATTAACGTTTACAAGGACGATATATCAGATCGCGACGTCACGAACTTCAAAATTTTACGGGACACTATTCGAAGCAATTTCGAAAAAACTCGTAAAACTGCAGAACCCGCCGTATAATATTTTTAAAAGCACTCGTATCGAGCCAGAGGGTATTATTTTTATCGACACATGCCCTACAGGCTCTATCTACCTACATCGATAACTTGGAACGATATTTCGGATATAGCTGACGGCTGCCTGTATATATATATATGAAGGAGTCATTCTTATATCGATCACATTTGGAAATAGGGAATCGATGAGCTATAAAGCGGAGTTTCGGCAGATGCTCATAAGCGCGCGCTCAATGAATCGGTCGCTGCAGATGACACGATTAGGGATGTACTTCGATTATACTCTGAGCTATATACCGAAGCTCTTCTCGGAGATCCACTATATACCTCGGGATGTTCCGTTCTACGTCAAGTATCTCGAATAATGAGTATGCACAATGCGATCCTCGAATTTCCGAGGCCCCGGCTATTATCTCGTCCCGAGACTTGGCTCACCGCCGCTTTGATTGACTGCAATTTCACTTCTTGCTATAGGGGGGGGGAAGAACTTTAGCAGGCTTATTTTTCTTGAGTCGATCGTAAAGCTGTGAGTGGGAAACGTAAAAATATTTTTATCTTTCCTATGTAGAGAGTATACTGCGGAAGGAATACTGCGTACTTTTCTTGATTTTGGTTGCCTCTCGACATCGATACAATTTCAATTCTCAAATAAAAAATTGAAGTTGTATATACTTTTTAAATTGTCTGCAATATAGTCAACCATTTAAATAACATCGAGAAAAGTCACTTGTCAACTCACACAAATCTGATTTTATCCCCACGATTCCTCTCCGATATGCAGCGAGCGATGCATCATTCATCATCGGACGAGTTCAACAACAGTTTTTCGCATCCCTCTTCGAATATATCCACCGTTGCATAGACGTCAAAAGGATCGAGTCAGTCACGACTTAATATAGAGATCCACAGACGTCATATCGGTCATTCTATTATTTTTCCGCGTTTGGCTCGTCATCAGTATATATGTATATAGATACATAGCCAAATGGAGAATACGAACGAAAGGAACAATCGCTTACGTCATGCCTTGTTGAGTTCGCGTAACACATCAGGACTGTCGTTTACTATTGGCTCGCTGCCTGCTGCTGCTGCTGCTGCTGCGGTCGGTTATCCCTTTTTTTGCGCTTCATTGCACCACTGGCACTTAAACGCAATTAGCCTCGCAATTTATAGTGCACACGTGCAGCACAGCGACGAAACTGCCGACTATGTCACTCTCTCTCTCTCTCTCTCGTCGTATCGTCCTTTAATTCGCAGTTTTATATAGGATGATCGTTTTGTGTGAAGTATCCTTGATAAAATAAAAGCGAACTACTCGAACATTCGCGCCTCTGCAATATTTAAAAGCGAGCTGTAGTGAAAAAGGTTTTTTCGCGTCCTCGATACTTTTCGCAATTTCGCCAAATTATTTTTTAATATTCTCGACATATCGGAATATATTTTCAAACTTTTCCGAAAACTGCTGAGTTTAATCTCTCGAAGTAAAATCTTCTATAAAGCATTTTTAAATTTTTAGTCAATTGCAGGTCCGAAGAAAGCTTCTCGTTAATAATCGTGCCATTTATATCGAGCTTGCAGTAAGTTGCACGTATACAAGCTCCGACGGTCATTACTGAATCGGCCTCGTTATACTTTTCGATTGCAATAACTCTACATGCCCTTTTTATCTTCCAATCCAGGCACCCTGCGCGTTTCTCCACCTCTTGGTTTTCCTCCGGGCGATGATACTTCTGCGGTTAATGCCTCAATATCCTCGATCGTCTTCTCTCTTTTCTTCCTCCACTTCGTTCGTGTCGTCGTCGTCTCTTCGCTTCGGGCTTTAGCTCCTTATACCGTCGAGACTCGGCTCGATTTTTGCGGCTTAGCCTCGTCTCGTTTTATCGAGTTACATCAAATTAGATTTCCGTTAGCCGATGACTCCATTCGAGTCCGCCTTTGACTTCTGGAGATATGAGTGTATATAGAACTCGAGCCAGACGCGCGCATAACCGTTGCTTTTCGCCTCATCGCGCCGATAAAGATTAGGAATAAAGTGAACTCGCGAGTGTGTGTGTAGGGAAGTCGAGCAAGTATGACTGCGGCGTTATGGTCTTGAGAGTATGTGATGAGAGGAAGAAACTCGAGATCGAGTAAATATTACGGAAAAAAAAATCCGACAGAAAAGTTGGGAATCATGGAAATTTGATCAATTTGTTAAGATTACTGCGAACTAATGTTTACACGGCTGTGTGTATATGAAGAAGTCAACTTTTTTCTCCGTTTCACTCAAACGGCGAAAAAAAAATCAGTGATGCGCTGACGAATGACAAAGATTCAGGGGATACAAATCGCTTGTTTGAGCAACTAAATGATCGTCAAATAAGAAATCTGCTTTGATTGATCCTTCTCCGCAGAATTTCTATTTATCCGTACGATATACAGTCAGAAAAATACGTAGCAATAAATATACAAAAGCTCATTTTCCGGATCGTTGTTTAAAGCCAGCTCTCGTATAGCCTTCACCTCATCAGGCTGAATCAATCAGCCCTGACTTTAACGCAGTGCGCTCTTGAAGCACGTGCGAGCCTGAGAAATGATGGCGCGCGAAAGCGGCGAATGAGAAACGCAATGGAATGTGAATAAAAAGGAGTTGAGGCAAAAAAAAAAGAAAGAAAATGAGACAGTAGAAGTGTAGCGTCAGGAAATTGAGGGCTAGAAGAAAAGCGAGCGTTGCGATGACTGCGAGGCCGAAGCACGCTCTCGGAATAAGAAGACAAGGGAAGCAAACGAACAATGCCGAGGAGAAACAAAAGTTGCACGTTGAGTCTTAGTCTCGGACGAAAGTTTTTCTCGAACCTATATATATATATCTAGAATTTATGCGCAAGTTCGTGTGGATGTATATATATAGGTATGTATAGAGAAAGAGTTTGAGGGACGTGGAAGAAATTCTTCTGATGGATTCGCATGTTTGGAAAAATAACCATACAGATGGTGTGAGAATTTTAAAGGCCAACGTATAAGCGTTCCAGTTGGAAATTCGCGCTGTTTGAGTGAAGAAGGACTGATCCGAAAGTATATCGTATATACGGTACGGTGTGTAACTGATACTTGAAAATGTAATCCGTTACCCGGTCGTAAAAGTATCAAGAAAGTATAAAAAGCAACTTAAGAATTTAACGAAGCAAGTCGTATAGGAAGACATTTTTAAGATGACCTTCCCCTCGCGGCGTAAAAAAAAAACTTTTTTTACGCCGTCGCCCCCTTTTTACGTCTCTTGCCATAAGTGTAATCTTTTCTCGTCGGTCCCTCTAGCTCTCACGCAGTTCTCGTAACTTTCGTAAATATATATACCTCGAAATAAATTAAATACAAGAAAACAAAAAGGAGTATGGAGAAAAAAAAGTAGTCGCTCGAAGGAAGCATAGCAGTAGTATAGCCAAGGATGCGAACAATATAAAATGAGCGAAGATCCGCCAAGAAGCCTCTTTGGCTTATATACATCGAGCCTCTCTCGCGTATATATCCACACGCGCTCCTCCACAGCAGCCAGCTAGCTCTCCGAGGAAGATCAATATCCCCGCCAATCTTATCTCTCCTCTCTCTTCGTCTGTCCTTCTCATCCCTCGTATATATATACGACTTCTCTCTCTTTCTCTCTACGGCTGATGTTTATTTTTCCTTTTTCCGTCACTATCCCCAGTACTCCGTAGCTTCTGACAGGACGATATTCCATATATATACATGCTTCCCGATATATATAGGATTCACATTTTTCATCGACTATATCCTCCCCCGCGCTCAGTTCTCACCATCAGCTATAGCTCTCTTTCTCTCTCTCTTTTGATATTCCGTGTACGCACTCGACGTCGTCGTTCTCTCGTCTTAACCTCCTCGAGTCTCGCTCTCGCATTCAGAGCCCCAATATCCATCGACCGCAGATACTATAGTCGTCGACCCCTCGACGACGAGACGCTCGTCACATTAGCCCTTACTGGCCCTTCCTTAAAGGCCACATTATATACCCCCTCGGCCGACGGTTTTCTCTCTTCTCGCTTCTATAGGCATATATACATTGCAAGACTGTACAAAGATTCGTGAGTCTGCGCGTATATACCTCGTCTCCTCAATTTGTATGGGACGCTACGCTGCTCCATTTGTCATCCGCTATGCTCTCTGTATACTATATATAACAGGCCCAACATAAACAAGACCAAGTGCGCGAGCGCGCGTTTCTGGAGAGACGTGAGCTGCTTAATTGGGCTTAAGCGATCACTTTCCGCGTGAGTTAATCAGTCCTTGGGTTGGCCATGATTGCGACGACCTGCTTCTATAGCTGACTAGGATATTGTGGATATTGCGGTTTGGGAGACGAGAGACAGAGATTTGATCGTTATAGTCCAAACTTGCGTCGTCTCAAGCCTTTAGTTCTCAAGCTATCCGACCGATATGATTATTCATGCGAATGAAGATTCTGCGTGATGTTATGCAGCCAGAAACGTGTAGAGTTGTAGAAGTTGATTGTTTTACCTGGTCAAATGCGAGGAAAGCGATGACCTTTCCTTCTTTATTAGTTAGTTATAATGAATTACTAATTCTACAACAAACAATAGTTCCATATCACTTATTGTATAAACCTTATTACATCCACGTCTCGTCCCTAACACAGAGAATATACGTAAAATAAGCCATTCTCGGATAAGTTTCTTCACAGCATCGGAATTCGTCGCTCGTATTTTTCATCTATACAATCATAAAAGATTCCCTCGTAAAGTCAAGACGCGAAGCTTTTTTTCTAAATGTCTCGAACGACACACTCGCACACACACACACACACACACAACTTACTTCCACAATATCAGACGTTGTTTGGAGGATTTTTTCTTAGTCGCGCACGCACAAAGGGGGAGATTTGCCAACGGAAATTTATATGGGCTATAAGCTTCGTTTTGCGTTATGTCAACGTCGCTGCACCCACCCACGCAAATGATCCCGATTTATATGTCTGCGTCCTCCGACCTTTTTACGCTACCCTCCGACTGTTTCCCTCGTGACGTTCCCTTCTTTTTTTTTCTTTCTCGAGCGCCCACTTTTCAAGAGCGACGAAATTATTTTGATTTCCCTATATATTTATGCGGTATATCGTGGAATTTCGGGTGCGCTCTTTTCGCTCAGCCGGTTTCATTTCATCTCTTCTCTGCTCGCATGCACTCGAGTCTTATCAAAGCCTCGATGTATGGATTTATTATATATAACATGTATATATTCCCTCTGTGAAGACGTGCCGCTTCTTTTCGTTTTATTTTTAAGGACCCTCTCCGAGTTGGGATTTCTTTGCTTCGAGAGCGTTATAGATATGGCATATACATATGTATACATATAAGAACCATGTATAATTTTTTTTATTCCTCCTTTTTTTCTTTGATGTCAATTTTACTATGTATGACTTCTTTGAATACATTGGTCCCATCATTGGCCTGATGCGATCTATTTGTTGTAGCTTAAATTTTAATTTTAAGAATTGATTAACTTTTAATTTACGAAACACACGCTTTGTTATTATATTTCTACAATGTTCACTTTGTGAGATTATATGAATTTATACATTCTTAGAGATAGAGCGCGAAAACGAGAAGCTAATCAGAGAACAAGAACAGGATGATAATATTACCATGCTTTTTTAGTATGTAAAACAGATGCAAGTTACGAAATACAGTTAATTTGAATAATAGCAAATCTCACGAATAGCATTAAACTTGCGGCTTCGCGTTGTTCGTCCATAATTCAATCGGTTATTCGCAATTTCCTCTTTATTAAGTGTCATTACGCAATCTGTGCTTTCTTAGACAGCTTAACGATGATAAGCCTCTGTATACAAGAAGCTCCGCTCGTAAAATCCGACAAAAGATTATAGCGAGCTTGAGCTTTCCTACTCACGTAAATTGGCCTAGCGCATATATTTTAATCAATAATTGCACACAACAGTAGTCTATACGCGCGTGCTTGATAAAAATGCTCAATTTGTGAAAATCAAATTATTGTGTTTCATTATCCTATTATACATTTTTACATTTTCAAACAAGAACTTATTGATCCTAATGAGGTCAATCATTTAATTCAATGGAACATAAATAAATATGCTTAATTTTATCAATTGATATTCGATAGGTAGAAACGCTTGAGAAACTTTTGATCATGTAGAAATGGACGTACAATCTGAAGAGGTTAACGAGTGAATGTATTTTAAGTATTTTGCCGAAAAAAGGATCAATAGTTCGAAATGATTCTGAAACAGTGTAATTTTACTAGAAAGATATTCACAACGTCAGATCAATATAGCTAAATGGCAACTTGCGAGCTAAAGAATGTTGATATAATGGAGAGCCATACCGCAACGGACTAAAAAAGAGTCGAGAGAAAGAATACCTGTATACAGCAAGTGCAATTGTGGAATAAAGCGCGTGCCTCCGTGTAATAGAAGCCCCTTGTTGCCCTTCTTGAAGTACGTAAGTTAAAGGATAACGTTATCTGCTATGTTGCAGTGCAGCCAAAAGCCGCGAGCGATGCCTCTCGCGTTTTCCGCGAACTAAGGATGAAGATAATATATAAGCGCCCACTGGCGAGTCAAGCAGTGTAAACCGCTTGACTTTAAGAGACACCTGGTTTTACGGAAAATTTCCAGCTTGTTTATGAACAGACCTTTATTGGACCCCGGCGTGATAAACTTCGGTTTAATAAATCTTGGGGTTGGCTGTTTCGTGTTTACTTATATATAAGGATATATTGGCTCTTTACATAGGTATATTAGATATTTTTTTTGCTTGAGTAAAACCGTAATAATTTTAATAACTTTGAACATTATCCTATTTTTGACTGTGCTATATATGTTAATTTTATTTATATGTGGCGTAAACTTTCAAAAGTAGAAATACAGCTGTACAGTTGGCTCAACTTTAAATCCAACGAGCTCGTATAGAGAGTTCAAAGTTGACTTTCGTAACTGTAACTAAAACGATTAAATTATTTTACACGCGTAGCCCAGCGGTATACGTGCAAATGTAATGTGCAGCATAATACTCAGTTTACTACTCGACCGTAAAACGCTTGAAGTGAACATCACACTGGTTGGTAAAAATAAATCATTAAAAAATCATATACACACGTATTACCTGATGAAAAAACATTATTCCCTCTCAAATGTAGGATGCTCGGTATCCAAGTTTTCGTAGCAGGGTATTTTATCGAAATAAAGTCACGATTTCGCGTGGATCGGCTTACGACAGATGACTTCCTCGAAATACGATAGGGCACACATTTTTGCTTCTTAAAAATAGCCTTCTACGGTAATTGATGCCTCATGCGATACGATCTTATTCCCGCAGTAGCATATAGCCCGAGTATAGTAGCATAGCCCAAGTAAAGCCGCAGCCTCCTCCTTCCTCACACACAAACACACACACACACACACACACACACACACACACACTAACTTACACACATATATCTATATAGATTCTTCTTTTCACAAGGGAAAGAGACACGAAGCGCGATTGGTTATCTAGGAGATCCTGGTGTGTGTATGTGTGTGTGTGTGTGTGTGTGTGTGTGTGTGTGTGTGTGAGTGTGCGTGATCTGTGTGTGTGCGTGCGTGCGCTCGCCTTTTGTGGTATCGGCCATATCGGCAGCGCTGCATTAGAGCCTGACATTGAAGGAGTGGACGGAGCCGAAGCCGGAGGAAAACTGCTATAAAAGAGACGAGATAATAGACGGACGATCCTACAGTTAAGGCTGCGCTGGCGCACGCCTCTGTGCTGTACGTGAACATATATATAGAGAGAGAGATGTGGCAAAACGAAGAATCAGCTGTTCTATCGACGAAGTTTCATCTCTTCGAAATTTTACGATTGTAATTCTAACATGTTTTTACTCAGCATCCCCAATTGATATACCTTTCTTCTTGTTTCACATTCTTACGTTGGTCTACTCGACGACATTTTTGCTCATTACTTTTTTGTAATTAATCATGAATCGTCTTTAAATTACTTGAATTATTCACCTTTAAACAGAGAAACTTGAAGATTCTTGATTTAATTTGATTATAAAATAACAACTCCTATTAATAATTTTAAAATTAAACGGGTTTATGAATTCATGGATGGTAGCACCGCAGTGTATAATCAGATGCAAATGAAATTTGATAATTTCAGGGGATCGTTGATGTTCGGACTATTTCAAAATAGAAATAATTTAATGCTTCGTATTCGAATGGAATGTTTAAGTTCTATTAGCTTATAAAGACGTGTATTACAACAAAGTGATATTACGTAATAAAGTATTTACATTATCCTATGCATATTAGTACGCCACAGAGAGTGAACTTTTCTATTATTTCAAGTAATATTTAAATTTTTAATTTGTCTAAGTTTGCTTCGTTCTTCGAATGCGTATAAACTTCTACGGATTCGAAGAAGCATCTCTTAGTTTGCGTTTGATTTCCAGGGCAAGTTTTGCAAAGTCTCCGACTTCCCTGCTTCTTCTTCTTCTTCTTCTTCTTCTTTCTCATCTCTTTCTTCCACTTCTTTTTAGCAAGCCAAGCATTCGCGTTTTCATTCCGCGCCAGAATCGAATCTTATTTTCCGTTGCAGTAGGTTTTCCAGTTCGTTGAAAATATTCGAAGCTATACTGTTTGCGCTACAGTATTCCTTGTTTGAATGAAAATCGTAAGCATCCAGACATTATCAAACATTTATCGCACACATAAAAACGATTCGAATTTAATTCTCGAATTTAACTTCCACTTCGACGATCATATTCTCAAGTACACGAGATCACTGTCCTCGTAAAATAACCGCGGAAAAAATGGCAGAGAACGCCCCGAACATTACACACACCCTAGCGGTCCATATTTCAACTTAATTACTTTATTGGAATTAGTTTTTAAACTTGATATTATCCGAGTTTAAATTTGAATTCCAAAACGAGTATGAATCAAGCTGACCATTTATTCTCGCCCGCGCGCAATCTATTGGTTTTATCATCATGGAATCCGCGGCGGGCTCTATACTTTATGACTCCGTTTTCGTACATCAGACGAGTCTCTATAAATCTCTCAAATTAGATCGATGTGCTACTCGCATTAAATTCTACAATATTTTTTGTTTAAACAATCGCGTAATGGACACTTTCGGCGATAAGAAAGACTTTTCTCTCGACTCCATTATCAAAGTCTCGGTGCGATGCTATATATACACCTACATTCAAGAGTTTGCCCCCCTTCTCGTTCACGCTCTTATCAAACTCGACGAAAAAAAAGTGCCGAGCGGCTGATGGAGTGAGGACACGACGCGGAGCGAAAAAGAGCTGACGAATGGTCCGTGGAAATCCCGACGGTATCTTCCGCGAATTCGGTCGTTCGCGCCACGAATATGAATGGCTTCGTTGCGAACTCTCCCCCGCACGCTGCTGCACAGTTTAATTCGCGCGTATGCGGATATTTTTTATTACTTCTTTTTTTGTCATATGGTTCTTATTTTTTTGTTCTGCTATATTCATCAGAAAGTAATTGGCGTTGCGTAAATCCTTATTGTCTGAGGCACATTATCTCTATAGCAATTATCGTGTCGTGATTACAATACTCGTGAAGATTAATGCACGATCTATGAAGGTGTATTAGTAGAGTAAATTTTGTGTGTTCTATTATTAACGTAAGTAAATGTGCTTTATAATTAGAACGCCTTTCGCACATACGATGTATATATCTTATCTCTCAACGCGAATCACGATTACGCGCATATAATTACGGATAAAATTCCGCTCCGATTTGCTCCACACTAGTATAATTTCAAGCTCGTATAGCCTAAATTATTCAGAGCGCAATCTGTAAGTACCTCCTGGCAAATTTTGTAATATTTTGAGTAGAGTTAAATCGGAATTCGCGCATATACAGATCAAACAGCAGCATCAGCTGCTCGTTTCACACAAACAAATCTCCTTTGATCAGATTATAGCAGAGGGAGAGAGAACCTGTATCCACACGTTAATAAAAACAAGCCTATATATACATGACGACGTAGCCTCGAGCGAGTTGGCAAACGCGGCACTCGAGCTGTCGATAATCAATTCGCAAATGAAAATACAATTATAATTCCGCAAGATTAAAGCTGCACGCTCGTTCGCCTCTTCACTGTTGGCCAAACGAGGCAAAGCCCTGATTACGAGTCCCTCTCTCTTTCGAGCTTTTTATTCTCCGGTCGGAAAGCCACGACTCTCTCATCCGGTATTCCGTCTATCTCCGGCTGGTCCTCTCGTAATTTGCTAAATTAAAGGACGGCGAGAGCAGCTCGCGGTTCCGCAAACTCGTCGAGCTTTATATATATATTGCCCTCAGCGTAAAAAACGAAAGACGAGAGAGAGGTGGATCGCGTGGGAAGGTGTAAATTGAAATGGCCTGCGCGCGGCATTACGTATCTTTTCAATTCTACTTCTGGTCGATTCTTTAGATCCTTTTACGCCCGCACATATGGCAGTTCTCTTTCTCTCTAGTGCTAAATTTTTTTCAATCGCGTGTGTGGTTTATAGGCTGCGATGAAAATAGTCGCGGCCGAGAGTTTTAGGAGTATATGCGTGTGTGGAAATTTTCATTGCCGCTGCAGTGCGGAAATTTTATTTACGAGCGAGGAAAGAGATGGTCTGGTGTATTTCAATTTGCAGCCCGTGAAAATAATTTTCGCAATAAACTGATGTACAATATTTTCGCGACGGCTGTATATAGTTTCCGGAAAGTTGTATACAAATCGTAGCTTCTACATTTTAAACGCACTACTTTTGCAAGTCGTGTAAAATGCCGTTCGGACTTTCGTAGTCGCGTAAACAACTTTCTCGTAGTACAGCAGACTAAAGGAGAGTTTAAAAGCTATCAATTATGTATCAGAAGTCAAGCCTATATACACTTATTCTTTGTCCCGGCCTAAGTTGGAACTTCATGAGTTCTTCAACAAGGACTTAAAGTTTCTTTAATCCGGCTCCAACAATACAAATAGCACGGACTTGTCATCAATTTTACAGAGAAGTTTCGCACTGAACCTGAGAGACAAACGAGTTTTGGAAATCCTTAATGGGCTGAGTGAGAAGGCGTTCTATGCACAAGAGCTACTTTCTACTGAATTCTTTATACGCTGGACTATGTTCGCATTCATACGAATCTTGCTACTCAATTCTTCAACCCGGTTTTCTTGGGAAACGTGGGGATTACACATTTATTCATACGACGTCTCGACTCTTAACGAGAAAATGTTTTTTGTATCTGGTTCTTATACATAGTTGATGCTGTTGGAAAGCGGTGGTGATAATGCACGTAATTTAAATATTTTTAGACGAAGAGTTGGGAAAAACAAAGCGAGCGTCTAACTTTTTAATCGTGATAGAAGCGATTTTTAGGTGTATGGAGTAAGTTCGTTGAAAAGTAGG
>UCOJ01000116.1:0-199867 GCA_900474305.1 Cecidostiba fungosa | reverse complement strand
CTCGCATGCTAAGCGAGCGCTCTACCATCTGAGCTACGCCCCCGGATGGAGAACGATCGCGAAGTAGCGGACTCGGCTTGGATCATTGCCTTCGGTCTCCATTCATATGCAAGATTGTTTTACATTTTGTAAAAAATTTAAAAAATCAAACATACACGTAATTTTAGTATTGAAAAAAATTTTTAAGTTAATCCAAATTGTAAGGATCAATCAATAAATGCATAAAATGGTTATAACTCATGGAAACCAATGAATAAGGCAAAAAAAAATGTTTTAAACAATCGGGTATGCACCTATATACAAGCGAAAGGTGAGTCGCGTAATTTACGAATTCACTAGTAGTAGGCAAAAGTCGTCTTAGGAACGTCCCGGAAACGTCCCATGGGCATCCAGAGGGTGTGCTGAGTGGTGCGCACGCATCAGGAGCGTACGAGGCGACAGGAGGTTGTCTATACTACATCGTTCGCCGCGCGCCATTTTCGAACGCAACGCTGCGGCACGAGATATAAGTAACCGAAGCCGAATAAAGCGGAAAGATGAACGCGCGAAGAAAGTGACGCGCAAGCAAGTATATAACTAGACAACGCTTTGCACAGTGTCGGCTTTCGTCAATGCAGTTTCTGAGTTTCTGACAATAAATAATAGCGGCCTCGCGTATTTCCGAGAGTAATTCCGTATTAGGCTAGTAGGAGGTGTGCGTAATTCGTAGGCCTATTAACTGCCGATCGGTAAGATAGAATGCGACTGCGCTGTTCCTGCGTCTGTCAGAAACATTATTTTTTGTTAAAGACTAATTATAAATTCTACTTTTTATGTTAAACGGGAAGTAATTGTATGTGTAATATTCTACGTTTTTATCGTCGCAGATTTCAAGTGACATCGTCAGACTTTTAATCAACTTTATGTACATACACACATTACAAATTAATGAGAGCATTCATTTGAATGAATATGTCAAGATGATTTCGATAAAATAAATTGATAATAAAACTTACAGTTTGAAAGAAGTTGAAAACGAAACTTGAAAAAAGGCCTTTCACGTTAAAGCGCATATAACACGAAGCTTAGCAAGTGTGAATTCAACTTCCTACAATACATGCTCTCCTATTGGAATTTAGTCACCTTGCGTCTCGACACTCTTTATTAATTAAAATACCTGCTTGCTTCACTCAACACCTTGCACACAAATAAAATAAAAGGATTAAAGGAAATGTGAGAGTATAGATAGCTACATAGAGCAACTCATATGTGAGAGTAAATTATGCTCCAAATTAGTTTAGAATTAATACTAGTATGATAAGAATGTTAAGGTGACTAATGAATTTCCGACACATTGTGAGATTGAGTTTTATTATCAATTATAATAATAATATTTATTAATAATTAAAATAAAATTGAGTACATTAATATTCTTTTAGAGTATTTTATAAATCGTAACACTTTAGAATATTATTTCTAATTAGTGTGCAATTATCGTTTGATCCGTATTTTTAACTTTTTGTTGCACAACATTTAATTTGCGTTATTGCAACATAGAAGCATCAATTTAAAATGAATAAAAATCGTAGATATCACCGACCATTACGATTTAAAAACAGGTAACGAATTGTAAGTGATTTTGCAAGATCTCAGCGCATTAAGAAGCTGTCGGTTCTCTTGAAAACGTTTCTTTTAACGGAATACAAAGACGTAAAAAAGCAACGATGTTAACAAAAATATCTATAATTTGTGCACTCGCTGTAGTAGCTTGTTGTGAAGAGGTAATTTGGGAAATTCCACTGGGTTCACTAAAAGGATTGAAACTTGCAACTGCTTATCAAAACAAAACATTTTATAGTTTTAGAAGCATCCCTTACGTTAAACCTGTTACTGGGATTAACAAATTTGAGGTAAATTATTATTATTCTTTTTTAATAAAAATTGCACAGTATTTAATTAACTTAGAATTGAAAGTTTATTATAAATTAAATAGCATAATGATAACTTGTTTTTATGCTTATTAATGAGAACTTTATTAAACAAGAAATATTGTTTAGCCTACACAACCTGTAGAACGATGGCAAGGAATACTCGATGCTACGAAGCCTACAATAGAGTGCGTTTATTTTTGTCCAGCACGAAAAACATATATTGGGGATGAAGATTGCTTACAAATGAATATTTATACGCCGGTATTGGATACAAATGCTGAAAAAGCGGTCTTACTTTGGATTCATGCTGGAGGATTTAATTATCTGTCTGGTGATGACGGAGTTCTTGGACCAGATTTTTTAATTGAAAAGGATATTATTTTAGTTTCATTTAATTACCGACTTGGACCGATAGGTAACGAAATAATTTAAATTTTGTATAAACTGATTTTTCAACAAAACTGAAAGAGCACATATGTGATAGATTTAATAGAATATATAATTAAACTGTTTCCCAGGATTTTTAAACACGGGCGATGTCAACGCCCCTGGTAATATGGGATTAAAAGATCAAGTTATGGCTTTAAAATGGGTTCGAGAATATATCAAATATTTCGGGGGCGATCCAGCAAAAATAACACTTGGAGGAATGAATTCTGGTGCAGCATCTGTTCAATTGCACATGATGTCTCCAATGTCTAGAGGTCAACAAATTAAATATAATATATAAGGAAGAATCAATTTTGATATCATAAGTATAATATAAAGTGAATATTTATTGTAGGAATGTTCCGTGGCGGCTTGGAACAAAGTGGAACATCTCTCAATCCTTGGGTTATTCAATACAAACCAAGAGAAGTGGCATTTCAATTAGGAGAAGTTTTGGGCATCAAAACCACAGACACTAAAGAACTTGTCGATAAACTAAAAATGTTTTCGGCAAAGGATTTGATGATTGCAGCTGAAGAAGTTTCAAAGTCACTTGTATGTTATGAACAGAACCTCGATTGTGATAGATATTCTCATAACGATACACTAAGTTCTTGAATAACTTTTAGAGTTTCATGAGCGGAAGTGTCCATGCATTTTTACCATCAGTAGAAGTAGATGTAGGACAACAAATATTTCTACCCGCTGATCCTTGGACTTTGATAAAAGAAGGAAAAATAGCTGACGTACCTCTCATAGCTGGAATGAACTTAGACGAAGAAGCAACTATGGCAGCGAGTATGAGATTTATGTCGAATGTAGATTAATTTATCTTTTGATTAAATTAATATATTTTACAA
This sequence comes from Cecidostiba fungosa, assembly GCA_900474305.1. Taxonomy (NCBI): domain Eukaryota; kingdom Metazoa; phylum Arthropoda; class Insecta; order Hymenoptera; family Pteromalidae; genus Cecidostiba; species Cecidostiba fungosa. The sequence continues at coordinate 196,668 of UCOJ01000116.1, read as the reverse complement.
ACATTCTAACGTAAAATTTTAGGGTATATCAATGATGCTGACATGATGGACAATCACTTTGAATATTTTATTCCTGTCGATTTAAATGTTACGAAGGAGGAAAGAAAACAGTATAGCGAAATGATTAGAAGCTTTTATTTTGATGGGCAAGCACTAACAACAGACAGACTTGAGGAATTCACAAAGGTAGTTATAGTATGTAATCAATATTTTTTGTTCAATCATGATAAGAAGATTTAATTCGATTTATTAATAGTTATTGACTGACATAACGTTTACGTATGGGGTTCATTTTTCTACTAAACTCATAAGCAGAGTAAATAGTTCACCTGTTTATAAATATTTGCTTACTCATTATTCACCTGTTGGTCCATTAAAAAATATGTACAGTTCAGAAACAGGTAAAAAAATACGTATATAAATGAATAAATGTATAGATTTTTTCTACGTTCATTAAAATATAATAACTTTTTAATACATCGCACAGGCGTTGCTCATGGAGATGAAATAAAGTATGTTTTTTATTCTCAAATGTTTAATAACTTGCCACCAGCTGATTCTGCGCAAGAAAAAATTATGCATATGTTTACAACTATGTGGACTAACTTCGTTAAAACAGGGTAAAGTTTAATTAATTTTCTTTAAAATTTTATCTGAATCGAAAAGATAATTGAATTTTTTTAGGAATCCAACTACGTATAAAGATGAATATGTGACTATTGATTGGCTTCCAATTGGCACCGAAGATAATTACATAGAAATAGACGAAGACCTTAAAATGAGAAATGGTTTTTATCAAGAAAGAATGCATTTGTGGGCTCAATTTTGTAAAAATGTTCTAGAAAGATTTACCGATGTTTTCTAATTTACAAGAAATTGAAAAATACATGCTTCTATTATTGTGCATATTTTTTATAGCAAAAATATATATTATATATAATTTTTCTTTAAAAATATGATATATTTATATTTATTATCATTTTACTTATTTAATAAAGGAAAGAAAATAAGGTGCAATACACATTTATCATGCATTAATTTTTGCATTCATATTTTGTTTCCCGGTAAATAATTGTAGTATGTATTTCAAAGAACAGGACGTTGATGCTGTAATTTTACGTTGAATCTGTATTTGAAATCTTATTTAGTAATTTCCTCGAAATCGACTAAAATTGATAATAATCGCCGCATTGAATAGAATATTGACATTGACATTCAAAACAAGACCAGAACGCTGAAAATTGGTTTGGCTTTTTATTTATAGGATTCGCTAACACGTAATTGTAGTTATTCCGTTATGAAATGCCCCATAATGACTTGCGGAAAATAGTCTTCAAGTGCAATGTCAAACATTTTCATAGATTATCCATAATTAGAAGCATAAAGTTTAGCCATAGACTTTCGTCAATACAACTATGGTATAACGCTTATATAGAAAATAACAAAAATTGACTAGTTATTCTACATCAGGGTTGTGAAAGACATTTTGTGAAATTGATATCTATAATAAACCAAATTGCATTTGTAATTTTTTTTTGAATCAATAAAAATTTGAAGAAAAAGCATTTTTAATTTAATCGCCTGTTTCAGTGTTCCCTGCCGTGTTGTCCGAAAAATATATAATGGTCTCACCTATCCAAGCTCTTTTTGGGATTACGTTAAGAAGTATTATCGAAAAAAATCATAATATTATACTAAAAGTTTAATATGTTTAGGCAAACATCTTCTTAAATACCGCACATTCGAGCATATACTTAAACGAAAAATATGAAACTCAGTTCTTGATTATTATCGCTTTGTTATATTATAATACGAAATGTAAGATGTTACAATTTGAAAATCAGATTGACGTACCGCAGTCAATATAACATTATATATACCACATACTTACAAGAAAAACAAAAATAGATTGTAAATTTTTGTCTAAATTGAAGCAACTGCAGTAGACCGCAACAAATTACACTATACAAGCGCACTGAACGCCTGTAGTATTTCATGAGTTATAACTAATAATTATCAAATCGGCAGACATCAAGAATCTTTAATTTTGAAATGACTTGCAAGATTTTTCGCTACTGCTATAACTTTATCGTGATAATAGTTAAATTCTCATTTATGATATGAAAATACAGTATTTTTATTAATTTACGCATTATCATATAGGTGTAATGCATGTTATAACAATCTTATGTATTCAAAATTAATTTGACTTTGATAAAAATGATAAATATGATGCACATTCGAATATGTTATAAAATGCATATAAATAAAATGATAAATTAATATTAATTTTGTCAATATCATAATCATTTATGATTAAATGCTTATACAACACGACTCAGAAGGCAAGCACTGGCTTGAAAACTTTGCCATCAGATTTCAGACAGCATGAGATCGGAACGCTTTACGTACGATATGGTCACATGTACGGTATAGCAATCACGTAACATTCCGCAACAGGGTGATTTGGCTTTTTCCGACGTAGAAAATTGCGCATCAGCGTATAAAGGTCGGTAGTGCTCGAAAATATGGCACATTGCGAATGCATAATGCACACGCTCAAGTTGTTCGTGTGCTTACTCCTTTTGGGGGTGGCGTATGCCGATGAGGAGGTCACGGTCGACATTCCTCTAGGCACACTCAAGGGCTTGAAAACTAACACTGTCTTGAATGGCATGCCGTATTATAGTTTCAAAGGCATTCCCTATGCTAAGCCACCGATTGGATTCCATAAATTTGAGGTAAGTAGATTGCTTGATTAATTAACAGTTATATAATGAATTCTACATATGCATGATGATTGTTAAAATTTACTTTATTGCGATTGTTAACGATGTTCATGTTTAAGAAAGATAATATGTTTAAAATTATTTGATTATAACAGATATACCACAATAATTTCACAATAATAGTAAAGGTTCGCTCGTGAAAATAATTTTTTTAATGATAAATGGCATTATTTAAATAACGTAAATTTTAGTTTCTGAATTCAGTTTTTAATTATATATATTATAGTAAACTTACGGAAAATAATTTTTATTTTTCATTCGGTATTATCTACTTTTACGTAAAATCGCACAAGCTATAATTTGATTCTAAATGTGTGCTAGGAAGTTATGAAACCATATAAGCACTGACTAAGCTTTAATGTTGACCCGTTTCAAATTCGTATGAAGTTGACATGAAATCAAACGCAAATAAATCAAGACACTTATTTATGCAAACATTTTATTTTTAAGAATCTATGAAAATGACGATTGCCCTTTTTTAAGCCTGCAATCCAGCCGGATCCATGGATTGGAGTACTCGATGCAACTCAACACCGTCAAACCTGTGTCTTTTTCTGCATGATTAGACAAGGAATTATGGGCGATGAAGATTGTCTCTACTTGAACGTGTATACTCCTGAAATCAATAAAGATGCGAGGAAGGCTGTTCTTGTGTTCTTTCACCCAGGTGGTTTTAATGCAGGCTCTGGAGACGATGATGTTTATGGCCCAGATTTCCTCATAGAACAGGATGTTGTTGTAGTTACATTCAATTCGAGACTTGGAGCTGCTGGTAGGTTTGTCCAGGATAAATTTTTCCATCGGACGAAACGTTCTTTTACAAAATTTTGTTTTAAATATCACGAATTTTATTAAATTTTTTTCTTACTTCTTTAACCGAACATATTTGCTGAAGATTGTTTTTAAAATGGAAAATATACATTTACAGATAAGTTAAAAAGATGAATAACTTTCTTTTTCTATTTAGGATTTTTGAGCACTGGAGACGAAAATGCGCCAGGTAATGTTGGAATGAAGGACCAAGTTATGGTATTGAATTGGGTGAGAGAAAATATATATCTCTTTGGAGGATGTCGAGACAGAGTTACTATTGTAGGAATGAGTTCTGGGGCAGCATCAGTAGAATATCATATGCTATCGCCCATGTCGCGTGGTAAGTTTCAATTCCACACTAATATTGATTTATAAGTAATGAATCTGGTTAATACCATAGATAGAAGATTGTTGACCATTTCAATAATCTATATTGGCTCATTCACTAATTTATTTGATCACTAGTATTTTATTAACAAAGTTTATTTTATACAAGGTTTATTCAAGGGGGCAATCATGCAAAGTGGATCTGCCCTAAATCCTTGGGCTATGACGTACAATCCAAAAGAACTGGCTTTCAAATTAGGTGAAGCTCTTGGAATTAAGACGACTGATACAAAAGAATTAGTGAACAAACTTAAAGAATTTTCCGTCCAAGAAATTGTTACAGCAACTTCAGAGGTCACAAAACTATTGGTAAAATGATTTTTTTTATTATTTTCCTAGATCTTTTCATAAAATATATTATGCAGAGTATTTGCATTAAAAGATTTTAATATCTTTTGCTGATGATTAAAACATTTATCATACTCATCGTATTTATAGAATCATATGAATGGGCACATGGCCGCATTTGTGCCGGTTGTAGAGCCTGATGCTGGACAAGCAATATTTTTAACTAACGATCCTTGGACTTTGATAAAATCTGATGATATTGCCGATGTTCCGGTAATGATTGGTACAAATTTAGATGAAACTGCTTTTATGGCTCCAAGTAAATAATTGTTACTTTCACAAATCACACTCATATAGCTTTATTTTTCTAAATCGGAAATAAAATATTTATTTTTTAGTGTTCCTACCTAATGCTGAAATGATGGATCAGCACTTTGAATTTTTCTTACCAGATGACTTAAATGCTACTGATGCAAAGAGAAAAGAATTGAGCGACATGGTTCGAAAATTCTATTTAGACGGAAAAGCGCTTACAGTTGATTCAAAAGAACCATTCAAAATGGTATGCACGAAAATAAATTATGTAAAAATATTGAAATTTCCTTATAAATCAATCATTTTTAAATTATTAATTTTCAGATGACTAGTGACATATTCTTTGTTGCGGGAATCTTAATGTCATCCAGAATCATGACTGCCAGAGAAAAGTCGCCTATTTATGAATATTTATTTTCGTATTATTCTCCATTTGGAATTATGAAGAATTTATTTAAAATGGAAGAAGGTACGACTGTAATAATTTTTTCAGTTATTCTATACTTTTATTAAATAATCCTTACTAGAATGATCATATTAAGTTGAATTATGCTGAAATTTATACTAACGCATCAAGAAGTGTGAATAGAAGTATACTAATAGTACATATTACATTTTAGGTGTCGCACATGGCGATGAGCTGGGATACCTGTTTTATTCAAATGCTTTCAAGAATAAGCCAGAACCAGGGTCTCCTGCAGAAAAAATGACAAGGACATTGACAAAATTGTGGGCTAATTTTGCAAAAGAGGGGTAAATATTAATTTTTCTCATTAACTTTAATTATGATAGAATATGATAAAGCGCTCAATTATTTTTAGAAATCCAACGCCAAGTTTAGACGACGATATCACGGTGAGTTGGTCACCCGCTGGTCTGGAAGACAATTACTTGGAAATCAACTCAGCTATGAAAATGGATAAAGGACTTCATAAGGAAAGAATTAATTTCTGGGCTCAAATTTACAGTGACGTTTTAGGAGATTATGCAAAATTATTTAAATAAGATGTCTATAAAATTCTCTGTACATTAAAACAAAATTAAGATAAGTTCGTGTGACTAACAAAAATTGTATTACAAATTTATTACTTCTTTATAAATAAAATTGTTCAGATTTATTTTGAATTGTATAATGTAAGTTCTATTTGCTTTAATGCTGAGCAAACCTAAAATTTGAGATACATATCACCACCCCTTGACTATTACCCAATGGGAGATAATCAAGATGTTACGTATAGAAACTACTTACATCTCAAGATGATCTTTAGCATCATCCTATTAGGAAAACAGACTACACAGAAAGTCAAATTTCCACCTTACACTTCTGGACCTTTTTTAATTTTTTGCGTATGGGTGTTTTATACCTTATTTGTTACCTTGTTTTTTGACATTTATTTTAATCAGAAAAATAATTTTTTATATATTATCAATATATGAAAATGTATAATTTAACATTTTTCTTATTTTTAGAAAATTAATATCTATCTCAATTGTACGTATCGTAACGCACGTTCTATCTTTCGTTCGCCACTTACTTTCACGATTCTAGCTATCTAGGATGGCATATCTATGAAGAAGTGAGCAATCAGTTTTAGACACTGTAAATAAGTTAAAATATAATTTCGTTCGTATTTTAAATTTATAAATATATGAAGTCTAGAAAAAATAGGGTTTGTTTCTCTAAAACCAATGATGTATGCACATAGTAATATAACATTTTTAAATCTGAATGATAATCATAATATAGTGTAATTCTGTGTATTCAATGCAATAAATTGCTCGAATTAAAAATAAACAGTTTCTTGCTCGTATAATCATTTGTCTTCTGCAAAAAATGTTGTGTAATAAAAATTTCGGTGAGTCTTCAAACTCGTTTGAAGAACTGAAAACCAGTAAAGTAACAGGTGGTCTCTTGTCAAGATCAGAGGAAAAGGCGCACTGCGCGCAAAGCAACAGCAGGATAGAAGCAGCTGCTGCGAGTTCCCTTTAGAGAAGGAGAATGAGATGATTTAAATGCTGCAGCTGGACCAGGTTTCGAGATGATCTTCAGCATCTTTGTACCAGGAGCGCATAATGAGCGAGTTGTTAAAATTTTCATCTTTAATAAAGAGATGACTGGACCAGTTTCTCTAGAATAAGGTACTAGAATAATGTATTTGCTTATTTAAATGCTGCAATACGACGTTCAAATTCTTTGTTATTTAATTCGTGAAAATTTATAATTGTTATAGGCTATATCATTTGCTTATAATGTATAAATAGTTTATTTTTGAGTCTGTTTAAAATCATTTTTAAATTACTGCATTTTTAAGTTTCATATTACACTTCCTTTAACGACATAGTGTTATATTATGAACGATTAGTATACAATTTTATATTAAAATACATAAACAAACAATAATACAGATTTTTTACAAAATATTTTGATATAAAAAGTTTTAATGTATAGACGGGCAATTATTAAAAAGTTTATAAAATTCATAAGATTCAATAATTTTTTGAAATTAAATTAAGTATAAATTCTAGTTTGAGAATGCTCCTCTCTAACAGAGTAAAAAAAGTTCGGAATATTGAAGTTGCGAGGGGTGGAGCGAGGAATCCTGGATCAGTAAGACATGGATTCAAGTAGGTGTAAAAGTGGCCATCGGAATGCAGGCACAGTTGTCCTTGCCCTTGCCACAAAGGGACAAATTTAATGGCAGGATTTCTTTGGAACGGGAACCTTGATTTGGGGCAGTTCGAGGCTTTTCACAGCAGGAGAACAGCCGTCGAAGGATGTTAGTGTTGAAGGGGTGGATTGAGTTTTTCCAATTGAAAACTAAGCTATACTTATATACTGCTTCGATATCTCTTTAAGTTTGTGTTCACCACAGTCTAATATTTTTATCAAGATTATTTCTGATTATTTTTGGTCTTAATTGTAAAGTAAGTAAAGCCATGAAACTTTTATTTAAACAGTCGCATAATAAATCAGAGATAGGGTTGGTTAGAATCAAAAATAAAAATTTTCTGTTTATTTTAAAGAATTCAGACAAAAAAATTGAATTGAAAATGGATAATCGTCGGGTGGGTGTTGGCAACCAGGGCGAAACACCCGGAAAACAAGAGTCTAAGAGGGTATTCAGGTGTCAAGCACCTTGCATGGACTCTTCATTCACAAGGTTGCTGCCAAAAAATGCACATTTTTACTCAATTTAAGAAAAAATTGTATCTATATATCATACTTTTATTAAAATTCCTATTTTTGGTAAATCCTCTAATTATAATTTATTATTGCTTTGGATGTTTGTGATGATTGTCGTGATTCAATATTTTGTAGCAAGCCAATTGTAGGGTTGATTTAAATGTTCATCTTTTGTTGTACAAATTGGTCAAGCTATACATTTTGAGATAAAAAGTTATTGTCAAATATTTCACATATATATGCAATAAAGCTCATTCCGACCTGTTGATATTATCTATTAATCATACGAATCTCCATATTTTATTCAAATTTTGAGTGTAAACTGTACGTTTACATTAAAATTAAAAGCTGAACACATTACTTAGTAGTAGTACTTGACCAACCGAATAAAATACTATGCTTTCATCAATTTGAATAAAACATACCTATAGTTCAGTCACGAATACATTCAGAAAATCTAGAACATTTCTAAAATCAAACAACTGTGATCATAGAACGACATTTTATCATCTCATACATGTATTATAAGATTTGAACATCAGAGTTCACCAGGTCCAGCATGTGTCGGTACATGCGCCCTGCGCGCTTCTCTCCCACGTATATATTGCAAATCGATATCGCGCGAATAGCAATGGCAACGGCAACGTAAACACAAACTCTCTCGCTGGCACGCACACGAGTGTGCGCGCTCGCGCAGAGAGGCGGCCCCTGTATATAGCGCGCGAAAAAGGGCCGAAACATTTAGCCGAGCGCGCGACACAACGGCATCATCGGCGTATATACGTATGTGTGTGTGCGCGCGCGCTCACGAAAAAAAAGAGGTCGTCGTCAGTAGGGGGTGGATTTCTATATGCGAGGGGAGTCGTCCCCCCCCTTAGGGGGTTACGCTCGCGCTCGTGGCTGATACTACCACCTCGCGGACTATGCGAGCCTGTCCGTAGTGAGACGCACGCCTGCTTAAGTGGCTCGTGGTGGCTGGTAGCCAAGGCCGGTGGCCTGTCTCCAGGCGCCTCCCCCCGAAAAGTCGCGCCCGGAAAAAGGAGGCTGCCACGTTTTTCGCGGCTTCTTCCGAGGGGCAAAGCGTCGCGGATGCCCGCCACACTCCCAGGATCGCATCGACCCGAGGAGGTGGCATCGCTTGCGGCGCGTCGGGCTTAGGAGCGCCGCGACGCCCCGACCCCCTATTCAACCCCCCGAACGGAACCATCCCCCCTTGATTCATCCACTCTCCCCTTACCCCTCGTCACTGATGGCCCGCTCTGCGGTTCCACTGTCGATGGATACATGTGTGACTTCCTATACATATATATCACTGACTTTCTGTCTCTATCACGTGTGTGCGAGGCTGTTTGTGTGCGCGCTCGGATCGGGGATGTGTATAGGGAATATGCGATATATCGCTTTGGAGTATTGCTGCGGATGCTGCCGGGGCTTTGATGTTTTATGAATTCCTTTACCCGCCGCGCTTCTGGCTTGTGTATATGTATATTCGTTTGAGCTGCCGAGGGCAATGGTAATAATTGTCAGTCGTGATTTATCCAGTACAAACGTTTTGCCCGGTTTTGATTTACGTTGTAGTATAGATAATGTAGGTGTATTTTTAATCATTTTTTTAAGACTTTGAAGTACGTATCGAATTACAAAAGTATTCGCATGTAAGCTCGAAACTTACGTTATATTGTTACGTATCATTAAAACAAAGTATCTGAAAAAAGTATCATTATTATTACTTTTTTTTTAAACAAAACTTTTCTAAAGTTCTGATAATTATTTTAAAGTGTAAACTCGTTTCCCGAAACGACTTCACAACTTGGGACATTTTTTATGGACATTACATTCACATAGAATGTGATAAACAGTCACTCTAAAATATTATGTAGTTTATCAAAATAATATAAAACAAAAGCGATAGTTTGAAACCTTTTATTAAACAATAATCTTAAAAATTATTTTATCTAAGCTTTAACATACTGGCCAATCCAGTCAAGGTGTTTATAAACAGCGGTGAAAACAGCAGGTACATTGGTGGTATCACAGAGGAATCCGGTAGAAACGATGGCGGCGAGTCTGCCGTCCATGACACCTGGACCACCAGAGTCACCTTTGCAAGAACTGTCTGCGCTGTTACCGGCGCAGATCATTTTATCGGTTATTGGATCCAAGAAATAATCCTCTTGGCATTTTTCCAATGAAGCAATCGGTAAGTATGCGGCCTTCAGTTTCAACGTTTTAGTTTCCTCATACTTTATGTAAATTCAATAATATAATAAAAAATTTAAGAGAAAAGTTCTGCAGATAGTTCTTTTTTAAAAGTATCTTCTACATACCTGCTCTTCTCTTCCAAAACCTGAAACAGTCAAGATTTTTCCTGGAGTAGGTTCATCGGTGGGTTTAGCTAACGGAATAGCCTTTTGTACATTGCTAAACTTGATTGGCTTAGAAAGCTATATAAAACATAAATGTAACGAAAAATATCTTAAGCTGTTGTTTAATAATATCCTGTAAAGTCTGATTTAATCGATAAAGTACCTGAATAAGGCCAATGTCATCAGTAATAACATATTCATGAGTCTTAAAACCAGGGTGTATGATCAATCTCTTAATCTCGTGTTCTTCTCCATCGTTGTATCTCTTTGTAGCGCCAGTTCTAACTTTCAGGTCAGTTGCATTCATTTCGCTAAAAACAACGATTATTAATAATAATTGATTTAAAAAATTAAATTAAACTTAAATTTGATGGAAATTCTTTGCTTACTCTAAACAATGTCCAGCAGTAACAAGCCATTCGTCGCTGATAATAGTAGCGCCACAAATAGGTTCTCCATTCTTATCTTCTTCTGGCGAGTTGTATTGAATCAAGCTTGCCTAAAAATGAAGTTAAGTAATTTGCCTATTAATAAATAACTCATGCAACTAATGCTAATTACATGGGTATCGCTTTATACATATACGTAAATTTACAAAAGATGTCAGTGCTGAATCAACTACTTATATAACACACATTTTTTTCCTCAATTCTTCATTGAACACTAATAGATAAAAATTGCATTTCACACATTTGTCAGCAATGATGACGTAAATCTTATAAAGTATCGTTGTTAGTTTTTAAATATATTGTATAATTACGTACCTGGTACGGAAAATCTAGAATTGTTACAAATTTCCCTCCAGCTATTCTAGGTCTTCTATTGGCTAAAGCTAAAACAAGATTTAAAAATACTAAGATGCAAAATTATACTATAAGACCATTGTATACTTCATAAAATGTTGAATAATACTCACAACCGTGGAAACACGCCAAAGTGACTAAAAGTAGACAAGCGACTTTCATGATGGATAAAATGAAACTGATAGCAATGTGATAATCTTTTGAATAATGAAAATCGTGATCTGTGCACTGTTTGTCTATATCAAATACTTAATAATGAGCAACAGACCTTAAACAAGCCCGTTTTGAGCATGTTATGCTTAATCGACTGGAAAATATATATCTGTTGTTGTTGATAAAAAAATTAAATCATTTCTTAAAGACACTTTACAATAATATTATAAAGTATTATGATTATAATTGATCAGATTATTTTTCACTTTTAATATTGTAATATTTTCTTTGTACATATTTGACTCATCAGATATATGTAGATTATTTAGTGAATCATAGTGTGAAAAGTCTTGCATATTTTTTTCGCTCATTAATCTAAATCTATACGTTTTATTTTTCCGCGATAAACTGTTAATTTAGAACAGACGATTCATTCGTTTGGAAATCTTTTATTGGTTGTATCTATAACACTGTATACGAACAGTTGTTCAATGTACTATCTACATACTTTGTATATCTTACACTTGGTATCCACTATAATCAACCGATTTAAATTCTTTTTCATAAACCTAAAAGATTATTGAAAGAAGGTCTCTGATGCTCGACAAAAACATAATGTACTCGTATTTATTACAATAACTATATATTACATAGAATGTCATATTGTACTACATTGTACAATAACACCGTGAAAGCCACCTTTAATTACTGAATACACAACTGTGTGATATATAGATTGACATACTCTCTGTTATATAAATGTAGACACACCTTAAATCAGACAGTCTCGAAGCCCTTGAAGGTGTGTCCCCACAGTAAGAACTTGGTGAATTATGTTTAACCTCATAATTATTATGAGGACTAAAGACTCGGCTATATACACTACATATTCCTTCCTAAATATAGAGTATTAACATCCATTCATTTTCTGTGTTTATTCGTCAATATGTGCTTTTATAGCAGATAAGAAAAAAAGGTGTGCGCATATACTGGGCGTAAACATTAAATTATGATTTCCTCTTCGTTTACCAGCGAAAACAATTAATATACGTGGAATGCTAAAATATATTTCTTTAATAAAATAAAAAAAAATACATTGCCTAATAAAAAACACAAGATTCCGCCAGATTAGAATATCAATGCGCAGTAGCAGAATGTCATTTTCATTGTATGTATACGCGCGTAAATCTAAAATTAGTCAAACTCAAACAAGGTTTTCGGGTCGCTGCAACATCCGCCGAGTCGTTTCGCAATGGTCGCCCTGTAAAACTCCCCGAAGCTTCCTGAGTTCCTCGTTAATCACGCTGTACGTGCAGCCGCCTACGCCACTATGCAGCAGTAGTCTCTCTCACTCCGACGACTGCGCAGCTGCCGAATAACCGGAGGAAGAGCAGACGAGTCGCCGCCACCGCGGAAAGTGCACCGGAAATGGAGCAGGAGTCCATGTCACTCGGGAGGTCTTCGCCACCCCCTGCATCCAGCCCTCACTTGTACCACCTAATATGTATATACGTATAATATACTCTATACGCACATGTATACAAATCGAGCGAGTCGTTGTTCTCGGGGGGTTGAATAAAAAAAAAAATGAGCTACGACAAATTGCCACCCCTGGCAGTCGAATTTCGAGCCGCGTGCTTTGTATTTATTGGAAAACAAGGGCGGTTCGGTAACAGGGTAACACGAGGACTCGGCTGGTAGCCGCAACCCCTTGTCAGAGAGAGAGAAGGGTGACGGACTCCCCCTCTGTGTGACCCGACACCACTAGCGCGCACTTTGACTTGACGCAGAATGACACGCATGTATATATGTATACAGGGAAGCCGTATGTTGCCTGATGGCCAGGCTGTTGTATGCAGGCGGGGTATTATATGCTTCCGATCCTTTTCGATGAGGTATACCAGCTGTGGCTTATTCCCCTCACCTCAAGCCTGTTTGCTTAGCTAGTGTTCTCGACTTTCCGGAGATGAATGTCAGCTGGTGGACTTTGGGATACCTCCTGGAGTTTGGATTATAAGTACTAGGTTCTCAGCACTTTTCTAGGGAAGTGTGTACGTTACTCCTACTTGTATGAGATTTTGAATATTCAGGTCGTTCGTTGTCGACTTATTATCGCGGGAAAACATGTCGTTGTTCTCGTGCTAACTTCGTGTTGTAGTTTTTAATTAATTTCGTTGTCACAGCTTGTAGGTCTTTGAAAAAAAGGTTTCGATTGTTTGTAGAACATCGATTTTAGGATGATGCTTATCAATCAGTGATTTAAGCAACGTGACATGGTATGTTTTGTTTGTTTAGAAAGTGTGATTGATCAGCTTCGTTGTTCGATTGAGAACCTTTTACTTATAGAATAGCGGTACTTTTCTTGTTACCTTAGAAAAATTTGAGAGACCGAAAATGCTTTTGCGATATAATACAGTTTAAACTATAAATTTATCATTTATTCGACTATAAAGAGATTGCTTTGAGTGAATGAACAGATATCTTCAAATATTTTGAGATTCGTCTGATGTCATATTGCTTCAGATAAAAATTTATGGAATTATTATTTGGTAATAATGTTTCTCCTTGCAATTTTTAAACAAAGAAGTTGATTTTTTTATAAAAAGTTACTTCTATAAATGCATTATATAAAAATTAAATGTTGCATCGAGAAATCTGCATTACACATCACCACAGACAAATCCACAGACTACATCAGCATCACAGCACGCAGTGTACCAAAGTATATACATAAACCTCTCGATCCATTTTCCGCAAGTGCGGAGACTCGATCGGTAACATTATCGACGAAACTGCGAGCGGTCCCTCTATTCGCGCTCATCAAATCATCACCGAGATTAATAAGGAAGGAGGTAGCGGGCTCTCGTTTGAATAATATTAGAGCAGTATCAACATCACAGGTGTTCCTTTCGCTCTTTGTCCAGAAGCATATAGACTCTATATAACTATACGTAACAGTATATCTACACGCGAATATAAGCTACCGCGGAGAAGGATCATTAATCAAGCGACAAGAGAACAGCGAAGCTGCAGGTACAGCTCGAGAGAGGAGAAACGCATGCGACCAACTTCCGCGCCGCGAAGTAATGGGTTAGAACAGACGAGCGTGTACGATACCAGGGAATCAGGAGCGATCGAGCGTCGTTGCTTCGAATCGTCCTCTCGCAAGTGCGCGGTTTTCGGATTATGTTTTTAATTTTAGAATTGGACATTGGTTTCGAGAGTGAAAATTTTGTTTTTGAATGATCAATAAATTTTGTTTTTATTTGACGCGAAAGGATAGTTTTACAATAATCGCGAAACTTGGGAATAAAGGTAATAAATTAAATATTAACTTCTCAAACAAAATGTATCTTATTTTATAAAATTTAAAAATTCTTTGGGGTCATATATCATATTCGAGACTTTACTTGGGAGAATATTCTTTTTCAAAACACGATATACCTCATCATGCATCATGTTAATGTATTTTAAATGTTTGGTCCCAATAGCTGGCATTTATGAGATTCCTTTATGCAATTTATATGTGCTACGCTACCAATGGTAAAATTATATATTTGAAGATTTTTATAGGTGAACTCTTGTACTAAACTTACAAAGAGAGAGTGGCTCTCATTCAGTATTTCATTTCAATGCGCGTCGTGTTTCTACTAAATTTGTATTATTTTTACATAAAAGGACTATAACAAAATATTTATGGATATATTGATACTGTCATAATGTAACTTATTATAATTGTAAATCAGAGAGTAATTTTTTAAATGTTCCAAAATTCAAACGAAAGCACTTTCCCTCTATACTTTCATTTTCAATCTCAGTATATCTAAGTCTTCTCTATATATCTAACTCTACTACTGGTTTTTCAGGTTAAAATTAAACGTGTGGGCACGATTGTACTCTAAAATAACACGAATTTGAGTGAAATAGTTGATATCTTGAAAACAAAGGTCCTTTGATTTAAAACACACACAATGAATATAGATACTTCTACACTTTTTGTAGCATCCCACTCACAGTCAGCATAATACCAACATACAAAACAAACTATAACTATCGACATTTTTCTCCAGTTTATCGCACGCACTAAAGTAACGCTTCATATACTAACTCCATACCACTTATAAAAAAAAATACACAGCCAAAAAACCCACAAGATCACGACCGCAAACTCTCTGAGCCATACACAAAAAGAGACCGCAACGAAGACATTCCACAGACACGAGCTGCAGCGCTTAAAGGGACGTCAACGAGTTTGCCGTCAGCCAGGGAAGCAGAAAAAGCGTAGGGGGCACACTCGATGTCTGACCGTCCCCTCTTTGCGCGCCATTCTTTATTACAACTCTCTCAACGCTGCTTCTGCTGCAACAGTAGGCGGAGACTTTGTTAGGCCTATATGCGGCTTGCTGCACGACATGCTCACCTGATAGCTCTCGCGACATGTTGTATTAAAAAAAAACTAAGTCTAATATAGGAATCGGCCGATTCCGCGCCAGGTGAAGTAAGAGCGCGCGCTCGCGGTGCTGCTTTGCGAGGAATAAGTCGAGGGATATATCTTATTTTTTTTTTATACATGTACAATTTTGAATTTGTCGATCTGTCCTGTTATACGCGCTGAATATTTGATTTTGAACTTTGGATTGAAAGACACTTTTTCCGCGAGAAAACCGGCCGGCTAAAGATCTGGATATGATCCAATAAATCATAGACCGCACAGTTACACACTTGAGTAAGAAAGAGAGAGAGAGAGCTCCTCGTCGCAGCTGAATCCTCCGCGAAAAGCTCGTAAAATCCGGCGAAATTTCGGTCCCCTAAGGTTCCCGATGAACCTTATTCCTCCCCTGCTCGTAAAAGTCGTTCGGCATGTTTCCTCCGAGCTCGTAAACGGCCCGGCGGTAGCCGAAATTACAGGCGTAATCGCTCGGTAGGTGGGACAATAACCATTTTTTGTTTACAGATATTGGATAAGTGACAGCGGAGCGTAACAGGGCACCATGAGTCGCCGGGGATGTCCCGGCGTGCAGTGCGGCTTTCTTCGTCGTGTCTATATATATATATGTATATCAGGTGTACTATACCTATATATAGATACCACCTCTCACTCACACTCATCCCCTACCACGACTATACATAATATATACAGGCAATATGTTGTGTGTGTATATCCCTCTGGTATAGCCGGCATTAATTAGGGTGGAACAATAGAGAACGAGAATTTCCACTAGGGTCGCATCATGGCCAGGAGGTCGAGGCGTGGGAGGCCTCGCCACTGCCAACTCAGCTCTGTGCGCCGCTCTCGCCTGATACTCTGCACGTTTAGCTCTCTGCACCTACGACTCTGCAGGCGCAGCAGCAGCTCTTTCTATGTCTGTCCGACACGACGACGCCGAGGCCGTCAAAGACGAGCTGACGCGCAGCAAACTAAGCGAATTCCTTGCGCGTCCGACACTGTAATTTAGTACCGAGCACGTGTGTGTGTATGCTAAGAGACGCCTTTGCGACGACGCGAAGAATATGTTTGCGAGCTTGAAGCTATATAGGTGTACACATTGAGTTCGTGTGTGCGAATAGATGAGGCCGAACATGAGAAGGACGTTTACAATAATTGGGATGACTTATGAGATGCGCGGCGAGTTGTGCGTCCGTGTAACGCAAGTGTATTATGCATTACGTTGGAGATGTGACACTGTTCTGTATTTTATTCGTAGAGCACAAATTAATGTTGTTGTATAACAGTATAATAAATTAAATCAAGCGAATGAAAAATAAAAACGTCCAGTCGCTTAAAATAATTGTAGCAATTTCAATATCTTGCAGCGCTTGCCGCAAAAAAGAAGAAGAAGAAGAAGCGCAACCCTACAATAACAGAGAATAACATCCCGGAGGCAAGTCCCATGTAAAGGGCCCGAGGGGGCTGCGTGCGTGGCGTTACCAAGGCAACAGCCCCAGCAGGTAGTGCACTTCAAGGGCCTGAAAGGACGCGCCCCCCACCACCGAGCAAACAGGCCCCTATACTCTCGGGTGCGTATACCGCAAGTATATATAGTTGTGCCGTGTGTACATACAGACATCAGCAAGTGGTCATGGGCTCACGCACTGCCGGCTGGACTCCGTTTATCGGGGAAGCATGATCTGTTCTGTATATGTGAGAGAGAGAGACAGTATTCCTTTTTCGGCGAGAGACACACGAGCCTGACTGCGGTCCAACTGTACACGGGACGCATGAACACCATGCATCTGCAAGGAGCCGCGCTGCGCTGCGGTTTGACTCTTTTTTATGTGGTTTTGAAGATTTTTCAGGGTTGCGAGAGAAGCGAGAAGGTGAGAAGGGTTGTGTTCTTAATGATATTTGAGATTTTATTGGAAATGAGAGTTGTGCTTCTGCAAGCGGATATTATTCTTAGTTCGAATATATGATGAATCGAGATCTGTGATGACAGGATTTAGGCCTGGCGATTGTTAATGTAAGAAGCTTTTGGTCAATGGACGATTTGAAATTTTCAAAATATTTAACGTGTATATTGTGAGCCGAGCGCTTTTTAAATAATTAATTTTGTATATCGTATAAATCGTGTATGCAGTACACGTCAATTTTCCGCACGTTTTCATACTTTCCCAATAGTTTACATATAGAAATTCACTGCTATATATATTCCGTATTTTATTCTAAAGCGTTTTCATGCGCCTGCTAACATATATTATTATATACACATTGTTTTTATTTTTTAACCAAATCCTCTACATAATATTACAATGTTACATCGGTTGCAAGATCGACGACAACCTGTGAGATTATTTTTGTAATACACTCACATTCGCAAAACGAATGCAATATATTCTAATACATCTATATACATATAAGATAGGTATACCTCGCAACGTCTTATTCGTGCAAGAAGAGCATCATCCACCACAGATGCGCGAATACGCGTGTGTCACGCACATTACGTCGACACATCGACACACGCGTTATTAGGGTTGCATGGCTAGACAGCTGTGCGTATACGCACTCTTGAGCGAGCATCTAGTGGCATATATACACATATTATGTGTGCCCTGTGCATAAGGAGCTCCAAAGCCACGCATATAATATAATGCGTGCGTATACTCTTATTATACTATGTGCCACGTGTAATGCTACTCATCATCAGGTGTTGCGCATAACTACATCATACCCATTGAGGTATTTTCAGTAGTCTGTATTAGGTATATCAAAATTATAGAATTAAGATATTTTTAGGCAGTTCTTGATTTTAACTCGATTTTATGAACAATTAAATGTATTACAAACTAGGCGCTTAATTTTATAATTTGGAGTCAAGTGCTATTGTGTAACTCGATCAAGAACGCAAAAAAAAAAAATTGTTTCCTTACAAATTATGATTTTACAATGTAATAACTCATTAAATTTGAAAACGCAATCTAAAATAATTAACAATCATCAACATAATTATGATATTTATAAGAGCAATAAACATTTCGGAATTCACAGAGTTCAAAAACGAATGTTTTCACGATGATTCACTCCTTTTCAACAGTTTCATTTGTTATTTACGGTTTCATTATTTATCGAAGATCAACCAGGAAGTAATTGCAAGAGCGTCTGCACTCGAACAATAAAATTTCGCCATTATTACACCGACTTTTTTAATAAATCGTTTCTCCCCCTAAACCAGATAAGCGGTTGCGCAGCTTTTCGAGTTTCAAAATTTGGCGCGCTTTCACAAGCCGACCAATCGCAAGCGTTGCCCAACATAGCACACATACAGACACAAACACAGAGCAGATAAAATGAGCTGCTGCTGCCTAAAAGGCTAATCGATTATCGTCGACAATGTTGATATAGTTATTTTATTAGTTGTATTATGCATGTCCACACGTGCGAATCGCGTGGGTGGGTCATATGTGGAAACGTTGAATAAAGAAAAAACATGTAAGCCAACAGGAGAACACGAAGGCCGAGGGGCTTGACGCTCTCGCTCTCTGGGAAAAATCATCCGTCCTGTGAGTGCAGTCTGCTCGCTGACCCTTGTCTCCTCCCCCAAAAAGTCATGCCAGTCACGCGGCGGCAGCCTGTGAAATTCGGCTACTATGGCGCTGCATTCACCAGTGCAATGGCGGCCTCGTACGCATTTTATATGCTGTTTTAATGATTTGCCTTCAATACTTGCGAGTGTTTCGATGATACGAAAAATGTATGGTTAATAATTTTTTTTTATTCGGAATTTTATCTTTTAAATTATAGTTAATTGATTTTAGTCAGGCAGATGGAATGTGAAAATACTTTTGAATTTTTAATAAAAAAAAACCTGATATAGCTTTTGTCGAGTTGTCGTATATCGTCAAATGCATCTTTTGTTACTGGCGAAGGCGTAATATTTTTATTTTTTTTTTTAATTTACAAAGAAATCTACATAAAGTATTTGTACAATACCATAATATTGAGCAAGAGGTCTCATATACGCATCAACAATTTATTTCAAAAAAACTTCATTTGAATTATAACGTTTAAAAGTTGAGCTTAATTAAGATTTCATTACTCGAATTTGCGCTATCAAAGATAGTTTATTTAATAAAATGAGCACAGGGCATGCCCAAGTTTAGTCCTTGAATTCTTTTCTACAAACATATGTGAGAATAATGAAGACACTTTTCTAAAAGCAGATTAAAAAGTGAATAGCGATGCGATCGCAACCAAAAATTTATTCTAATACTTTTTATTTCTGTTATTTATTTTAAAAATTCGCCATATTTGAAACGGACTACTCTTTTTTTACTAAAAGTTCTTTAAATGGATAAACAATATAAAAGTATATAAACTAACAATAATTATATCTCTCCAACTCGGATAGCTAAACACGCTTAAAACCATAACGAGAGCTTCATCAATGAACCGTTATATACATTTCGCACACTAGCATACAGATGATCCGTAAGAGTAGAATATACACTACGTACTCCCAAGTAGTAGTGGAGTAGGACACGTTGTATCCGAGCGAGATCGCGCGCGCTCGAAAACGCGAAAGCGCGAGCGCGTGCTTCGCTTGAATCGCAGGAGACCAGGAGTGTCAAAGTGCTCGTCGAGTCTACGAGCGGCTTGCAAAACTATAGCGTGACTATGACAGATAATGTTGTTCTAAACACTCGACGATGTTATCGAGCCGGATATATTCGAAACGCCTTTCTACTCATCGTTCATTATGTTTAATTACCGGGCTAAAAGTCGGGAATTGATTATTACGATATATCTTTATTCACTCAAAGATTAAACGTATAAACAATTGATTTCGCAAGTGATTACACGTTGTAAAATAGCTTACAGCCTAAACATATTATATTAATCGCTATATAATATTCGATCAGTCTAGACGGAAGCTAAGTAGCATCAAAAGCGTTGGAAATCTCGTTTCAAATTTAAAAAAAAAGCGCGGCAAAACGACCCCGCCCTTCTAAAATCCTCAAAAAACAATCCCTCAAAAAACCAAATTCATAAAAACATTCTCTCCCGTCCCCTAAGCCTAATCGCAGCGGCAAAAACAGCGAATCCGCAGCAACCGGCAAACACACGCGCACGATCGGCTCACAGCCGAGCGAGCGAGTCTACAACGGGAATCGTTGTTGGTAAAACGCTGTTTAGAAGCAAGCGGAGAGCAGACGCGCCGAGGAGGTGGCGGCGTTGAGCTAAGCGCGTTTAGGAT
Organism: Cecidostiba fungosa; assembly: GCA_900474305.1. NCBI lineage: Eukaryota > Metazoa > Arthropoda > Insecta > Hymenoptera > Pteromalidae > Cecidostiba > Cecidostiba fungosa. The sequence continues at coordinate 175,875 of UCOJ01000116.1, read as the reverse complement.
GGTTCTCTCTCTCTTCTCGAGAATGACTCTAAGCGTGTGGTGGAGTGAGAGAGAACGCGAGCAGCAGGAGAACGCGCGAGCGAGAGAAGGTAGACACACACACACACATATACACTCTCTCTCTCTCTCTCTCTCTCTCGATCTATACCTGCTGCAGCTCTACCACGCGTGCTAACGTCCGCGGCCAATGCTCTCTTACTCTCCCTTCCCTAGAGCTCTGCGGTTGTCTTTTACTATTACCACTCGGAAACAGAGCGAGAGAGAAAGAGAGAGAGAGAGATACCAGCGATAGTGCAAGTAGTTGTAGGTGCGCTCAGAGCGCGCATACACGGGACGAGTCGGAGAACTCTATAGTTTGATGCTGGATTTTCTTGAGAGAGAGATATAAGGGATATTTTATGTATTTGGAATTAGTTATGAGGAGAGATGGGACTTCAATTTTTAAGTGGTGTTATGCTAAACTGCACGATTTTATAGTCGGGAGAAAACGAAACTTGTTGGGTGTATAAAGAGATTATGTGAATGATAATTTTGAGTCTTAGTCGTATAGTCTTTTAGGAGTACAGAAAATATAATTATCACGTGAATAAATTATGGTATACTGGCTTGCGCTCCCGCGCGGATTAGACTCGATAACAAGTTTCTGGTATTTAAGAGTGATTTTTAGTATCGCTCTTTGAAGATCACGCATCTGTAGTTATCTTTACATGTACATATAAGTAAGTTATTTATTTTTGATAACGGTTAGTCTATATAATGTATACTAAATAGTTGAAAGTAGTTGGTAGTTCGAGGTTTCGTAGCACATCATAATAACAATAATAAATGTCGCATCAATACGACCAGCAATAAATCCATCCAATTAATAAAAAATTTAAACATTTATATATAAAATTTAAAAAATTATTATGATTAGTTATGATTAGGAATCAAAAATGGACAAGGCCGCTTATTGTCAAATACTGATTGATTTATATGTATTTAACAGATAAATAAAATTAATTGTTTAAAATTTTCATTGTTTTTATCATTAATAATTTAACTTAAAATATCTAAGGCAGAATTGTTATGTTAAAGCAAAGATTTCGTAAACTTCAAGACTCGACCGATAGCATTAAAGAAAGTAAAAGAAGCTTACGAACTTAAATCTCTGCTGTAATAAATTACGATTTTTGAGAAGTTTTGCTAAGTCTAATTCATAAGTAATAGTATAACTAATGCCGCTTAAGAAAATAGAACGGACCCTCAAATTTAAGTTTTAGCTTCAAGTTGTAGACTTGGAATACAGAAATTCCTGGTTATAATCATTATTCTTTTCAATGAAACTTAATATAACTTAAAATTAACGGTGTGGAAAAGAAAAGTTAATAACAAAAAAAATTTACTATTCTTTAACAATACCATTATTTTATTCCATTATCTGTTACTATCTTCGAGGAATCTTCGACAGAAACCATTATAAATTTGTTTGTATATATATATATATTTATTTAAGGAATACAATATATTAAATAATATTTAGTTATTATTTTTTTATAATACCCTTCACAACAAAATTTCATAGATATAAAAACATGGAAATTACTATAACAATTATTCTATATAAGGAACCTTTTTATTTTCAGGAATGATATATTTAAAATAATATAATATTAAATAAATATTATTTTTTACGTAATTTCATAAAATTATGGGAAAATAGTTTATGATGTAATAAAATTAATACAGTTAAAAAAAATTTGGAGGCGCCGGGTATCGATCCCGGTACCTCTCGCATGCTAAGCGAGCGCTCTACCATCTGAGCTACGCCCCCGGTGGACGACTGGCCGTTTAAAGTATCTCTTAAGAAAGGCATGCTCTACTTCAGTAATTTCTTTGCATATTATGAATGTAACTTAACGCCTTTTATCAAACTTTAATGTAGAAATTGCAAGAATGTTTTGGGTATAATATTTTTTTGTTTGTTAACATTATTATACAATTTACAAAGTCATAAATTCACGAATTTATAGTTCATAAATTTTTTTTTATAGAAACGATATATAGATATAAACTATACATAAAACCTTGCAAATGTATATGTAGTGTATAGTGGGATACTAATACCAACTACAAAATAGAAAATGTAGAACGATGATGCAACGTACATGTAGAACTGTGAAACAGGAGAACAGTATGGTTGTGAAGCATATATTTTGAGTGAGCATAGCGTATGTGTTTGTACAAGTCTTGAACTTTAAATACTATGATAGTGATGGCAAGATTTTTATGCATTAACACGTACGTATGCATTTCAATTTAAATTCAATCTTTTAAATATAAATATAAAATATAATTAAAAATATTTCAGTTTTAGAAGCTAGTGTATAATATGCAAGTACACGTATATATATAGTTATATTAGTAGAGGCACATAATAATGTTTATAATTTTATTTTATATTTATAATTATATAACATTATTTAATTTATAGACTTAAAGAGAAACTTATTTTACAGTAGTTAAAATAAAAATTAAACTTTCGTAAAGTTAAAATTCAATTGTACTTATTAATTCCTTTAGATCAGACATGTAGACTTTTTTATTACAATATAGAAGCATCCTTCCTTCATTTCATTCATGTCTCCGTCCTACTACCTATATCGAATCTCGTCGATTCCCTCGATTCTTCTTGTTCGCAAAGTATCGATTGGAAATACGCGCGTTTATAGGCATCTAAAACATAACGCCTTTTCCAATGGCCAAATAAGAGACGAGGCGTCGTAAAATGCTTGGCTTGGAAGAAATAGTAGAAAAGAGCTTTGAAGCTTTGTGAAATTATTTCACGTGGGTGGAAGCGAGACGGGTAGGAGGGTGCTATGCAGGGAACCTCTCGGATTTTCTGAAAGCCTGCTACGCGCGACCGTCTCTTTTCCGATAATTTACCGCTCATTATAAAGGTGCGGTCCTAAAAGACACGGAAAATTCGAATTGACACAGTTTTACGCGCGTTTTGTAAGTCAATGACCGTGCAATGCTTAAATAGCTAGTCAAACCGGACGTATAATCACATTCTGGTATGTCAGGTCATGTCAGTGTAAAACGAAATTATCAATAAGTTTGTAAGTTTATTTTATAATGTCAACGTAATTTTTTTCTATATAGTGTAAATTATTGTAAAATATATTTCTTTGATGATAGTGGCATTATTATAATATTATTATACTTTCCATATAGCATATGCTGCATGAACAAGCAGTTGCATAATATCATAATTGCGTTTTTTGTTGCATGTTGTTTGACCACTACAAATTGTAGAAGAAAATTATTTGATTTTCCTGGCTGGTTCCAATCAATAGTACATTGTTTGCAGGGATACAATATGAAATAAATAGTATGAAAAAATGCATTATGTCGAATTTTGTTGACACGTTTATTTGGCTAATTGTAAGTGGTTCTTGAAAGCGAGAGATAAATTCCGCAATTTAATTTAAACTTTTTTGGGATATACGTTTATATGTATAAATTAACTTTAACATCTCTAAAGTTATGTATACAATACACGGGTACCTATGGTACCCATGTATTGTATACATACCTCGTGTGACGACCAGGAAAACAGACGCTGTGTTTCTCCAGATGCGACGCAGCGTCTTAAAAAACATACGGTTTAAGGAAGCCAAAGAACATAAGATCGATCGCGATTTTGGAAGCTATTTCGGCGGAGTTTACTTGGAGCTCTTTAAAGAGCAAAAATCGATGGATCAAATCTGATTCGTCAATTTTTGTGTGATTGGTTTTGGCGCATTTCAGCATTATTTAGGAGGAAGATCGCCAAAGTAGGGGAATTCGTGAATGCCAGTATCGAAAAACCAATCGGATAAAAGAATTTTATCAATAATAATTATGTAAATTTGATTTTATAAATTTTTGCATATTTTGATTTTTATATTTTTCAGATTTTCTCGGATTATTTGGGAAACATATCAATCGTAGGAACATCAAAGGACTGCTGTATACTTATATAATTGCAGATATTTTTTTTTTAATTTATGAAGATAGTACTATTAAATAATCATACTTATATTCGCTATTTTTTTATGATATATTATGTTTGTTTAGAAATTACGAATTTAATAATCTGAATAATATTGTAATAATTTAAAAATCTGAATAATATTGTAATACCATCAGTGAAACTTTGAAAAGTTTTACAAAAGATTTGAATTAATTTAAGATTTAAAAAAATCTATTAATATTTTCAAAGAAATAAATTCTGTAAATAGAAAAGATTATAGATGCTCTTTGATGATTTTCTAAAAATACTTTACGGAGCTAAAAGTCTTGAGATTAATTAGCGTAGATAAAATATACAGGGCATTTTTTGTATAATAAATGCTATAACAAAAAAGGGCGATTAATTCCAATGAAACATTTTTCAATGAACAATATCCTTTATTAATGTCTATGTTTACGATTGTTATATATTTTTTTTACCAGTTGGCCTAAATTATATAAGCATTGAAAATATATTTGTGCATATAGTTCTTAATTTATGAGTTTCTGCAAATTGGCTTGTCATTATATTAGTTGGATTTTTAAGCGGTTGTCACCTTTATTAAATCTTTCAGTATTATAACATTGAAGATATTTAGTTATGGATTTGTCGTTCTTCATATTTTTTATACATAGAACATTTAATGAGTTTCTTCTTTTTGTAAATAATAATTAAACAAAAAGGATGAACTTGAAACATTACGTAATATCAAATAATACTTAATAATTTCTATAATAAAATTAGTTACGATGAAAAAAGTATATCAATTATCAACATTACATAATACATTCCAATTTCAAGTAAACAAGTATTTATAGCCTTATAGTATCCCTGATATTGTCGTCATAATCATATCTCAAGATCGAATCAGGGCGTTCATCTCTGCGTTTGACTCTCTTTTTCTACTTCTTCTTCGTTCACATCAGACATTATTATCATGATTCTGGCTATTGAAGCTCACTGGGCTCGAGCCGGTAGCCGGTAAAGTTTTATTTAAAGACCCGGGAAATTCGGTTGACGTTGTATCTTCCTCAGCGCGCATGACGTATCTTTCTCTCTCTCGGATTCAGTATGCTACGCGTGCCTTTCACTTTAATAGTCGTAATCGCACACTAAATCAATTACACTGAAAGAGTTGGCCTGTATAGGCTACTCCAAAAGGAGCGATACACTTTTAATTAACGAAATTACTTTGATAGGAGTGGCCGCCTTGAGGATGGGAGAGCTATTTCGAGTGGCTCTCGTTTTTCAATCGATACATTGCAGTCATCCACATGTCTACCGTGTATATAATACTGTCGTTTAATTCACTTAATGTTGCGTGAAGCTCTATTGCAGGAAATACGTTTGAACTTGTCAAAAAACAAGATTGATTGATTAACAAATCGTATGTACATTGAGTTACTATAGACACATAATGGGATAAAACGTTTATAATGATTTATCAATATTGTTATCAAAAAAATACAGATTTTTTTCGCACCAATACTGTTAAGGATAACAGTTCATATCAGAATAAAACAATGGATTTAAACATTCTATACACGATAATGTATTACGGCCATGATAATGAAGTATGCAAAACACGGTTTTATTGCCCTTGCAGTATGAAGCGCGGGTATCATATCATATGTGCATGATCGGCAATAAAAATGAACTTGAAAGTTAACTTAATATAAAATTAAGGCATCACCCCATCGTCTACATCCTGCATCGCGATGACAATAATTTTGTTTACTTTCACGAGTCACAATGAACTTATTTATTATTATCGAATTGTCTTGAAAAATTTCTTGTAACTGTTATTATTGCTCTTTTCCAAGTTATTTAAGTTAATGTTGCTGTGTACACTGCCACAACATCATATTGGAATTATTTAATGATAGGCAATCAGCGTGACACTGTCAGTGCATGTCCAATCAGTATATAGTACCTAACTCTGAATTGCTGCGCTTAATTGTCATTTCAATGAAAGCGATTATGTATCGCTTCCTGCGAAGAAGATAAGTCACGTCCCATAAAAAGAAATTTCATTTGCATGTCCAATTGATTTTCCGTACAAGCAGAAGAATGATTTCTCGTCGTTTCCTCTTGAAGTAACAATTCGTGTCGCAAGAGATCAAGCTTTTTTTCCAATTAAAAATAAACGCCTTGTATTTTTTTATACGTTCTCATGGAAAGCGTGTAATCATCGTTTAATCGATTTTTTCCTCTTCATAAGTATAATTTCTATAAATGTCAATGACTCCAACAACGCGATTATCAATAATCGTTCTCCAGTATTTTCGGCGAAATTTATATACATACGTTCAGTGTTCGGAATTTCAAAACCATCGGAAAACGAAAATTTCAGTCTCTCGCGTCGAGAGCGCGGTCAACGAATATAGACGCTCGCGACATGACATTATGGAGAAAGCATATACGTGCGCTGCGTTCTTTGGAAGGTTGGGGTGTAAAATTAGAATGCGCGTAATTTTAGGACGCGCGAATAGAGAACGCGCGCGCGTAGTCTATGCGCGCGACGACAGTTGACGATAAGTGTTCTAGTTTGTCTGAGATTCTTTGCGATTAAAAAAAGCGGAAAGTGCCGCTTATTTTTAGCGCGACTGACCTTTTCTTTTTCTTTTCTCTCTCTCCCAAAGCGAACGCTCGACGCGACAGTGAGGTAATACCGCGGAAGAGACGACGATTTTATTATATTTTATAAGTCATGATTATTTCCAATAAGATTATGTAGGATTTTGTCGAAAGCCTTTGTTGATAAAAGTATTTTAGACAAAGTATATTTTAAAGCGATTAAGCGAACGATGAATTGATACTCTCTCCCTGATTATTTTTGTCGGAAGGTTGATGCCAAGGTAAGGGAAGCGACGTTTTGATTCAATTACGGATCAGAAAAAGATTAATCGAGTTTTAAGCATGTGTGTGTGCGAGGCGCGACAAATGCCCGAACGCAGTTAATCGCACGGCGGTGTGCAGCCGGATTTGATGGCCATTTACCACTTTACATAGAGTAGACTGGGTCGTCCATGGCAGCTAGTGAGGACGTAGTGACATTGAACTTAACTCGATAATGGCTGTTGCTTACAAGCAGTGCAAAAGCAAAGCGCTCGGAAGTCATTGCGAAAATGACACGTGCAATGAATCAGGCGGATGTATATTTAAAATGCGAATAGTTGGCTAATTTTTTCACACTCGGCATTATACATATTGAAGAGAATCTCTTTTATTTGTTATTTAAGCACAAGTCAAATTTAGCAATATACTTGAGCATATACTTTTGAAAATAATTAACGCATTTGCCTGTATCGTCAATTAACGGCTGAAGAAAATTCACATTTTATCTTAGCTTCTTTGATAATATGAAATCAATATAATTAGCTGTGACCTGAAAAGTCCTTGCAGTACTGCGTATACAAACATTTTTAAAAGGTTTGCTTTATTCAATGAAGATAGGTGTCTGATAAACAATACAAGACTCCTTTTATCAGAAATTTTTGTAAAAATCTTTGTGTATATATCAGAAATATCACATGATATCAATCTTACAATTATTTGATTGTTGCTCACAACATTTAATCCCTAAGATTATAATATGAAAAAGTAAACATGGCATTCGTTAACGTGCATTTGCCATCAAGTTATGAATTTTTCTTCTAATCAGTGATAGTGCATGAATACTCGTTAATCCAAAAAGATTCAGTGAAAAATGAAAATGAATTTCACTGATTATTCTCGTTATTTATAAGAATGTATAAAACAATGATATTTCTCATTATCGATCAACTCTCCCGCATGCGCGCAAAACAAAAATAATGGCTCAAATCAACATGACTAGCGTATTGACAATTCCGATAGCAATTACAAACATTGGCGAAGCTATTTTTTCGCAATAAAAAATTTATCGTCCCACTACAGCTAGAATTTTCCTGCGTGACTATAACGCGCTTTATGTCAAACTTTTATCACTATCTTCCCAACAGTCATCGCGAGCATACTAAATTCCTCTCTTCTAACTATTTTCTCTCCATTAAATTAGTCAGCGTGATATATACGCAGCTGATTTCCCTCGAAAACACACGTCTACATTCCAAAAATTAAATGAGTATATATTATAATCTAATCTCTCCAACAGGAGTAACCTGAGCAATATCGAAATTACCTCGTCGGAAAAAAAAGGAAATTCCAATAACGCTGAAAGCAAAAAACGGGGCCATGGGCTCTTTAATTTCTCAACGCGTAAGCATCAGCAACTCCGCGCATGCATATATAAGTTCAAAGACCCGTAATATCCTATACTCCGTCTCTCTCTCTATCTCATCATGCAGCTCGCGCCAAAACAAGCCTCCACGCTCCGTCGCTATTTTTTGATCTATGTCGCGCGATGTATTATCAATTTTTACGGCTCCTCTCCTCGCAAGACGTGCAGCTGCAGTCGCTTAATCGCATATACGCACTTTATTCATGTGAGCTATCAATTATCTGCGGCTTTGTTTTCCTTTGGTTTAGGTGCATAAGCGATGCGGTCGTTTAGCTGAATTTGATTCGATAAATCTTGAGGAGAAACGAGATGAGATATTGTACGCAGTCTGTGGATTATTAATGCAGCGAGATTTGAGATATTTATTTATGTTATGTTCAAAAGAAAGTATAATAGTTGCATTTGTACTAAATGTGTAAAAATGTAGTGATGCACTAATATCACAAGTTTTTATGCCGGTTGAAATTGTAGAGATGAGTAAAAAATATTTACTCAAAATAAGTGTACAGAAAACAATGCAAAATCCTGTAGACCAATTATGCAAACAAAAGAGCGGGGAAATATCCTACAGTCCCAAGAACAGAATTCACACAATTCGCTATTATTTTTAAATTCTCCGAATCGAAGCTATATTATTTCTTAATATCCGCAGTCCAATGACCGCTCGATGCCCATTCAGTGCTTATATGAAGATATTCTTATTGTTGGCTCGAAGCATACCTATAAGCGACGGCGTGAGAATATGCTAAATGGCGAGAAATTTTGCAGGCGACCCTCGGCATTTGTCGTTTTCGAGAAGGCCGTGTTCTCTGGGAAATCGAGGGGTCAGACAGCAAGGTTTTTCGCTTCACGATTATTCTTTTTACACTCGGCTTTTATTGCCTCTCGTTTGTGGTTCAAGGCTTTCGCGATTTCGTTTTCTTACTGTGTCTTTATATACACGGAGAAGGCTTACGACGCTTTTTTTTATGTTTGTATACAAGGCTTATTATATTTCCATTTTAGAGAGTATTTGCTTGGAGACATGAATCGTTCGTATATATTTGTTCGCACTTGACAAAACAATTGAAGAACGGATTCAGTCGATAAATTAATTGTAAAAAAAATTTGCGTTAATCTTTGAAATGAAAATTAAATATAAGCGTATTTCCCTACAACAGCTTTGACTCACATATATTAACATATAGCTGTATTTTATTTTTGTTTTAAAACATTGAGACTCGCCGGACTCTAAAAATATTGGAATTCAGCTCACCGTCGAACAGAAAAAAAAAACGAAAACACGAGCACAACGTGACTCCCGACGTATATGATTATCCAACACTCATTTTTACACCGCGTTCTGTTGAAACGTCAGATGCAAAAACCCAACACATAACGTACCGAGCAAACAGTGTAATTATTATATACACTCGTGTGTCCATCAAAAAAGTAGTTAATTAATCACACAAACTCACCGTGTAGAATTAAAATACAGCTGGTCAGGACGACCCCTATAGCAAAATCCTTCATCCTCGAACAATCGAAAATACAAGTTGATAATGGGACAACACGACGAAGCACGTGCAGATGCGATGCCACTTGACCACTGACTCGCCGGCACAACTCTGTACCGATCACTGCACTTCCACTCGCTCTCACTCGATTGTTATATGCATGCACTGATGACGATTCCGATTTGTTTACTCTTGTATATACAAGTATAGCTTGATTATCTCGCGCGCGAAGGATCAGGCATCGCGCACTTCACCCCTACACACACAACAAAACAAGTGTGACGACGCTCATAGCAGTTCGGATACATGTGCACAGCGCACTCTCTCTCTCTCACTCACTCACTCGCGTCGCGCGGTTTCCTGGAAGGGGGGGAATCGAAAGTCGCCGGCGTACATAATATCCCCGTCCCCTCGCGGCGGACTCCGCGACTAAACTACTACTGTATACCGATGCTACGGCGATGATGTTCCCGCGAGTCGGCCCCTTCCAATCTATCCGCAGGGGAGTATGATGTGCAGCTCTTTCGTGTTGGTATGTATTTTTAAACGTGCTGAAGACGACTTCTCTCTCTCTCTCTCAGTGTAACCCAGCCGACTGAAGCGAGATGTGGGAGTAGGTTTCCGCGTCAGAACAGTTGGAGATATGTATGTTGGTGGTGCTGTTAACGGATGCGGTAATGTTTCGTGTTTGTTCGCTGACGGTTTATTGCAATCATCGGTTTGTATAAAGAGGGTCGTTTTCTGTTAATTCGCTATTTCCGAAACTGTTTTATCGACCGTACACTAAATATCCGCATTTACTAATTATTAGTATATTACGATACAAGTGGCAGAAATAGTCCATTATGGCACCGCGTGTAAACGCCGTGCTGTAAAGGACTACTTACAACACGAGTATTGTACGCTGTTTTAATTCAAGATAGATAATATAATAATACGTATACTTACCTTATGAATAATATCGAGTCTAAAGTTGAAAAAGTAGAACGAATAAAGTCGTCGGGTTGTCAGGAGACGTCAAAATGTGGGGGCTTCGAAATTACGTTTATTAATTTTGGGCGCGCTGAGTTATGCTAGTCTTCGTAGAGACCGAATTAAAGTAACTCAGTTGAAATTTGGCGAAATTTTGGAGCGTTAATAAAAATCATAAACATTTTAATTTCCATAAAATCCGCACATTTATCTCGAACTCTTAATTATATAAGACTGATCGTTCAGAATTCACTCAAATTTTGTATATTCTTAGTGGGTAAAATAACAAATAATTTTTGAGTGCTTGTAAAGAAAGGTTTGGAGCCTGTGAACGTATAGTAATAAACAAATGAAAATAAGACGAGTACCTACATTTCACGTTTTTGTCGCGAAGAATAGCATATTTCGAACTCCCGTCTCCTGGCACACCAGTTTTAAAGTTAAAAAAAAATACGCTATAAGAATTGTGCACTGTGACTATTTCAACTAGAAAAGTGAGGTTTTTTTTGACATCGGACTTGTGAAAAAATCTGAAATTTTCATAGAACACACAGTTTTTATTGTATATTGTATATTTTCTTGTAGCGGCGGGGCCGTTCGACTGCTCGTCCGACTCGACCTTAAATCTTGGCGAATAAATATTAAAAATTACGAGGAAACTATAATATTTGAGCTGGTAGTGAAATACTCCTGTTCAATAACCTAAAAAGATAGTAAATGAAATCCATCTGGAGCAGCATCAGAACCTGTAAATAGTTTAAAAAACCGTAAGTTGCTTCGTTGAAAAAAAGGCTGAGTCAACCGCAGAGCCTAGTAAAGGTAAGGAGCGTAAAACTGAAGATCCTATTCTAAGACTCCTATCGCTTGATGGATTGGATTCACTATCATCCGTAATAAGTAGCGCAAATACCAAAAAAACTAAGAAAAATAATTTTCTGGGCAGTTGCGTAAAGAAAGCTCAATTGCTTCTCACAAAGCAATTCTGAGACCGAGTAATAGAACCCATCTCCGCTATTTTCTTTTTTTGCAATTAAGTAGTTGAATGCATGTAGGACATGAAAATATAGCTCTTGATCTATACTCTCCCCAAATTTCAAAAGTGAGCGTGATTTACGGCGCTTACGTGCGAATTTGAACAACGTCGAGAACCCACATTTGAATAAAAATTCCAATTGAAACGTGAATAACAAGTTAAACAAAAGTTGCTAACCAAAAACAAATAAATTTGTTTTTACATAGATCGGACAACTAGGGTGACTACATTTTGAGGACGAGACTGTGTAATGTCAAATTGAAAGGGATTACGGAAGGATAAAATCTACTCACGAAGTAATATATTATCAATATTTATTTATTTAATTCACCGATGATAAAGTAGTAATCACATAAAGTTATTAAAGTAACCCAATATTCACTACAGCGTGTGTATGGTATGTACAATTAATCGCTCTAACGCTCCTCGCGAGCATCGAATATCATGATTCGAGTCTCTTCAACGTGAAATATATATATTATATTATTATATCACGTATCTCGTAACGCAAACGCGCGCGAGTAGCAGTCGATTTAGATAGTGCGACAACGGCGCTTCATCTGGTTTAATATACGCCATTGTCATAAATTTGACTACGTTTAAAACTCAAAGGTGAATGTACAATGATCGTTAAGTGCGCCCTACATAGTTCCCTTCGCAAAAAAACACTATCCCCTTTGTTTAATATTTTACAGCACGGAGCACACACGCGTTTACGTCAACGATTATAACTAATCTCAACGCTGATTGCAAATCCGCCTTTAATTTTTGTATATTTTTTTTATTTATACATCAAGTTTTTTCGCTGCAGCTTCCGAAGAAGAAGTAAGAAAAGAAAAATGCATTCGTACCCAGAACCTCTTTCCAAGAAATCATCGAAATTAAATACTCCCTAGTTAACAATAAATTATTAAATATATCTATTCACAAATTTACGCACAGACTAATGTTATAATATATATCGTTTTGTTATTTCTCTCTTATTACAACGATTCCGTCGTCATCGCACTTCGTATCGATAATATATATAGGCATTTTGTTTCTTTTCTACAATTAGCGAACATACTATTTAGCAAAGCGCTTAATCGATGAGTCTTTTATTAATTCATTATTACTTCATTCGACAAACATAATCTTTAATAAATAGTCTGGATTATCACTTAATCGCTTACCATTTGAATTGAAAAATATTACGAACGATTGCAGATTACTCATTACTGATAAAATAAAAATAGATTGGCCACCGATATACAAAATCTTTTCACCTCGAATGAAAACTACGTATTTTATTTTGCGTTATTTGTTTACGAATAGCATTAAAAATCGAGATATAAAAGGAATACCTTAGAATATTAGAGTCACATGTACAATCATAACGATGCTACATTCGGAAAAAATACCTTATGCACGTCGCGAGTCTCGAAGGTGTGATATACATCGATAGACAACAGTCGCTTTAATTTTTTTTTTTTAGTCGGCAGGACGACCGGATCGATTCAGGGAGAGAAGTAACAAGTATGACTTTTCTTTATATTGCCAATTGAACTTTCCTCCCCGAAGATCGCGAGAGCTTCTTACATTTGGATACTATGTTAAAAAAGTAGAGTGTATACACATTAAGTAACCTTCTGGCCGTTAATCGTCGATCAGCAGCAACATTTAACTGATTGTTATCGGAAGTTACATTTGACACTGCCGGTACGGTACCATATCGCCTTGTACGCTTTATATTATATACTTGTATCTGGCCAACGTGAGTGATCGACTTTGGGCTTGATGCAATTCATTCATAACTGTTCAGTTTACTTAAATTCTTAAAAAGCAAACAAACCATTCAAAATTCAGATGTACATACCCCGCTTTATAAATTTTAATATAAAAAATTCTATATCATATCGCGCATGCATTCTTTTTGTTTCCGTGATTTTACAGATTGCCGCAGCGTTAGACGCGTAAATATCGGTAAAAATTCAAAATGTTTCATAAAAACTCCTTTAAAGTACAAAAATATCACTAATATAGCAAGAACCGCTTTAAAAGATAATTGACTATTATTTATTAATATATTATCGTTATGATTTTTCGAACATCAATGATAATTAGCGTCGATAATTTCGTCGAGTGCAGGGATTTCTTGTTTAAGAATTTAAGTGAACCAAATGGCATTAAGTATATGCATCGCAGTATATTTAAATAAATCTTCGTTGCAACCACTATACAAAGGATATACGGTCTCTCCTCCTCTCTCTTTTTCTCCCTAGCGTTATCTCTTACATGTTCAATCGATGCGCAGAGCCCGCGCAGAATATGACTTTCTTTCAACATATCATCCTCCTTATATACAAGTCTATTCTCATTGCAGTTTGCTAACGTTAATCTCTAAATTATTACAGCTACAGTATAAGACTGACACGCGATCGACATTCGCATCATACACGCCTGTCCCAAGCATTCAAGCTAGCCTACTTTTTTTTTATTTTATTCACCCAATGTACACGAAGTAATCATTGTACGCACGCTTGCTCAGAATATCGTTTTCTCCAAAGTATCGTTGATTACAATTATGTATATATTTATAATTAGTGTATGAGTGGATGCGTTTATTTATAAGAAAGACGCGACATCGAGATGCACGAACGTTGTGAAACTTAATACGCGTACGTCGATCTCAAGTCGATTGGAAGAGCTTGTCACATACAGACAGATAAGTTATCATTATAGCTTTCTTCCTCCTCGTTCGAATCCGCTATAGGCTCGTTATACAATGTGTACGCTAAAACGTGCAGTGGCAGTATAACTCGTACATCAGGAATGTATGCGAGTAAAGAAAAGAAAAAGTCAAACAAGGAAGACTTTCGAGAGGTGAGAATCGTCATTCGCATTGAGTTTCAAAAAGCCCCCGTGTAACCCCGAAGCGACGCGTCGATCTCGTGTAAAAATTGGAATGTCGATTACGCCTCGCCACGACAAAAGGAAAAGTTCGCGCGCACGTGTACACCAGATACTTGCACGTCGATGCACGTGTCCCTCGAGATTGGGGCGCGTGTGAGCGAAGAAAGAAGAAGAAAAAAAAAGAAACCGAAACGAGGTCGTCGTCGACGCGCGGATGGGGATGACAAAGCTCCTTCTCGACGACGCGAGCTGCCGTGCAGAGGCTTCGCGGTTATTTCTCGGTCGCGCACATTAACATTGCAGTGAAAAAGAAGAAGAACATATCGTGCACTCGCTTCAAACTTTCTCTCTCTCTCTCTCTCTCTCTCTCTCTCTCTCTCTCTCTCTCATACCGTTATGTACAAACGTGCTTTCTTTTGTATGTGTGTGTATAGAGCTTCGAATAACTATTACCGCTCGCTTATATCCCGCACCGATTATTCTTATTCCGGCTATGTGTATAATCTCAAACGCGTTTACTTTCCGCTCGCTTCACACTTGTATAATATGTCTTGTGCTTTTTCTCGCTCTCTCTCTCTCTCACGCATACACACGCACACACACTCGTTCACGATTGACTATATTTGACACTTCGGCCGACGGCTTGTGGAAGCGCGGAGGATCAAAGGATCGTGTATACGTCGAGCGTCGAAGCTTCGTTTTCTTCTATACGCGCGTGCGTTAAAAACAACGACGCGCTTCACGCTGCCGAGGAGTGTCGCCGTCGCCGTCTATTAGTTGCCGTGTATTATGGAGCAGCTAGTCCCGGGCTTTATAAGGTAGGTGCCGCGCGGTAGAGCGGATTCTTGCCCCTGATCGGCAGAGCGTGAGCTTCCGAGTTGAAGACCCATTCGTCGAGGCTTATGAGATCGTCGTCGCTGAACAGCAGGTAGAGGTACTGAAGTGAGAAAAGAAAATCCATCAATTTTTAGTTTTTCAGTTTAAATTTAATCTATAATAAATTGATATATAGTATATATAGGTACCTTGAGCGTCTCGGCGAAGAAGTAACTCTGCTGGACGTCATCCTTGGGCGAGTCGAGTTGGTAGACGTTGTGGAGACCGGTGTAACCTCCGGGAACTCGACAGTGCCTCTCGAGCGCTTGCACTGCCTCCCAGCCCCATTCCCGGTACTTGGGATCTTTCGTCAGCCGCCACATCACGAAGTACGACTCGAAAGTCTGTGCAAATAAACGTTTTACGTGAGCACTCGCTCTCGCTATCTCTATACTAAAAGCATCTCGCGGATATAAAAATGCAAAAATCCTCGAGTCTCGGAGCTTTCGCAATTTTCCATCGAGATTATGTTTATCTTGCGTCCTCCTTTTTTCACGTCGAGTTGAAAGTGAATTGCAAGCAAAATATTGTACAGCACACGATTGTGAATGATCGAAATACAATTTTTTTTTAAATACGTAGTACATTGTCATATAACGAACGAGGGTATAAGAGAAATTTTTTAATGAAGGGCTCACCTCCGGTCGCAAGATGTAGTATTTCTCGCCGTTCTTGAGGCTTTTGGCCTCGTTGCCCTCGATGAAGTGGAAAGCTTCGGGTCCGAGCTTCGTGGCGCTGCGGTCGTAGGACTCGTGACAGGTGTTCGTTAGTCCGGCCGCTATGTCCATGTGCTGATTACTCACTTCGTTCTCTTGCGTTTTCGCCCCGAGCGCGAACATGCCACCTGAGGAGAATAATCCATGACATTAATTGCAGGCGCCTCTTTTTCAAGCCGCTAATTTCATATAACCCAACCGCGACACACGACTAGACCGTCACGTCGTTCTTTCTTTTCCTTTCTTTTGACGCTTTATACACTTTTAAGTGTAATTTCCAACTTGATCAAAAGATAAAATTGAATATAATTCTTATATTATCGATGCCGTAATGAATCAACGTGATTTCGCCGTATATAATTTGCGAGAAATTGCATCAAGAGCCTCACTTTCTCGCAATCTTTATAAAATTATAAAACCATACGCAGCATTGTGGAGTCGGAAGCTGCGGCGGCATTGTTTGCAAATGATTCAATCTCTAAATGAGAAAGACCGTCGCGGCCGCGACACAAAAGCGCGTATATATTGTTTTCGCGCGAAAGCCGGCGCCAGCGAACTCGTTCTTTTCAATAAAGAAGAAGAAGAAGAATAATAAGAGCGAAAGGAAAAAAAAGTCAAGCCGGCTAGAATAATACGGACCAAGGGAGGAGTATAATATATAGGCAGTATATAACGCGCGCTATACGAGTCTCCAGTGGCTCGCTTTATAGGCATAAGTGTGTATAATATATAGATATATAGGGGGGGTTATGTCTCGTTACTTACCGGCGAAACAGGCGAGGTGACCCATCTTGTGCTCGAGTCTCTCGTACTGCAGGTCCGAAGCGTAAAGCAGCCCACCAGCGGATCGCATGATCATGTGCTTGACGACCGCGTCCATCGCGTCGTCGTACATCTCCCGAGCCTCGCTGTCCTCCTTGCCAGACTGGATCCACGCCTTTAGTAGGTACTCGTAGAAGCTGTCGCCGAGACCGCCCAGAGACATGTGATCTGTTGATGAGAAAAGTTTGTTTCTTAGTTTACGTCCGAGTGCGACTGTGATGTGTATGTGTGTTTGTCTCTCTCCCTCTCTCTCTGACCGCATTTTTCCATTAGCTTCCATTAGTCTCTTGTGTCGTTTGTCTGTGTATATATATACCTATATAATACTGTATGGATGGGAAACTTTTTGTGCGCACGAATAATCGAGTTTGCGGTGTAATATTTTCATCATCGATCCGAGAAGATAATGAAAGTCTTGCTTCGGAATTAAAAAAAGATGATGACAGCTGCGGGAAGCCATATTTTTCGAGGATTCCTTATATATCAGAGAGTAGAAAACCCGCTGTTTATATAGCCGACGCAGCGGAAAACTCTCGAAGCCGGCAATTCAAAGTTAATCGCATTAAACGGAAGATGAAGTAGTTAAGAAGGCAGGTAAGAAGGAGAATCTGCAGGCTGGATGAAAAAGGAGAAAAGTCTCTTAGGCGACACGTATATATACCTATATATAACTCCCGGCGAGCGCGCGAGAGGAGACTCAACGATAAATAACAAGACGATTACCTCCGCAAATTTTTACTGCTAATTTATTCAGCTACCGGATAAATAAGGACTCTTTTCCACTTGCAGCTATCGACCCTTTTGTTTTTTCTTTATCAAACTATATTTTCTTTCTATTTTCTTATCTCTTCCCAGTATATATCCCTTCCCCACTCCTGCGGATCGTGTGTTTACCCTATTTTATGCCGCTTTCTCAAGCTGCAGTAAGTATAGCAGTTGGGGGAATAACATTGGAGCGCTTGTGCGGTAGCGAATTTCGGTAGAGCTTTTTCGAAACTTGCTCAATTTACCTGTGTATTCCAGAGGATTACAAATTTACCTTATACAGCCACTAAAATGGTTTGTAAAATAACGTTGATCGCTTTGCATTATTATACAGACTTTCTCATTTTCTCGAGTATAATACGTATATTTTGTTCGAAAATTTGTTAAACCATAAAAAGCGTAAATCAGGTTAAACATTTTCTTGACAAAATGCCTCCAACGTCGATACCGTATTTTACCGAGCGATCCCGAGCTTTCAGGACTCTGATTTACGATCGGCGTCGTTTCATCTCGCACCGACGCTGTCATAATGATACAGGCTGCCGCATATATACGGGGTGACACAGAAGTAGCGGGTATATTATTGCGTTTCAGGCAATTTGAAAAAATTTAGATAATTATTTTTCAAAAAAAAAACCTGTATTTTTGTCCGTTTCACAAGTTTAAATCGATCCACGGAAAAATCAAGTAAGACTGTATATATAGCGATAGATTTTACCTACCAAAGTTTGGAAAAAAATAAAAACAGTCCTTCAAGTATGCCGATCGATAAGAACGAAAAACCGCGTCAATTTATTTTTAAGCTTTTCCTAAGATTCGCAAACTATAAAAAGCTCGATACTTTCGCGTCACCCCGTATACAAGCTGTTCCACTGTAGTTTCGGATGAGTGCCATTATTTGCGCGATATCCCGGTCCATACGCAGGAATTGCGAAAAATGCGGCTGTAGCCCGAGTGTGTCGCGTTGGTGTAATCGCGCGTTCGATTCCCGCGGGCGCTGTCGCCCCGCCAACTCCCTCTCGACCGAATACGCGGATCGCTTTGATCAGCCACGAATGAGAATTAAAGGTTAATAGCTGTGAGCTGCAATGACTCTTGGCTCTTTTTTTTTATTTTTTTTTTTTTTATCTTTTGTCTCCGGCGTCGCATTGTTACCACTGTTTCGATTAAAAAATTTTAGGAACGTATATTTGTCGATGTGATGGGATGGATGATTTTTCTCGTTGTTGTATAAATGGTTAAAAGTTTTTTTTGTCTGTATTCTTTCAGCTGTGCTGCGCGAGTTTACATCGTGTTTTATTGTGTTATATGCACTTGGGCAGGTGGAAGTTTTCGTGCTGCTGTGATAACTCGGAAGCATGTTCCGACAACACACTAAAATTTTGTAGCTATAATAACTGTAAATGTATAAATTTAGATCGGGTGTACGAATTTTATGGTTCGTAAAATTAGGTTCGTCTTTTTCCAATGTCTGAAAATTGGCGCGGAAAACTTTAGTCGTTCGTAACGTTGCTTAAGATTATTTTAAAAAACGCGTACTAATTTTGTTTTTTTATAATTAGTATGTAATTTTATATGTATGAGGTGTATTCATACATAGAAAAGAAAACATAGACCTAGAATTATTAACAGTATTGGTTATTTTAATGTTAAACTGGATAGACGCTATACAGTAAATTAATTCGAACTTAAACCGAATTCAAATTAAATTCCAGTTTCGATGTACGACTCGGAAAGATCCGTGACATACTGGAAAGGAGCCAAGGTAGATTCTCAAGAGCTAAACTAAAGAATGGCTGTATGTCTTTTCCTCCAAATGATTTCAAATTAATTTGAATTTTCAGTTACGCGTAGTAAAGTATTATCTGAAATAATGAAAATTTTTATAAGGACTCCTTTGATTCAATGAAGCCTCGCATATGTATGATCGGAATATTGTGCTACGGATTACTATCGAAAGTTATTGATTTGAAAGTACAACGGAGAATATTTTAATTTTAAATGTAAGTATATGAATTTGTAGTATATCCATTGAATGATAAAAAAATACGTAATCTAAGAAATGACAATTAGAGACGCATTAAGTTATTTAGCATACAAAATAGTAGTTTCAATTACAGTAATGCAGTTTATAAATTCACGACTTGTACACCAAAGTTTTCTAATTAAATGAACAGCGCAGCGAAATTTAATCTTACTTTCCAGAATGCACTGATTCTGTCAGTCACCGGGCTATACGATATTTAATTTCTAAGTCGTCAAAATAAACCATAATATCCTTTCGTCGCGAAGCAATTTCACAAATGCATTATCCAAAACGCAAGTCAACGAAGCGAAATTCGAAATTCGAATTCGAAATTCAATCACATCAACGCCAATTAACGAAGCAGGTATTTTCGTCGACGCGCGAAAACTCGGTCGGTCTAAAAACACAGAACACAAGAGCCGGAGCTTTTGCCAGATAAGAAAGAAAGAGAGAGAAAGAAATAGAAGCCAACGGCTGAAGAGTTGATCTTACGGCATAATGAATGAGATCGAGCTATACAGCTCGAGAGAGAGAGAGAGAGAGAGAGAGTCGAGGCTCTAACATTAGAACCGTAAATTCGCGACGAGGTGAAAATCCGCATCACGTGAAAGCTCCGGGAGGATCTGCGGCCGTACTTTTATTTTCTCTCTCTCTCTCTCCGTCTTCCGTGCTGTAATTTGGCCTCTCGTAATTCTGCCGCCCACGGCTGCTCGCGCCCAATTCCTCGTCATTTACGCTGGGCGCAGAGCATTTTTTACGCGTCATCGCGAGCTTAAAATTGACGACGGCTCGGGGCGAATTAAAAATCTATATTATATTTGCCGGAGATTTATTATCGAGCGAAATTTCGGTAATAATGAGTTTTCGGACGCTTCTCGCGTTACACTATCACTTTTTTTTTCTCTGCGAAATGAGAGGAGCCATAGTTATACGCAAACGCCGGATGATAAGGGCCGAGGACTTTTCATGCGAGATAAGGACTCGCAAAAATTAAACAGGGAAAGAGAGAAAGAGAGGAAGAGGGTATATAAGGTGAAAGAGATAAAGACCGAGTGAGCCTTATTACTATAATCCGACGTCATCCGTTACCTCTTCGGCTCAAATGCGCGCCATCCTACTCTTTCTTTCTTTCTTTCTCTCTCTTTTTTTCAGCAGGATTCAAGAGGATTTACTAAGGCCACCCAGAGAAGTTGCGCGACGCTGAAGATGCGAAGATCGAGGATTGAAAAGATATGCACGGGAAAGGCCTTCCCTTCTTATTCTTGTGTTCGTCTTCTCGTTTCCTCTTTTTTTTCTCTCTCCTCTCTCTCCTGCTCGTCCTCGAGAGGGTTAAAAAAGGGAATTGAAAGAGCGAGAAGAGGGCATAACTCATGAATTCTGCGCGACATTACTTTTATTTGCTCTTATACACGCATATACGTGCGATTAATAACGCTTTTAGGTGGGCGACGCGAATCTTTCACTCGATAAAACCGAAGCTTCGGATTAATATGCGTCAAGAATGAGAGAATCGTTTAACGAAGAGCAACACGTGCAACTATACTCACGTCTTCCCCATTTGCCGGTCTTCGGATGAATGTAATTCGGATACAATCCTTTCGGTTTTTCGAGGTTCTTCAGAGTCTTCCGTACGTGCTCGACCTTCGCTCTGTAGATAGGGTTGCCCGTGATGTCGCTCAAGTACGTGAATTCCAGGTGCATCGTTCCGATCTCCGCCAGAATACTGCAACCGCTGCTTGCCCAGCCGTAGTTTTTACTCGCCTGTGAAGTATAGAAAAAAATTGTATTATAGTCTGCATTTTATCCCATACATCCTACTAATTTTATAATCTACGCTTGTAAGTGAATTAAAAAGCTCTACAAACTTGGAGTTTGAAAGGATAATTAAAAATAGTCGCGACAGGGAGGGAGAGATCGCCTGCATCAAAGCGAGACGACAACTTTGCCGGTTCTCAGGAAGCCGACGCGATAAAAGTATGCGAAAATAATCCCTTATACACCGCAGCAGCTGGAATATTCATGTCTCGGAGTCGTGTCGTTTCACTCCCGGTGTGTCCAATTAGATATAGTTACGTATACAGCTGAGAAAGAAGAAAACAAAAGCGTGTATAGCTGAGAAATTATGCATTTGAATATACTCGAATCCCATTTGCGAGGATAATACACGAACTGAAACATTCAGAGAGCATCAGCTGCGAACTTTTTTTCTGATTTGTTTCGCAGCTCGCACAGTTTCAATCTTTCGAGAGTATTTTTCCCCCTCCACGCTCATTTTCGCGTCCGGCTTATATACGACTCGGTCGCGAAGGACAATTGGATTTCCATGCTTAATAAAGATCCGCATATAGCAGCGGATTTAATTAAGGGGCTTTTTGAAAGAAATAATTCCTCTTTATTGCGGATTAGCAAATCCGCCATCAAGCGCCGCGGGAGAGTCATATAGCCGCGTCTTATTATATATCGCGCGATCCAATACTGCCTATTTCGCATATTATTAATATACGAGAGAGATATTAAATTTTTAATTATAATGCCTCTTTTAATCTCGAAAATCACGTTTCAAATTAAAAAGCGCAGACACACACACACGCGTGCGCCAGTTGTTTTTCTACCGCCGGCTACTATATGGTGCAGCCGCTAAGCGCTGTTAATTCCGCGACTACACGGCGATTGTTCTAAATGACACTGCGCATTCCTTTGTGTCTCGCGCGCGAAAAAAAACTTGTCACTCGGTCGTCCGACGAAAAAAAAAAGGGAGAAGAAGAAGCAGCCGGGAATTAACATAATGGAAGCGAAAAAAAGCTCGGTAAATTACTAGCCGTTTCCATCAGCGGAAGTCGACGGGGGCAGTAGTGTAGGAGGGAGAGGCTAACGTCCGGCAATTAAGCGGCGAAAAGATCGCTAATGCGAATCCTCGACGATAATTTCACGCCAAGCCGGCGCCAAGTAGTAGAGACGAGAGAGAGAGCTATATACGCATATCGCGCGAATAAGAGAATTTCGCGCAGATGGCACACACGGAAAGAGTATAGCTCGCTCGTCGGCGTAATTAAAGCTTGCCCTCTCTTGCGCTCTAGAAATTTGGATTTTTGAATATTAATTTTATCAGGGATGAGGCAGCTGGTTGTAATTTTGTTGCGATTTCAAGTCTGTATACCTTGTATTATTATTTAAAAAAAAAAGAAAGAAAAATATTGTCAGTCGATCTCGCGTCAATATTACTATACCTCTCCGAGTATATACACAGACGAAATAGTTATCACGTCGGACGAAGGGTTCGATGGCCGGCGGCGCTTGCGGAAAAGCTCGAATTGAAAAACCTGATAACGGCTTTAAAGTCTCTTTCAGGCCAAAAAAAAAGGGGTGAATAACGATCGGTGCCCGGCTATTGCGTACAATGACTGGGCGCTTCTGGCCCACTTCTCGGTTTAATCAACCGGCGCTGCTGCTACTGCTATATCGGGGAAAAGTCCCGAGGGCCTATCTATATACCACTACTTTATGTATATATACCCTCTTTTCGACTTTTTCGTTGCGGCTCTCTCTCTCTCTCTCTCGCTTTCGATTTTGCGTGACGTATACTACATATATATATATACGGATCCCGCGGGAGGACACGAGATGCACTTGTGTGTTAGGGTGCGGGGGAGAGAGAATCGTAAATAAAATGTTATTAAATTTAGTGGGTCGTACGGTTCTTTTATTTTTATGCGAGAGAGATTGATTACACTCGAGAGTAATCATATATACTTATTTCTAGATGAGAACTGTATTATTCCAAGCGACTCTGTAATGTCGTTCCATTAAAAAGTGAAAATTTAAAAGTTGCACCGAATCCGTAAAATATAAATTCAGAGGACTCGATACACTTTCACGTGTGTATTTTATAGAGCGTAGAAATAACCGCGACGCGCATTTCACGTCGGCGGAAGTTTCAGCAGGATTCCGACGAGAGAGAGAGAGAGGCGCGGCTGCGAAGGCGGCGGCAAAAAGTGGCGCGATATTTTAAAACTTGAAATAATTTCAAATAGTTTAAAAGCCGGCGGCGGCGCGTAATGGTTTACGAGGACTAACGGTAAAAGATACTCTCGGCAAGTTTATTGTCGCGAAGAAAATGATTACTGCAGCGCAGCAGCTATATAGTCCGAACACGAGAGAGAGAAGGTCGTGGGAAGATGGAAGATGGGAATTTCATCGACCGAGGTGGCGAGAAATTTTCGGAATTTCGACCAGAAGGTATCCCGAGCATCTGCGCCGGTTATCGGGAAATAAATCGCGAGAGTGAGGGAGAGAGCACTTGTGAAATGAGAAATTAATGGTTTCGACAAATAATTTAGAATTCGCGCCTTTTCTATATCTCTAACTCTTAAAATCTAAAACAAAATCAACGAGTGATTCCATTAAAAATTTGTGATTTTTTTTCGCACATACATAACGTGTATGACGAAAACTGAGAAAAAACGTGCACTTTCGGGAGATCCAGAATTTCGAAATTTTTTTTTTTTAATCTATGGTTATCGGACTCTGTTTTGTTTCATGTGCTAAATAATAATGAAGAAAAAAGCCGATGAGCGAAAAAGAAAATCGACCGTAGGATATTTTTTTGTAGGCACATTACGGGGTTTTTTAAGTAAAGCAAAAAAAGGTGGCTTCAACATTTTGACCTGAAAGTCACCTAAAATGTTTTTCTTTATTTTGTTTAAAATATAAAACAAGATAGAAAAAGTTCGTAAACCGTAGATTTAAAAAAAATTTGATTCTGTAAACCTCCAAAATTGCACGTTTTCGTGGATTTCATCATATACATCGTCGGCTAAGTTCGGGAAACAAAGTCAACTGCACACACAGTAGTAGAAGACGACGGTCGTCGAGTTTGTCTGCGGTGAAAACCCCACGAGAGAAACTTGAATACCTTCGACTATATACTCATATGTATATATATAACATATATATACTCACCCCAGTGTGAAGGTTGATGAGGGAGTGAGGTATTCCGGTTTCCGTTTGGAAGGCCGGCAACAAGCGCTCGCCAAGCAGAGCCGCCTTATCGCGGAACATCACGTCGCCGGTGAGAGCGTAGCTGGCCAGTAGACTACCCATAAAACGAATGTTCGTCTCGAACAATGACATCTCCGAGTTCTGAAACAAAATTTTGGTAAATGCATTTGTTAATATGTAATATAATGTGATAAGTAATAATTTATTAAGTTTATTTTTGGGATAATATCAGACTGGGCTTCTTCAGAGCGATCTGTGTGATTTATACTCGATATTGTATTCGAACATGGCATTTTGAAAGTTGGGGAATAATATTAAGGTATATGTTAATTTCGTAATGCGATTATCAACGCTTGCAGTTCTTTCGGATGTAAAAAACGTACACGTCGTAATTTCGAATTCTCTCTGTGAATATTAACATTTATGCGAAAAGCTTCGGTTTAAAATTTAACTCTTGAAAGAGTATTATCCTGGCATTTTAAAAACTGCACAAGAGTAGTTGAAAACATTAATACTCTACTCTGCATACCTATATGAATTTCCGCAAATTAAATAACAGGAAGTAAAACGTCGCGGCCCACGGCACTTTCGCGATTAAAGTATACGAATTTAGCTTTGATCCCGCGTCACTATATTGCGACATTAAAAACTTTCATTACACCTTTTTATCACAAACACATCGACAAAAAAAATCAGTTTTTATTCTCAAAAACAAAACGACGTATACATCAGGTGGCTTCGTGGAATGCAAAGAGGAAAACTATACAGGAGGTATACATATACATATAGCTACATGTATATACCCGTATATCCTCTCTCGCGGTCGCAATTACCACGAGCTTACGCTTTTACTCATACAGTACGCCATTATACAGGGAGAGAAGAAGAAGAAGGTCACGCGAGAGAGCTGCCTCGGACGAAACCGCAGGTGCCGCAGCACAGCTTCTCTCGCGTAATATTTCCGGGGCTTTGTATCATCCGATGGCGCGCATCCGATAAGACGCAGCAGCCG
This sequence comes from Cecidostiba fungosa, assembly GCA_900474305.1. Lineage (NCBI taxonomy): Eukaryota > Metazoa > Arthropoda > Insecta > Hymenoptera > Pteromalidae > Cecidostiba > Cecidostiba fungosa. The sequence goes on along the minus strand of UCOJ01000116.1, from coordinate 149,970 downwards.
CGCCGCCGCTTTTAATTAGCCGCGAGAGCTTTTCGGATAATTCGGCTTCGCGGCGTGATAAGAGGATGCATATATATATTTCGCAGGGTTTCGCGGTTTCGATTTTTTGAAACGTCTGTATATATGAGAATCTGATATGGCATCGACACACCGGTATATTCAATCATATATACGAAACACAATAAGCGAGATATTATATAAAAGCGAAGACGGTATAAACAATTGGATAAGTAATTATTCCTCTGTGGGATAATAACAGTGTAGGGTTGATCCTCTGTCTATAATATACATATAGTGGTGCATCAAACGTCAACCCCTGAATAATGTCGAGTATGGAGGCAAGCTGCCTCCGGCGTTGGCTTACTCATTACGAAAGGGCCAACTATACGCTACCGCCGTTAATTAATTCAACGGTAATTAAGTCAACAATGCTCGATTCATTATTACCAAAAGAGCCGGCTAATTTTTGAAATTCACCGATGAGGGATGTGCAAAAATCGTATATATACATTCGGATTATCACACTACTCTATAGGGGGTTACATATACTTGGTCCTGTCAATAATTTTTATTACGCATTGAAATGTACGTATACGATGCTGTTTGTGCAGTATATTTATTTACACACGGCGTTGTATTATTTCATTAGTAATCCGGATTAATCCGGGTGTATTATTGTACATTTCGCGCGAATGCAGCGACGAGATGAGCCAGGAGCTTTATTCAAGGTAGAAGGTTTATATTTGCACCTGATATGAATCAAAACTCGAAAATACGTGTAATATTGTCTCGTGTATATTATTTATTAATAAAATAATATATGCGTCGCGGCAATAATATCATGAACTTTTTGTCGAGGTAATAATGATCATTCGACCGAGAAATAGGCCGTTATTATTGTACACTTGAAAATACGTTTAAAATTTTGCATCAGACGCATTTGTCTGAGCGAATATAAGTATATACACGCAGGCGCGCGAAATGAAATTATGTGCAGATGTACCGTCGCTTCTCCGCGAAGGGGTTATTTTCAAATCTCGCTCTTAATGATGAGGCAGTGTATTTCAGTGCCGAAAATTTGGGTTAAATAATTCAAGACACGCGCAGATTTTACATTATTTTTAAAGCAGAATTACTTTCGTTTTAATTAATTGCATGTTTATGAAACAACTGCTGCTGCATGAAATTCCGTTGTATGTTATGCGCGCGAGTAGAGAAGACTTCATCATGGTAAATAATTATTTTTTTAATAAAAGAAAAGCTAACTTTAAAATTCAAGTGCGCCCCACGTAGCATTTACACGAGCGAGCACGTAATTCTGCAAAAATATATATAACGTACTTACGCAGCCGAATGACAGAAGAGCATAATTAAAGTAAACTTTTGTAATTAGTTTAATGGTCACTCGTTTATTTTGTCTCGAACGTATTTTATTCGACGTGAAATGGCAGTTGCACAAATTATAATACTCGGAATATATATAATGCATGATTTTATATTTGCTCTCATTAATTATTTCGTAAACTATAAAATCAGCTTAGAAAATTCAGAGATTCAATTATCAAAAATTAAAGCTTGCCTGAAAAGAACAAACAAAAAAAGCGAGAAGCTATAAGCTTCACCATGACCCGAATCTCTCGGCAGCCTGCGCAACGCTTCCGCAAAATATAAAAGAGCAAACTCTCGCGCGAAAACGATCCGTCGTCTCGCCTACTTCCTCTATTCCGCAATTAAACTTCATGCGAAGGTTATTAGGTGTACTTAGTTTATTTTGCGGGCTAATTAGCCCACCGCTACCGCGAAAAGGCTCTCGCTATGTGTATATATATACTTGCAGGATTTTTCGCCGTCTGCGCTCGAAATAACGCAGGTAGTTCACGATAATTTCAGGACAAGACAGAGAGAGAGCGCATGAATTCAACAATGTAATGTTAATCACGCGGGGGTGGATAATCTAGTTAGCAGGTGACGCGCGCGCATATTTCAATGAATTATTTCTGCTCCCAGGTCGTGGGTTTGATTAAATTTATGCGCTATTAATATTGATACCGCATACTTTTATTCGGGCCTATATATACAGCAATATTGCGTAACAAGCTGTTCGACTATTTATAAATAACTAAATAACTAAAAGTAATCAGTTTAAATACTTTTTGGCATATAAAGACTCAAGTCATTCAAGTTTAATATTCTTCCAAACTAATTTATGATTCCGATGGTATGAAAGCTAATAATAAATTAGTAATAACTATCTAACTAGTTCTGAGCTTGGGTTATAATAATAGCTTGGCTTATGGAAGCACGATTTCTGGAAGAGCGATCATATAATAATGTCCCAAAACTCCGTTCAGATGTTACTTACTTTTCGCCGAGTGTATACTAGCAGCCCCTTTCGACTTGATTCAAAATGACCCAGAACATTAATTAATTTATTATTGTAAAAACATACGCACACCACACACTATATAGTTGTATAATATGCACAAAATAATAGCTATTTTTCCGGGATCTCGCACGCAGCAGTGTACAACGACGTCATTAATACGATAAAGGCGCACAGAGCGACGGCCTCTCGTTATATACGCGACGCGAGTCAAATGAAGAGGGTAGCGACCGACGGCGCCCCGGGGCCAAAGCGAGAAAAGGAACGCGTCTTTGATGTTCATTCTTTTGCGTCCGCGGCGACCGAACCTCTTTGTTTGCTCTACTTTCCTTTGTTTTTCGGGGATTTAATTGTGGCCGAGCCAATGAGCGCCGCTGTGAAAAGAACTTTTTGGACTTGCCAGAATTAGGACTATATTCTAATATTATATGCTTTATAATTTTTTACGCATACATGTATAAGTATATTACAATCGCTGGTTATGAAGTAAAACAGTAACAAAACTTTGAACAAAAAAGGTGCGTCCTCTGGATCACTCAGTTTACGTAAATGAATGGTAAACGCGCATATAAATGAAAAGTTGAAGTTGAACACGGTTATGCAAAAACTAGGAAACTGCATATATATGTTTCTGTATATCTCTATATTACGCGCCGCGAAATCTGAATAGACACAGTCCGATAAAATCAGCCGCGTATAAATTTCAGAGCAAAAACATACATCACGAAACTTTTCCAACACACAGGTATTACATTTTTCAATATCCGTTCTACCGACAAACTTATGAAATTACGTCTACGCCGCCCACTCGTTTTTATTTTCTCAGCTGATTTCAGGTCGAAAGACTCGAGACTGACTGCACGTGGTTATTATATACGACTTTGCGCGCGCAACACTTTGAGAAAGCGAAAACAGAAACGAGCATCAATCATTTAGCAAAAGTATATATAACGAGCGGACGTATGTATATACACGTATATAATGTATACCGACGGCCGTCGATGATTGAGCGTCACTTAGCGCAATTTGCGAAGACACGAGGGCAAGTGGGTCAGGCTTCCGTATATAACCTGCATCGATATTATAATAGGTCTCGGGGATCTATATTTGCGGCGGTTTTTCCGCGCATATAATTAATTTAACACCGCGTTTATTAAACACGCTATGCTAATGACGGAGTATTGTGCGAAGGGCTAATTGACGCGCGTTTACGATGAATGCATCGATACGAGAACGGCGGGCGCGACGCACACGAGAGAAATTCCCAGAGGCGCTCGTGATGCATGTGTGCCCCAGGTGTTTAGTTGCGAACCGCGAGCCTTGATGAGGCCGATTGTGAAACGGTGAATGAAGAGGTTTTGGTGCTGTGTACACGTGCTTTATAAGGAGGTATATTGAGTGCCGATATATATATTGACCTAATTTATTGTTTGTTATTGAAGTAGATTTCTTGTAGTTCTTGTTTGATCTTTGAAACTCGATAGACTATAATAGGTAATATATCAGATTAAGATTATGTGTGAGATACGTTGAAATTTGCTTAATTACGCGTTTATTTGTGAATAATTTTATTACAATATAATGGAACGATCTTAAATAAACAGTTTTTAATGAATATCATATATGTTCATTAATCATTGTGAGTATAATGGCTCCTCTATGATATAAAATAATTAAATGCACACCCGATATGCTTTATGTGTATACAAAATATGCTAAAATATTACATCGAGCAATATTCACGTCGATGCCCGTATAAAATGTTAAATTATGCTCTTCATTCCCTTTGACTGCAAATTTATCATTATTATTATTTTTGCTTGTCTGGCTTTAGATAAAATTACAAATTAAAAATTATTTCCGTCAAAAATTTTCAATAACAAAAAACGTCGCACCAGTTCACAAAAGTCGTGTTTCCAAAAAAAGAATCGCAGACAGAAAAACGTCAAACATTAAAAAAAAACCTTCCAGACAGATTTATCCGCATTAAAAAAATAAATCATCGAAAATAACTAGTATACACAGAGAGAGAGAGAGAGAGAGAGAGAGAGAGAGAGAGAGCGGCGTCGGGTAAACAGTCGGTGGTGACAGGTGCGTAACAGTTCGTCGAAACGCCCGGTAGTCGCGTAAAGACCGAAATAGGGCTCGCGCACGTCCCGGCGCGTATATACCTATACATGTAAATAAAAGCGGCCGCCGCGTGTGTATAGAGAGAGTCGAGCCGTTCATCGTCGTTCATAAATAGCCGGACGCGCAATCTTGCGTCCGACGGGAAAATTGCAAAATATGACCGGCTCCAGCTGTCGTAATAGCTGCAATTTATCCTAATATACAAGCATATATAGCGCTAAAGACGGATTTCGAACTTGTATATACTTTCTTTGTCGTTATCTCGAGAGAGAGGTATAGATAGAGAGAGAAGCACGGCAGACGTTAAGTTGAATTTATTCCCGGCAATTCGAATCTGCTTACGAGCTTTTACGAGCGAAATATAAGAATTCGGTGAAGTAGGTGCACGTACGCGTGATAGCTTTTAGCGCGATTAATCAGGACACTTTGGAGAGAATTTCTTATACAGGCACGAAAAGGCTATATTCACGCGATTAGTAAGTTTTGGCTTGTATTTTTTCAGAGTTGTATGTGGTACATCGCTTAGAATATGTCGAGAAATACTTTTGGAATTGATTTCTATACGTTAATGAATATTAAAAACATTTAATTTAGCGACTAGTGGAATTAATTAATAACATTAACGATCAGACGATATCAACTCATGCTTCTTAAACACGTATACAGACAGAAAACTGGCTTTGAATATTATAATTAACTTAGCATATCGTTTTGAATGCCGCTAGAAGCCGGAGCAGCCGATATTTTATGAATTATTATGCGATGTTAATAGTATATTAAGCAAAATTGTAATTAACGCGAGTTTAATGGAAAACGCAACATAATAATTCATGAAGTTTGCACAATGACGAAACTTTGAGCATAAAACGATAATGGCTGTATAATAAACTCGATAGCAAAAACTCTTTCATAATACAGCATTACGCATTTAGTTCATTAATTGCGTTAAAGTTTCATGGTTTATAATTTACAGCTGTTATTTAGCAGTCCAGACACGACGCTCGAAAATATTAATATTATTCAAAAACATGTCCATACGGCTTATCATTTTTTACAGCGACGCCTCTTTTGGCAAACCAGACGACGCTTTTGCAGAATATATTATTATTATTATTCCAAAACATCAGTCGTCGCTGTAAATAGCGACGTATTCATAATTCATAAGTCGCATATATATTGAACATCAGGTGGAATAATAATTGATTTTCTACAATATATAATAATACATATACTCTTTTTCAATCGAATAACTTATATACACGCATTTATAAGTTATATTGCTACTATATATACATACATTTAATATATAGTACGTTTTATACTGAACGAAAGAATTTTTAAATCATAAATTTTATACTTGTTATCTTTGAATACTACTGCGCATATCTCATTTTATTAAAATTTAATTATATTATTCATCGTGAATAGTGTACATATTTTGCAGATTATACAAAAATCCCGAAAATTTAATCAGTTGGTTTTTGGCACTAGTTTATGCACAAGTCATTTTATGTAGAACATAATATAAACGGCATCAACAGAATCAGCTATTTATAGTATTAAATGATCCAATAAATGAGCAAGTGCATGTAATGCACCGACAGTTAAATCAGTTAATTCAGTAAATATAATTGCCAACCCAAATATAACGGATCCATATACACAACGACGACACATATCAAGAGCTTACATTCGAAAAAAAAAAATACCAGCCGGCTTATATCGACATCCGACTTTTCGCCTTCATCCATAATGCAAACACCCGGCCGCGCACACAAAAACAAGTTTGAGAAAAAAAAGCAGTCACGTATACGCCACCGGGATTCGGTAAGTTTATCAAGCGATCGTTAAGTGAGGCCATTCCCGCGGGTGTAATTATTTATCTGCAGCGACGTCGTCGTCGTCGACGGCTTCTTTCCTGCAAGCTCGTAAAGCTCGCCGAGTTTTACGAGTTTATTTTTCCCGTCTAGCAAAAAAGCAAAAAAAAGGAAAGAAAAAAGTCACACGCTAGGTATAGACAAATCGAGACGACGCGCTCGCGCGGATAAAAGCATCTGTGTCCCGGAGCTTTAGCTCACGGCCCGTATTAAAGGGTCGATCTCTACTTTACGGCGGGTCGTTAAGTTAAAAGGCCTCGACACCTGCACGAACTTCCTTCTCGATCGAGCGCCGGCGATTATTAATCCGACGAGGCTATGATGCGCTACTCGCGTGAGAGCTGACTTTTCGACCGAATATATATATAGGGCGAAGCTTTTTCCGTTGCACTGGAGCTTTTAACGCGAGATAGAGAGAGAGAGAGAGAGCTCGTAAAGCGGCTACTCTTTACGGGAAATTTATTTACGCTTAATTCGCAATTTCAGCCAACACTTTGAAGGCTTTTTCAGCGCGTGTGCACTGGCTAATGGAGATTATTATGCTGCTTTGAAAAATGATGCGTAGCTTGTGGGGCTTTACTTTTTATACACACCTGATGTATCGGAGTTCGTTTTTAGAGCGACGGTATCTATATCCGCGCGCCGTGGCGCGGCTTTTTATCCGGAGCTTGTAATCGACGTATGTATACGGCAAGTTTTTATGTCTGTATATACGCGAGGAAAAAAGCTTTAAACAGGACGCTGCGCGCGGGAAATTCAATGTTTTCCTTGAAATGGAAATATCCACCTCCAATCGATACAAGCACTCATGTAGTGCATTAATCGCCGTGAAAAAGGAAATTTTTTAAATCCCTTACTACATATAATATCCCCGAAAGCTCGAAGGTATACGCTGGAGATAAAAAAAAAGCTGCGCTGCAGCCAACGTCAACGCTATTTTGTGTTACAAAAACCTGCTGCTCCTCGGGTCATTAGGGAAAACGTTAAACCCAATGAGTCGAGCGGCAGGAATGCATAAGAAGCTTGCGCTAGCAGCTCATAACGAGTGGGAAGGGGCTGCAAGCTCTAATGGCGCGAGCTTGCGACGACGGTAAGTTTTAATGAAAACGTCATATTTCACAGCGCGCATTGATATTCGTACGGCCTCGTGTAGCCTACAAAACGGCGTGCATGTGTATGTATATACATATATATATATATAGAGAGAGAGACGTTGACGCGGCGGCACGCAATAACGCAAAGCTCGCAGCAGCCGCGCATACCTCGAGCGCGCGCGATTTTAAAACACGTTAAATATTCCGGCGTCGAGCGCGAGTGCGGATAGGGCGTTTTGTGGCATTTCGGTCTACTACTCGCCGAGATATGCGCGCGCGCTCTTTGACTTCTCTGTGGTGTCGAGGAGAATTCGCGGAAATTGCTGCGCTGAATGCGCTGATCCGGATTTCTTTTATACGCGGAGGAATATGTACGTCGCTGTTTTGAATTTAATAATCTGCGGAATTGGAATATTTATTCGATTTATAATTTCATTGTGTAGATTTATCTGGTATAAAGTTAGTATCTCAGCTGCTCTGTACATAAATTAAATGGTAAAGTACTGACCGTTTCGTCCGAAAGAAAAATTTCTTCACAACGTACCCCAAGGAAAAAAAAAGAAAGAGTCATGAAACCCAAAAGCTCTATATATATATATACATCGACTCGGTCTAATCTCATTCCATTCGTGCGGTCGCGTATACACCGCGCTACATCAGATTGCGCTCGAGACGACGAGAGCTGAGCAGCGAAGTACGTCTCGAAGGCAGAGGAAAACCGAGAGACAACAACTGCCACTGCTATACACAATGACGACGTCGTCGACGAAAGGGAAGCTTCGCAATAAAAGACGTCCTCTCTCATCGCGATTGCGCGATGAAATTCAAACGATGCTGCAGCACAGCAGGCCAAGTATTTGCCTTGGCTGTTAAAAGACTCTATGCGCATCACAACCGACAAGCGGCGAAATGATTTTTTTTTCTCTCTCTCTCTCTTCTTTCATCCATAGCCCGCGCACTCGAAGATCTCATAACGAGACTCGCCGCGCAGAGGAGGTTCAATATTTCACTTTAACATAATTAAGAGGGAAAAATAATGAAAGCCGGCCTGCGAACCGCGCCGCGCTCGTCTCGCGCTATAGTGAAATTCGAAGCAGAAGTTAAATTAAAACTCTCCCCGAGAAATGTCGGTTAATTTTTCTCGAGCCTTTTTTTTGCTAGCATCTAATACTGTACACCAGATTTTTCGTCGTCGCGCTCGTCTTTCTCAGCACGTCGTCTTAATTAGTAGTCGCCTACGCGTTATATAATATCAACATAAAAGTACGACGGACAAATAACCATCTCATATCATCTTTGTCGTTTATAATAAAGAAAAAGGATCCGCCTTGCGGAGATGAGCTATAATAAACCCAAAGAATATCCATCATATCGGACTCCCGGACGCGACATAATCCCGTAGGAAAACAAAGTCGGACTGATCGGCGTCGGGTAGACGATAAAAATGAGTTTCTTTAATTAAAGTTCCCTCATTCTTGATGCCGGCGTGGTATAAAGCAGTAGCTGCGCTGCAGAGGTGGAAAAGTCGTGGGGAAGAAGAGAGAAGTTTAATCGTTTTCCCGAGGATTTAAGGCAGTTATATAAGGGGCTATCGCTTCTGCTGCTTTCCTCTCTTATTCCCGAAAGCGCGGGATCATCGTAACTCACACAAGCGACGGCGAGGCCGCTAACCTACATCTATATAATAACTTATGGATTTGGTCTTTGGCCAAAAAAGGCGTCGAAATTACGTCAGTCTTTCTCTTTCTCTCTCGAGTATATAACGAGAGAGTTTTCTTTCGTCGACCTGTGCACTCTCGATTATTTCTTTTTTCTCTCTCTCTGTTCGTCTCGCGTTTCCTTTGTATTTTCACCGGCGCTGTTTTCTCATTTCGGTAGAAAAGCGCACGCGGCTCGGAAATAGGCAATAACGTTATGGCGACTTCACGGCTTTTCGAGATATCCTCGCGTGTATTGCGCTGAGAATTTATCGCTATCGGCGATGTTTATTTTTAAGAATTCGCGCCCATATAGACCCGGCTCTCTTGATACCTCTATATATATATATATTATAAAGCGATATTGACCGGAAAAAGGATATTTCGCCGATATAATTGGTCGGAGAGGTCGAAGCTCGGATATGATGAAGCATAAACGGCTTTCGAATGCAGCTGCGCGCAGCCGACGAGTCAATATTAAATCTCGTTATTGTCTGCGGATGATTGGATTCAATATTTATACCCGGTCACGAGAAATGGGGCTTATTTTTTCGCGATAAGAAAAGCTCCCGCAATATTTTCCATGTATTAATAAATACAGAAATATAATATCATCACGACGACTTTCTAAAGTTCATAGTCTTCTCGACCTGTATACGCGTTATTATTATTATTATTATATAAAATAAAATCGGAGAGTAGCGAGAGGAGATATCGATACAAAAGCACAGAGTATAGGCCATATCGCGAATCCCGTCGCGGTTGTGAATATTATGAAAGAAATGCAAAGTGGAAAAATCGAGAGAGAGAGAGAGAGACAAAGGGAAGGGAAAAAATTGTAGAATCGATCGACGTATATATACATACACGCCGCGCTGAAAATAGTATGTGCATCGCTGCAAGCTCATACACACTCCTTCTTCGAAGGGGGCGCATATGCGGGGCTGCTCTCGTGTGCAATATTTGAGGCGGCGCGAAGCACTATGAATACTCGACCCAGATTCGGGGGAAAGCCTTATCCCACCTTTCCCGTTTAGGTGTGGCGCGAAGAGAGAGAGAGAGAGTTCAGCGCTGCTGCTGCTTCTATTTTCACCGCTATACTGCATCAGCCGCGCGAATTAAGACTCAAACGCGCGACGACTAAATATCGAGAGCAGATTTCGGCCGATTGCGCTTGTTACATACGCGTATACTCGACTGGTGTGTTAGCCGAAATTATTCATTTTTTTCAGCTACTATCGAGAGAGCTTTTTATTATACTATAAAGCTTATTGAATTATGCACAGTTATAGAGAAGATTCAGTATAATGTAAAAGACTGACATGTTGTACCTGTTTTATCATTTTTACATACTGCTGCACCTATGTATATTTTATAGTTGAACTCATTTTTCTTGTATGTCTCTTATTAACGAAGATTGACTTTTTAGCTGATGTACATTTACGAATTCAGAGATAATATTTTCAATTCGAGCGTATACATCTCTTTCGAGCTCATGAATAAATGTATATAAAAGAGAGCCGGCGGGACAAATGCAGAGCGTACGAAAAAATTGAAAGAAATTATACGATTTCGTATAGTTTAAAAGCGTATAACTCTCAGGGAACACACACTGCACTCTCGCGCGCGAATTAAAAACGGAGATAAAGAACGAATAATAATAACGCGGATAATAATAAAGCTCGGGGGAGGCCGTCTGACTTACAATATATCCAAAGCAGCTGCGCACGAGAGGATATATACTTAAAGGCCGCGTAAATACTCGGCGTAAGTAAAACGACGCACTAATAGCCAAGCGCGGTTGTTTTTCATCCTCCCGATACGCGATCGGCCCTGCACCTCTCTCTCCCGCGTATATACTTTATAAAGTCGTATAAACTCGCGCAGGAACAGGATCATTAAGCAAAACTGGTCCTCCATATATATACCTATATATGTATAAGTAGCTGTATATATATACACACAGACACAGTCCGCATATGCAGATGAAAATCGGAAGTGGGGTTTGGCCGTATGCATTCATTACGCAAGTGAGAGAGAGAGAGAGATGCGCGCGTGAGATCGTAGATCTTGCCGAGCCGAGAGTTATGCCGGTGCTATGGCTTTTTCCCCTGTTATTAGCGCCAGTCGTTACGCCTTGTTTTGCGGCTCTTTCTTTTGCTATGCGCACGTCTTTCTGTGTGTCTGGCGCTACTCGTATTGCACGAAGAGATGGAAAAATTAAAGGGGAGGAGGGACTCTAAGGGCCGAACGAACGAGACTTGGGCTTATAACGTATGTATATTGGTGATTGGAATGTTGCGAGAAGGAGAGAGAGCTTTTCGCGATGATATCGTATTATATATGCGATGTGCAGTGTATATGAGGTTTTTCTTTCTGCTGAGAAACGGAGATTGGAGAGCCTTATTTCAATTATTCTGTTGGGGATGACGATGATTGTGCTGTGAGTAAGACGATTTAGTGGAGTAAAATGCTGATCGGTGATAACAGATCCTGGCGATATAGCATGAGTAGTCCAAGCAGGCAGGTTTGGCATTAGGTGATGGCACATACCGCTCTATATATGCACTGAGCCCGTCTTGTAGTGATGAGGGAAATGGGAAAGTGCCCATGCGCCACCTATCGTCGCTAGGCAGAGACTTATAGAGAACCGGAAAGTTTAAACGGTGGGGATGAGGCCAGTCCAAAACATAATTTTGTCTTCCGACTGCTCGGACTTAGTACAACTAATATATACCATTGATTCTCGCATTACACCGTATATAAATTACCTTTTTTTTGTTCTTTAAGTGCAATAACAATGATAATTTGTCTCCAGTTTTTCTTTCAGACGAAAGCAACCCAGTCCAGAATACGACTCGCAGGAGCCCAGCCAAAATAGCTTATATATAAAAATAAAGAAGAAATTACATCCAAAGCTCGTCGCGGCATACACAGTGTATAATTGCCACATTTATGGTCTCTCCTCCTCTACTTCGATATTTCTCGCCTCGAGCACTCATTTAGCCCAGCTCTTCTTTTTCGCTCTCGCTCTTTATATATATACATGTACACAACAACACTATAAGCCGAGCGAAATATCGCGTTCGTGACCCGGAATATCAATTGCAGGTGTGTGTGTATATGTATATAATACACACCGCCCGTTTTCGTACGACGCACCGATGCTGCGTTCTAGATTGCAGAGTATAGCTACTCTCTCTCTCTCTCTCTCTCGGGTCGAGATTTAATTAGCCGATAGCGGGCAAAGAAGCAACGTCGTTAAATTATGGCTGAGCTTCTCGCGCTCTGTGTGTTTTTATATAACGCGCGCGAAAATTAATTATGTTACGCGCCGTATACCGTGCTAATGACGCCCATGAAGGAGGGCTATTTGTTTGGGAAGGAGATTGGATTATGGAAATGTAAATAAAGCGCGAGCGAGCGAGCGAGCGGCGCCGCTGATGCTGCGGGATTTACGGTAATGTGACGTTTTTGTATCAGCTGTTATGAAGCAAGCTTCTATAGTTACAGCGCTTGTATAACGCTTTTTAACGCAAAGCTCGCCTGCTCTGACTTGTTGCTGTATATAATTGTCGATAAAGCCTGCAGTCTTTAGCGTAGAATTATAATTCGCAATGTCTTAATTGAAGCAAACATTTTATACAATATTATACACGACACGCAATGCGTGAACGTTCAGTAGAATTTAAGACACTTATCTCGTGTTCGATATAACTGCGTCGACTCCGTCTAATCTCTAACTTTATCGAGCCGACGTTTGGGAAAACCTTATCTCTCTCTTTCTCTCTCTATACTACTTACTACGCGGTAATATATAACAGGTGCAGTTTGCCGCTTGTTTCGTAACGCGGATAAAAGCCATAGGATAAAATTCCCATCCTCGAGATTATTACAATGCCGACGTGTCTAGTCTAGATAGACGCTCGATGCGCGTCTGGGGGGCTTCTCTCTCCGATCGACGGCCGCCTGTGCAGTAAAGACGTCGCGCGCAGCACTTATAGAGATAAGAGCTGCGCGGCGGACTACTTATCTCTTTCCCGGATTCGCCTGAAATTTATTTCACGCCTTATTTCGCCTAACTATATTTATATATGTATAGTAGCCGGCCTATATTATATCGGCGGCTTTGTGTTTTTACCGTGCATGTAGCTTTTATTAATTTATAGCGAAGGAGTGGAAACATTTATTCACTGAGTCGAGCCACTGGAATTCAATTTGAGTTGAAAAAAAACGAGAATTGTATTTGCGCGCACTCGCTTAAATAATATAGAGGAAGACTGAAGCCCGTCATTGTTTCTGGCGTTGTTGCATTTTTCAAAAGCATTATTCGTTGTCATTGTTTCCAGCGATTCGCGAGAAAAAAGGTCGACGAGAGTTGTCTCATCATACTACAAAAAGAGTTATTATTTTCAAAGCAACTGTTATATATAGTATTATTTCATGTATACCCAGGAAAATTTATTTTCCCAGCACAGATACCATACACATATAAGTAAATCCCGAAATTCAGTTGCGCATCGAGCGCAGCATCTTTCCCTCGAAATAAACCGAAAAGCCGACGAGCAGCAGTAGCTTAGGCCGTAAAGAGGCTAAAAACCAAGCGGTCGGAAAGAGGCTCGCGCGCAGTAGTAAACCGATTTCACGGGATTAGCCGCGGTAAAAGTCGCACACACGTGTGTTGTGTCCTCCGGGGACTTTGGCATACGGCATAATGATGATCCCGTTACGTTGATTGGCTTAAGCGGAATTGCCAGTTGGACGCGCGAAAATCACCGGCGACGCTCGGTTTTACCTTCTTTTTGTTCATACCGGGATCGAACTATTGTGTCGGTGATGACCCAGTTTGAAGTTTGAGTTTGAGAGGACAGAAGCTCAGGTTACGATTTTAAACTCTCTCTTGTTTCGCTGGAAGTTTCAGTCAGGGAGAAACGTTTGTCTTCCGGCTCAATTGAACTCATGTCAGTCGTGTAATGACGTTAGGATAGGAGAGATATCGTACCCTGCTTATATGTAGCAATTAATTGAATTACTTTACGTTTGACCCGATCGATATTATATATATATCACTCGTACAAAGTCGAGTGATCCGCTTTACTATACACAGTATATACCTATATGGATACTCTATTTTTACGACGTATCCCGGAAAATACTTCGATTTTCGCTTCTAAATTTTTACCGAATCATATATACACTTCCTAGGTGATATGCACTCGGCCGAAGACAGCTGTCGCTCTGCGAATAATAACAATAAATAGATCAGAGGAAAAAACGTCAACGGGCTTATATTCGAAGCTACATAAACCCTTACTTATGGTTGCGCTGCAGCGATTCTTGTTCGACGGAACACAACCGTTAACCCAATTCCATCCGTAGTGCCGATGGATACTGTGTATTATATGCGTGTACCAGTATATAGCTAAAAGCCATTTGACCCGTACCTGCAGCTGCAGGCTCCTCGCGAAGGAAGGAAGCGTATATATATTCTCCGGCGAATGAGTTTCCCGCGTTGATATACCTGTATCAGCTCGCGCGTTTTCCATTTGTGAATGCGGACACGTGAATGACGCGTAGCGCGGCGGATCTTTGATGTAAACGCGCACCTTTATACAAGCTCGCTCTCTCTCTCTCTATTAGTGGCGGAGTAATGGGATACGTCGGTCGGATATCGATTAATACTACTGGCTCGATGCCACGCGCGATGTTTATCATATTCCCTCGTATATATGCACATACGGGTTTGCGTTCGCCATTTTTTCCTCGTTTTTTTTTCGAGCTTTCCATTCAGCGCGGCTTTTTGAAATGATTGCGAATGGACGTGCTGTATCTTTGAGTTTGACGCGCCGTTATTGAAGTGGTGAATTTCGTGCTTTTTTTATTATCATGGATTCACGAGTGAATTTTGTTATTGCGGTGTAAAATCCGTATACGAAAAATGGTGATACCCAAAATTCAAAATACTCATCCTCGAAGTTTTAATCTATATATCTATTCATTGGAAAAAAAATGTAAAAACAACTCTCGCTGCGATACGATATAGTATAGCCAGAAGGTATACGAGTAGTGTATAGAGACTATCCTATCTATATAAAAAGTCACCTTATTTGCCTATACACACGTATACGTGTCCGCAAGCTCATCGCGTAATGAAAGTCCGAGACTAGTCGTCCTTTTGTATACTGCCGCCACGCCCCCGCGTATGTTGATGCCAGCATGAAAAATAAAGAGGCGCAGAGTCGATGCGTAGGTTGAAACGTGATAAGAGGGAGAAACTTTTACACGTCTATAGTCGCGATATAATCAGAGTGAAAGGGATTAATCATCTATATACGATTTTTTTTTATTCTCGTTTAACCTGTAATAGTAATCGTGGAATTCGTTGAAACAGGTATATTGGAGATGTTGTGGTCGCGACCTCGATCCAGAGTGGAGTATCTGATGCAGCGAAATATTTGTGTTTTTAAACGGAATTTCGACAAACTCGTGATTGCCTTTTTTTCTCGCTCGTAGAGAATGAGGATCGCGAAACGTATAGATATAGGTTTTTTGGAAACCAATAAATTATAATCTCTTTTCCGAGAGCGATTTCGGAATTCCGTGAAATAAAAAAGAGATATGCGCTGCAAAGTGACGTAAAAAATGCAATGCAATATTGTGCAGACCGTAAAATGCACGTGGAATTCGCGGTTCGAACAGACGTGTATATTTAATTCTCTACAAAACGAATTGATTAAATCCATAAAATTGACGGAATCGAGAGCCACCGTTTTTATTTATTTTTTTTTTTACTATAAAATACCACCGAACAATCGAATGTCTCGAAAGGGCAATCGATATACGACAAACTGCAAAAGAAAGAAATCGTTCTCAGTTTGCACAAAAGTTCAACCGCGAAATTCTTAGTAACATCGACCATATACACTCCGTATATCGTTCTACAAACCTCGAAACTTCCCGATCACGTGCGCGCAACGTGTATATATATACACACATATTCGTGAACAAGGTGTATCTCGCCGTTTGCCCGCGTAAATCTCGATTACACAAAGCCCCACGTGCTCTCGAAATAAAAGTGGAGCAGCGCAGATGATTAAAGCTCGCGAAGGTGCTGTAGTTGGTACATGCCTTTGGTAAAGACGTGCTGTATATTTATGCACTTTCTCGTTAGTATACAGCCTTGGAATAACTGATTGCACGTACATGCGCACCAGCTCGATCGTTCTCTCGTTTTGAATCTTCTTCTTGTGCCTTTGAGTATTTTTGTTTTACACCGTGATTGTTATTATTAGATGAATAAGTATATTATTTATAGTTCATTGTTTAATTTCCTGAAGATATACACGTGAACGTGAATAATTACTGAGCTAATTCCTCTCTCGGGATTACAAATGTAACTCCAATAACTCAAGCGAAGATGACAGAGGGAAACGTAAAGATAAAAGAAAAAAAATTCGTCGCCGTCCAAATTTCCGTCCTCTCTTCTCGCGGAAATTCGTTCCGTACAGTACGCGAAACGGAAACTGCAGGCGCCGTGTTTCTCTTCGCCAAAAACGTTTACTCGCGCGCGCGATTACCGCGTAGAAAATGCAAGAGTATATAACGCATCGCCGTATCAAGCTGCACATACCTGACGTTTTTATACGTCCATTTTTCACGCGATTCCTTCCGCGGCTGAATAATAAAAGAGGCTGAGCTGGCGTACAGCCGCATCAAGCCTGAGATGGTATATGTATACCTATACCTTTTATATATATATATAAAACGAGCCTCACGTAATTGTCAACGTGACGGGAATGCCAGTAGCTTTGACATTTCCGCGACTTCTGAGAACTTTTTTTTTCTTTATTCCGAAGGCTTCGCGCTTGGCTGCTTTTTCTGCGAGTGTTTATTTTAGTCGCGACGCGATGTTTGTCGTATAGGAACGAGTATTTTTATTCTCTTATACAGTTGAAATCGTATTATTACACGTATATTTTAATACGACAAGACAAAATGTAAAACGAAGAAAGTTCACCGAGCTTCATCAACAAGTCATAAGCTCTTTCTCTCCTGCAAACTACATCACTACTTAAAATCCGATCGAATTCCCTCTCATCCTCGTGTATACTCGTCGCCTCAGAGGCGAATTCCAAGCGAACACGGTATTCACCTCGCGCCTATTCATCCGAGCATCAGCGCCCGGCAACAGAGAGAGAGAGAACGAAGAAGAGAAAAGAAAGGAAGTGAAGAAAAAAAGAAGACTACGTCGTCGCGCCTCACCTTCGAGCGTTGCACACGCGCATTTCGACTGCATTCCTCTGCGCCAAGGTCGCGTGTGTGCAGTGTCGTACAAAGCTGTGCGCGAGTATATTATATAGACTCTCTATATATACTGCATCAGTCGAAGAAGAAAGTCTGGCTGTGGAGAATTCTCTCTCTCTCTCTCTCTCGATTAAAAATGCCGCCGTCGGTGAGTAGCCGAACAATGTAAATGCGAGAGAGGATCTTGCTGCCGGCGCCTATACTGCAGGTTTACAATGCATATAAAGGCCTGCTGCTACTTTCTGGCAGCTGCACGAATTTATCGCCTATCGGAATCGCGCTGCCTCCGCGGTGGCACTTGCTCGGACACGACGGGTCCTTTTCTTATTTGCTCTTTTTTTTTATATATCTATCGCTGTGATGCACATCCTTGTTCTTTCTTCTTCTTTTCTTCGACCCTTTCATTGCTGTGAGGCTTTATCGCGTGGGCGCATCGATAAGGCGGGTTTTTATGTGTGTACTCGCACGCGGCGGTTTATTTATTGGCTAATTTAACGGAATTATGCCGAAAGAGACAAGGATCTCGGGAGAGCTGAGCGGAGCTAATGGAGAGGTAATTTTTGATGCGATGTTGTAATTAGATGCTTTTCTTTTATTGTTTTGCAATGGAATAAGGGATTGATGCTTATTATGCTGTACTGAAGGATTTTTGAGTGGTTATTGAATATCGCATTAGCCACGTGATATTATATTCGTGATGGTCCGAAATTCGCTAATAGATCCGAATGATACGAGTTGATTGAGTGCCATTTGAATTCGAGCAAGTTATTCATCAGCTGCACATTAGCGCAATTCAGAAAGTAAGCCATATCCAGTTCACTCGGAAACGAATATACCAACATTTATAGAATCATAGCAAATCTACATTCCTAGAATAACCAGAAACGCAATAAGTATTTCAAAAAATCCCCAGACAATCTCGTATATACATATAGCCCCGAGAAGCTAAAAAATTCCAAACTATACACACTCGTGTCCCCGAGAATCCTCGACAATTCTCCTCGGTACAAAGAGCCCTTGCACCAGAAAAATACCCCCCGGAAGACATGCCATATATAGAGCAACAAGAGAAACGAGAGAATACCAGGGTCGACTAAGGGTCGCGCTTGGACACAGACAAACCAGCAGAAGCAGCAGCAGCAGCAGCAGCAGCCGGCGGCAGCTAACTACGCGATTCTCGTCTTGGCGGTCGCTCACGAGACTAATTCGCCAAGTTATCCACTTTAGAAATCCGCCCTAATGCCGCGCGCAGCAAGTTCGCGCCGAGAGAGGACGCACACACACGCAACTTACTTGGGAAAGTGCAGAGAACGCGCGAATACGAGCAACTCGTCGGAACACACACACATACATCTACGCTTGATTCGCCTATGTGTATGTGTGTGTGGAGCGAGGACGAATTAGTCGCGGGAATGTTGCGGCGAATAAACATTTTCCTCGAGAGCTGAACTTTGCCGGCTGCTGCAGCAGCTTGGAATTTCATGTTCCTCCTGATGCAGCTCTCAACTTTTATGACGAAACGTTCAAGTTTCTATTTCGAAGAGATGAGAGATGGAGAGCTTCTTTATTGCGTGCCAATTTGTTTGAGGTTGTATAATGCGAGAGAGCTATATAGACGCTTTTTTTGTTTAGAAAGTAGGATATGATAATCCAAAGTATTTTTCTTGATGATATCGTAACAAACGAGCGATAAATAAAAGTCCACTTAAAACTGTACTAACGGACGACGACGTAATGCCTGGAACTTTATTAATTTCTTAAAGCCGCGCGTGCCCGGGATAACATGGGGCGGGAGCCGAGGAATGATTTATAGAAAAACTTGCGGAGAAAGAAAAAAGGAACAATATCAACAAGTGTATATAGAATAAGCGTCAAAGTCGGCTCGACAGGGAAAATGAAGTTTCTCTATTTTTCCGCCAGTCGATCGCGCAAACATTCGTCCCACCTAGTACAAGAAAAATACCTCTCCTGTGTGTGCTCTTGCGCACATATCGTAAAAGTTTTTTTCCTCCCTCGATCTTTATTTTGAAAACACTTGTTTGTCAAACAAGTCGCAGCTCTCAGGGACCTTCCAGGTATTTGTCGTTGGCAGCTGCCGTCGTCGGGTCCTGTCCCCTAGGGATTATCCTCGGATCTCCTCGTGAGAGTTCGTGTGTTGACGACAAGCGGCCTTTGTTTTTAGTCCTAGTCTCCTCGGTATACATGCAGTTTGTCAGGCTTGTGCATTAGTTACCGCCCCGCGATCCTTATACCGGCCACTTTTTTCCTTTTCTTTTTATCCTCTAAGAGAGAAGAGAAAGGGTCATCGTCGTCGTCGTTTTCGAAAAAGTATCGCGAGCTAGCTTAGACTTTCGGGGCTAAGTGTTCTCGAGAGCTTCCTCTTTCGCTCGGATGGCGCTTCCTTCTTACTTTTCAGCGCTTCGCACTTTGCTGCGAGAATTTATTTATGGAAGAATTCGTTGCCGGATTTAGATGTATATATAGATTTACACTGTATGATTGATTCAGTGTTGGCGACGATAATATAGAGGTTTAAAATCGAGCGGTGATTATTAAAATCCGATCAAGCTTCTGAAGTTAAAAATTAATTTAAATATATCTCGGATTCCTCGAAGTATTTGTCGGTGGTTGGAAAATTCGCGGAATTTTCATACGCATTTATATTTTCATCGGATTATCGGTAGGCAATATGCTGTGTGCATATATACATAGAGCGAGAGCGATTTACATCGAAGCGTGAAACCCATTTCAAATTGGTAGACAAACGGTCTGTTTGTAGAGAACGCCGCTTGCTAAGTACTTTTAATAGGCAAAAAGACGCCGGGAGAAGTGTTTTTTTTTCTCCCCATCAAAGGAGTTAATCAAGAACTTCATTACACTCGAAGAATTTCTCATCCATTACATGCCTCGGCCTTTTTCTTATATCTCAATTACTCGTTAATGGAAAAGTACAAAAACTTGATTATTCCAGCCGGCGCGAATTAATTGAATGAAATTTCAATCCCTCCCCTATCGAAAAATATATTTCCCGGCAAGAGCCGCGCGGGATTATACGACTCCCGGCACTTTTCATCATCTCGCGAGATATACATATACACGTGCTCTCTGGCCTGGAAACTTGCGGTGTAAATTGCAAAGTCCTTTGCAATGCAGAATTTTCAAATGGAGCTCACGGCGGGAGGTTCAACGATTAAAACATCGCTCTCTCTCTCTCTCTCTCTCTCTCACTCGGGCGCGTATTACTTTCTCGTGCCGCCTTTTTATCTCGAGGTCGCGCGAGGAAATTGAAAAATAAAACGCGCGAGAAGGGATAATAGCTGCCGCCGTCTACTCTCCCTCTCTCAAGTGTAGATGTATATATATTCTTCGTCGCGAAAAATCTTAACGAGAGATGTGCGCCGAGAGAGGTGTGTGTGTGTGTGATGTGCGGCACACGCGAGAACTGAAAATCGAGGAGAGCGTGACTTTTAGTGTCACTTTGAGAAGAGCGCCGAGGAAAAATGAGAGTAGAAAATAAGTGGAAGAAATGAAAGGGACGAGATAATTGAATTCGAACGAGTTTCAAAGGGAGAAACAGCTTGCAGCTACGATATTTTGCTTCTCGATATTTTAGCTTTCATTATATAATAACGGCGGAAAATATGCGAGCAACTTTTGTGTCAACAGTTTTTGAATATTTTCTATATATACTTTACTGAGAATTCCGTCTAAAATTTGTGAAAACCAAAAGGTAATCTCTCTCTCGATCGATCGGTAGAAAATTTAATATTACAATGCAAAGTTCGCAAAAAAATGGAAGAAAAAGAAGAAGACTATATATGAAGCGAAGGTTCACAGCGTGCAAAAATCCTTTTCCCCGAAGAATCGCGTCGAAATAGTGAATGGTCTAGCGAGAGAGGGAGGAAAATCCGGAAAGTAGAAAAGACGTAATGTACGTGTAAGGTACGTGTCCGTTATACACTTTGAACTGCTTTTCGCCTTGGCTCTATCTCTTGCTCTCTGCAGGCAGTATAGTGAATCGATGCCGGAGGCTACTTAGCCGGGGGGGATGAGCGCGAAATATTTTAGAAAATCTCTGCTCCACGTTGTTATTTCTCTCCCGGCAGACGTCAGCTTTATAAAGCGCCGAGAGCAGGCAATATGAGGGAAACGTATAAAGGATGGAGAAAATGAAGCTTTTCCCATCCTTCGATTTGAAATTTCTCGCAGCTCCGAATGAAATATGTGGGATATTTTTTTTTTTTGAAATCCTTCTTTTTATAATATATATATATATACCGTTCGTTATTCCGGGAATCGGGAGAAGCCCGCGATGAATTATTAATATGATATGCTTCATATCTAATCGGGAAATCACTCATGTATTATGAAGGTATTTCAAGTATTCGCGTTGGTTGAGAGAGAGATAAAAAGTTTTTAAGTATATATATATAGAATTTTCTCACTCTTTATACATCAAATACTCCGCGTAATAATATCGTTCGTTTAAAAGGTTTGCATGGTTACAAGCATAAGAAGTAAAAGCTCCGTAGCAGCAGAATGTAATATTACCTCTCTCTCTCCCAATTCGAATCCTCAAATAGACTTTATGTTCGCGCGCGAGCGCGGGCGTCGCTGCGCAGATGAATAGGCAAAAATAAACATCGGAATTGCCTTGGGCGCGGCCTACACTATACTATATATATATAGCTCTCCAGTGTGTATAGCCATAGACTCTCCTACATTAAATCGAAAAGCTTGCGCGGCTGAGAGAGGGGGAATGGGAACACGGCCTCTATACTGGATAGAGAGAGAGAAGCAATTTCCAAAGTTTAATACTGTAATTGTACTCACGATATCGAAATCGAGATTTTGGGCGATCCAGTCGCGGCCCTGCTTGAACTCCTCGTGAAGTCCCATAATGTATAGGGTGTCAAGGCCGTCGACTATGGTGGCGCCCATTGTCGAGGTGCCGAAGATGCTGGCGCTGTGGCCCCTCTTCGAGATTGGCCGTAGCTCGTTCTTGCCCCAGGCGTAGCGCACGTAGTTGTCCCAGCCGTGCTTCATCATCTGCAACAGAGAGAGAAGAAAGAAAAGAAGGATCAGTATGTGCTTTCGCTGATTAATCTTGCATTGGAAGGACGCGCATGAATGATACGGCGTATATATATATACATAGAATGATTCGCATATATTTATCGATCGAAAGATTATTTTATTGTATGTGTATATGTGGGACTGAAGGTAAAAGTCTATTGTACTTTTCTTCTCGTCTTGAGATGTATAATATAATCCGGAATTATTTCTGGAAACATACCGATATCGAGAGGGCTTTGATGGGAAGTCTTACAATAGAACTTATTTTTACGAAATCAATGTCGTTACGTAATTCTTACATTTATATGATATATGTGATCAGGAACGTTCGGATCCAATTTGATCCACGAACCGCAGGTAACGGATTATCGAGTATATCCCGGGATACACCGTAAATCCGATTACTCGATGCTATTCTTATATTACATTATACCCAGAGAGGACTGTCGTGAATTTACAAAATCGAGTTTATTCATTTAAGAACGATGGAAACGTCCGGCTAAATTTGAAATTCAACAAAATTGGCGTCATCGTTATCAGAAGAAGCCTTAAAAAGCAATGAAACTATAGGCGAGAGGAGGTGTCCTCTTATTTCCAGCACGTTATAGTTACACTTTGCTTACTTTATCCAGAGAGAAAGAGACGCGACGACGACAACAACGCGAGCGCACACTTATTCGATTTCTCATTTTCGTTTTTCATCTCTCCTCGAGTTTCCTTCCCCTTCTCCCAGAGTCTCGCCTGCAGGAAATTAAATCGATCCGTGCCGTCCGGATTATACTTTCCATGAAAAGTCTCGGGGTCAACGCTTCTCTTTTCTAGCAAAAATGCCAGCTTATTCCGGGGAACGTAATCTAAGCGTTTCTCAAGGAATATTTCGCGCGCTTTCACACATATATATATATATTTGAATTTAAATTTCGAATATATGTGGCGCGCGCTCTTATATTCGAGCGAAGAATATATATACGTATTTGCTGCGGGGACACGCAGCTTTTTCATACGATTGTGTGCATTATGCCGCTCCTAACAATAGCTTCGGCTCTGATAATACGATATTGACTGAATCGAGAATCCAATCTGCGAGTCCGTTGTATAATATAATAACGTCAAAGATTCACTCGATGATATACTTTTCAATGAGTAGCTGCGGAATACGGAGTAATGAAAAATAAATATTTCACGCCCATCGGCTCTTGAGGCTATACACATTCGCTTCATCAAGAAGCGCACAAGGGTATATATATATATATACATCCACCGCTCAAAGAAATCAATTAATCATCATTATCCCCGTGGCATCCTCGGCGGTGTGTCGGACGTCTCTCGAGACACACACTGCATCAGCCGCCGCAGCGCAACGTCGTATCAGGAAGAAACTGCCGCGAGAAAAGAAGCAGCAGCAGCAGCAAACGAGAATCTCGAGCTACTACTGATGCCCTTAAAGGATGAAAGACGCGGAAGCCGCAAGAAAACTGGTATAATTGCGGCGACAAAGGGACACACACACACGGACTGTGATGCCCAAATGATATTCGCCGATATATATAACGAGCCTCTGCAGTATACGCGAAACGTTTTAAATTCGTCGCGCTGTCTATTAGCATTTTCCACATACTTATATATATATATATATATATAAGCTGCGAATATATATATCTTCTGGCAGAATTGCAAATTTAATGGACTTGTAAAACGCATGCGCGCACGCCGGGCGCGTTAAGTATTTTACATGTATATTTTATAATACGGGCGCTGCTGCGCGTCTTTGAGTTTACTACGTTGGGAGTAATAAAATCCGCAGCAGTATCACTTTGCGCTCGCGCTCGCGCAGAAGGATAAAAAGCTGGCTCCTGTGAATTCTTTACGGGTATGTGTGTGTGTGTGCGGAGTGCGTTCTATGCATTTCTAGAGGTTGAGAGATTCCATTTTCATTATTTAGCGTTATGTGTTTTCGCCTGAGAGTATAAGCTATATACTGTGTGCTATTCATAATCATTTTCGTATATATAAGTATATAATACGACGCACCGAGAGAGCGATTGTTCAGAGTGAAATAATATACATCTCTCGAAAGAGCGCACCTTTCGAAATTCACCGGGTTTCTTCTTATCCTAGAAAAGCCTCTTATATTATTATTTCACACGCGAGGAGCAAAGAAGAGATTGCCTGCGTAAAACCGTCCAGCTCTCTCTCAGCTGCTCGCGGGTATTATATACATTTCCGAGTAGGCGCGATAAAAAGCTCCTCTCCTATCTTGCACTCTCCGTCCGTCATTTTCTTCATCAGCTGTGTGATGCGCTCACGGGCTTGGAAAGAAAAAAAAATAAGCGGCGAAAGCCGCAGAGACCTCATCACGAAGGAACTCGGCTGTTTGCGACGTGTTTTCTTCGGAGGATCGTTTTTTCCTGCGAGAGAAAGAGAGTGAATGCGTCGGAGCCTGAGATTTCCGGTTGCGATAGTCAGCTGTTGCGGTTTTGTATGCGATGACGACGACGTTTCTAGGATGAGCATTATTCTGGACTTTTTTTTTGACGATTTTTAGAAGAGACGGATTGTGTGTGCTGGAATGTTTTATGGAAGAGATGATAGGGGATTGACTGCATATTTGGGATTAAAAATCGAGCGTGAATTTGTGTTTTTAATTCAACGATTGAAAGTTATTGATACGTTTGCAATCACGTAATGCTATTGCCTTTTATTATTCCTTCACGTGTGCAGATTAATTAATTCTTTTTATGTAATTGCATAGCATTTGAATTATTTTTTTTCTAGCCGACGAAACAAATTGGTGCGTTACATCGCGCAGCAGATGAGTAATTTTCGGGTCTTAAAAGATAATTTTTCAAGGGAGAAAAGAAACGACCTTCGGCTAATTTAATTATGAATAGTAATTATCGTCGATTACTGTATATTATATACGTATACGCGCACTTCCCGCGGAGCAGTAAGTTATAAATTAAGCTCGGCCCCGGCGCCCATAAGCGTCGGGTTTTATAATTTTGTAGTGATATATAAAGGCGCCGGGATATTTGCATAACGCGACCGGGTTTTATGAAAGCGCAAACAATGTCGAAGTGCTTCTTGCGTACGAGAGTTTCAAAAAAGAAAGAAAAAAAAATTCACGAAGCTGTGTAAGCCTTGCATTTTCTCCGAAAAATAATTGAATTTATAAACCAACTCGGAAACCGCGTCGTACAAAATTCCAAACATCCCCCCAAAAAAACCTTTACTTTCTCTCTCTTGCCGCAAAAAATTCCAGCTCGCCCACGTCCCCGACTTTTTTCGGGGCGAAAAGCGCATAAAACGAGCTCCATGTCCACCCCCATATATACACACGAGCGTCGCTCGATCGCGCGTTTTTACGACAGCATAATTTAGAGGCTTTATAATACAGAGAGAGAGAGAGAAAAAGCTCATGAAAAGCGGCCACACCGAGAGTCCTCTCGTACCATTTCTTTTTTTTCCCTCCACACGCACTTGCGCGATTGAAACAAAGCGTATAGAGGCGCTGATGCGGGGGTGTACGATGTAAAAATTCACGGATGGATTTATCGAAAGAATTAAAAGGCCGGCTGCGTTTAATAGGCGAACGCGTTAAAAATTCGTGTGCACACACCTCTCTCTCTCTATATATACAGCATTGTTTTTTATGTGTATATGGAGGCCTTCTTTCCGCTTGATTTATTTTTTATATTTCCCGGATATGGGCCGGCACTAAAGTAGCTTTACGATGTTAATGCGGTTATTGAGGGAAATCCGCTCTCTCTCTTGGCTTATTGCTATATACCGATATAACGCAGGGATGGATCGAATTTACTCGTTCATATTGTACGCTGCAGTGTTTGAATTAAATTTTCATTCCCAACAGCTTTTCCCAACATATTTTATTCTTTTTTATATTCAACGTGTGCACGTCGAGTTGAGTTTTAATTGATACGTCTCGGTTGATTTTCTCAATCTCATCGACACAAAAGAGAAGCTTCCATTCGCACAGGAAGCTGAGAGCGTCGGCGGCTATAGCGAGATAATCCTTCGATCACGATCAGCTCTGAAGGAAAAAAGAGAGAATGAATCCGATTGATAGAGCGCAAGTGAGCGTGAGAGATAAGTAAGGGCCGAATAATCGTCGAGATCAAGCATTTTTAATGCGGAAGTTAAGAGAGAGAGAGAGAGAGAGAGAGAGAGTCGAGTGACGTTGATTAATCGCAGGTGCCTCCTTCTCTTAATTGCTCGTTAAGCGATCCCGAGCAGAAACATTCTCCTGGCATTTTTGCACTGTGCCTTCACTCTAAAACCGAAGGAAGGATGGGTGTACGAAAAAGAAAAAAAAAAACGAGCGAGAGCGCGGCACGCAGGGAAAAGAAAACGACGTGTAGGCCGAGTCTGTCACTGGCCATTATCCGCGGTAATTGCGGCTAATTTGTTCGGAGAAGCCGGGGCTCCGCTAATCTGTTTAACATCCACGTTCGGATTAAACCATTAGCCGCTCTGCGTCGCCCTGCTGCTGCTGCTGCTTCTCGGCCTCCTCCCTTTGGTGCAATTGTGCTGCTACTGCATGTGTGTGTCCCACGGTATGTATATATATACAGTCGGCGGGTGAAATTCGCCAACGTTACTATACTAACTCGATCCACTTCGTCTCCGCTTCGTTTCCAATGTATCGCTCGCGCCACTGCTACACACTCTCGCTCGCTCTACGTCATTGAGCTTTACGCTGGATTGCTCGACGTGCAGCACAGCCGATGTTCTCTGTTACGCGCTCTTTTTTTTTTGTATTTTGGTCTTCTTTTTTTTTCTCTGTTGCGCGAGCGTTGGATATTGCACGATTTTTTAGCTACACTACTGCTCTCTCGATTTTTTGGGAGAAAGGGAGAGAGAGAGAGAGAGATGCGGGTGTCGTCGTCGTGTTACACGCGACTCTGATGTCTCTTTTTTTGACCGGATTTTGTTTGTTGTATGCATTACGATATCTCGAATGTTTACATTTCAAAGTATACGTGCTATTAAGAAATTAATATTCAAACAAAGCATCCACTCGCATAATCCTCCTCTAATTATCAAAATCACCGGAAACAGCATCAGCGAAGATCCTACTCAATTTCACGCATCACCAAGCCCTCTCTGATGGCTATATATGTATATATAGGTATAATACAATAGATTTTCGAATTGGCAAGATACTCGCTCAGGTGCAACTCGGAATTTGCGGATTACGCTCGCATTAAGATCCGGCAAACTGCATTAACGAAGCATCATCAGCCGTCGTCTCGAGGCGTCTAATTGCTCTCCCTCGCGAGAGAGTATACAGCTGGCTCGGAATGCCGCCGATTTATTCATTAACACAGAGAGAGTGAGAGCGAGAGACGGATGATGATAATCGTCCGACAACGACGACGACGATCGAGAATCTCTCCAGCAAGTAAGACGAAGCCATAGCTACGACTGACTGCACTTGGCAATTAACCCTGTTAATTAATTCCCCGCGGAGAGGATCGATCCGCAAGCTCTCCGTCGCTCTCTCTGTGTTTCCGGCTTATATCTTTGCTCTGTGTCTCGACGATGGGTCAGTATCAGCCATATTGCTATATATACTTGCGTAACCGTGAAATTTAATCCATAATTACTTTATATTATACTGAATAATAAAGAAGTGTATGGCTATACCTATATATAGTAATTGCGACACGGCGAGATATAGCGATCGTTTACATAAGTCGACTGCAGAGTATCGTGATTTCAGGCTTTTGTACAGAGGAGAGAGAATCTCGGACGGATGATAGATCGCTATCCCCATTTTTCAGCGCAGCTCCGCGATATAAGACTTTTATCTTATTACACGCGCTGCAGCGAGGAAGAATCAATAATCCTTTATCGCTGTGAGATTCTTCTCTCTCGCTCTCGTTTTTTTTAGATCGACTACTCTCCGAGCTATAAATCACTACGGAGAGACACCGTTGCAGAAGAAGCAAACGTTACTCGATGCAAATTGCATCGGAATTTTCAGGGACAAAGAAGAGCGAGATGGAAAGGTTATATTAGCCGGAAAGAGTTATAGAAGCGGCGATTTATTGAAATGGATATATAAAAAGAGGGCATATGCGGAGCGGAAGAAATTAGCGGAGAGAGAGGGAAAAGGAGCGTGAGAAAGGTGGCGAGAAGAAGAAGAAAAAAAACGTTGAGGAAGGAAGGAAGGAAGGAAGGAGACGAGCTTATCTCATTATCCACGAGCGGCGCCGCGTCGCTAATAGGGAAGGAGGCGCCGTTTCACTGCCAATTTTTCTCGTCCGCTAAGCGGAAAATTATGTTCCACCTTTTCACGGCGATGCAGAGAGTCTTTTTTTTTATACTCGATAGGTATAAGAGAGTGAGAGAGAGATGAATCCCGCGAGTGGGACCTTGATAAGCCGGAGAAAATTGCGGAGAAGAATTATATTCGCGGCCAAAGTTAATAAGTTTCTTAACGTCAAGGAAAAACGTCTCGCGGCTGCTTTCTTTTATTAGCGCGCGGGTGTATAATATATAAGCGATTGGACGGCACTAAGGGGAATCAAACTGTGAATATTGCAGCTGAGTGAGATTGTGAATTTTTCAGGAGCTCTGCTCGAAATGTACTTTTTGAATATTTCGGTGAAGCTTATTTCAGTAGCGATTACTGAGGCTTTAAAAAAAATGTAATTCGTTGATTACAATACGAACTTTCTGCCCACAACGCGATATATACCTGTATATACGTACACGTCGATAAACACAGATTCGCACTACAGGCTGAATATAAAGCCTGATTTAACCGAAACGAAACACTATAGCTTCCACTCGCCCAGTATTTTTCAAAATTAAAGCCGTCCAGCGTATAACACCAGCATCTCCCTATATCCTACTATATCCAACAAGCCCGTGTTCTCACACACTCTTTCGTTATAATACAAGCATTGCAGGTGAGAGACCAGTCTCTCTCTCTCTCTCTCTCTCTCTCGTCGCCGTAGAGCTAATCAATTCTCTTCTCTCGCACCTACAAGCCCTTCGGGCTCTCGCGTCTCGTGTTTACCTTCCTCGCGGACTCTTTGCATAGCAGCAGCGGCAGCTACGCTGGGAAACAAGGTCCACTTTGGTGGCACACAACACCTCGCGGCATAATTGGGCCTTTGTTTATTATTGTGTGGAGGGCGAGAGAGTCGCTGTGTATTGTGCTATGGTCTCTCCCTTTTCGGGAGGCTAATAGCGCGAATTAATCTTTGCCAAGTGCGGAGAACCGGGGAGGATGAAAGTAAGTGCAGGTTCTCCTTTCTTTCTTTCGTTCTCTCTCTCTCTCTCTCTCTCTCTCTCTCTCTCTCTCTCTGCACTTCCTCCTGTCGGACTCGAAATCTCGCGGGTTTTTAAGCGCGCGCTCGCTTTGTCTTTTATTCTCTCTATGTCGAGTGCCGGAGTTTCTGATCTTGTTAGAGGTGAGATAGACGTGCGAACATTTTTTTCGCCGCTTGGTCGATGCAGTTTTATTATATATAGGCCGTCTGCGACACGATGTATGTCGTTGCCGGAGAGATTCCGAGAAGCGATCTATTCAACGCACCGTGAGGATTAATTTATAAGGGAAGTGTATCGCCGTGTGAAATGTGTGTATACTATATTGTGTAGTCTGTGACGAGTTTGATGGTGGACAAATTTATTGAACCAAATGTTACCCTAATAAACGTTCGCCTTTGAAGATACGCCTCCGTTTGACTTTTATACCGCGAGAACTATATATACGATGTCCACCCACCCCCTCTCGGCAAGTAACAATCAAGATCTGCATACAACCGGTACACACCAGCCATCTCTGAAGCATCAGCTCGGGACTTAACTAACGTCTCGTTAAAAGGAGAGCTCTGCCCCTCACCGCTGCGGCCGCAGCGGCTATTGTACCCGAAAAACGATAGACAATACGACTTTGTTGCCTTTCGAGAAAGACGACGCGAGGCTACTGCTGCTTGTGTTACATATATACCTATATACGTGTATACACGCAGACTTGACAAGTGCGGGCGTCCTTTTATCGACAAGAGCGACACTTGTTTCGAGATTTTGTCTCGTTAGCGTAAATCTGCCCGGGAATAAAATATATGGGAGACAGTAGCGCGCGAGGGAGTGTGTATAGGTACTCTTTTCTTCTCTTTCTATCTTGGGGATTGCGTGCGGCCAAGTGGGTGCTGATGCGCGTGCGCTCGTCGAGATGTGTGACCGGAACTATCGTGTTAATGGCTCTATCAAACCGTATTTTTTTTATTAATATTACGGGGTGTGTATATAGTTTCGCGTGAAATACAGGTAAACTATATACGCGAGAGTAATTTAATTTTAAATAAATATAATATTTTAAAACTGACTGCAACATTCAAAGAAAAAAAGATGCTTTTTAAAAACTCTGAAGAACAAGTATATATATGCCTGCACGATCCATCCCAGGAGCTTAGCACTTTCGCCTAGAGTATCTCGAATAAGAAAAAGCCGTAGGTATATAGCGCGCGACGTACGAGTTGCGGCTGGAAATAGCCCCGCAAGATCTTTACTCCCCCACAGGAGTCCTTTCTAATGTATGTACGACTGAATTCGCTCTCTCTCTCTCTCACCCTCGACCGGACTTACTTACTCGCGACGTCCGCGCATAAAGTTCCGGGCCAGCATTGAAAGTCTACTACCCAGCTGAGCTATATATATATACATACATACACTCAAAGCACATACATAGCTCGGCGAAGGAAAGAGCGATTGTTGCGCGGCCGAGATAGCCGTGGTCGGCAACACGGGCCCCGATTGTTACATCAGGAAGTTCAGGGTTGCGTGTAAATGACCGCAGCCGTTAAGATAAGCCTCTCGCGCGTGAGCGTCTGGTGCTCAATCTTCCAGATAGCGACGTCGACGCCCTCGCACAGCCTTCCCGTGACTGGCCTATGAGATGAGCGGCTTGGTTTTGTACTATAACCTATGAGATTTTCGCTACAATTAAGTCAGAGGGTGTTCTTATCCGTGAAATTTTGAATTGCCTGTGTTTAGGCGCTATATATATGTGTTTCGTAGAAGTAGAGAGAGAGTGTGTGAATTTTTACGTCTTATGCAAATCAGCAGAGACGAGCGTATTGCGAGAGAAAGAGAGATTTTGGAAAATGCAAATTTTATCGAAATCGAGTTCGCCTCTAATTCAGCACGTCTTGGCGGCGATAACAATGGAACGCTGGCCTTGTTTTACAAAATACGCGATTTGCATTTACAAGCGCAAGAAACTAATGCCGGCCGTGTCTTAAATGGGATATATTTCGGTACAGAGATCCCCTATCACGTCAAAATCATGCGTTCGCTCTTCCGTGCAACGATAATAAAAATTTATTCATAGCTATACATAGAATCCAGCGACGGAAAAACAATCGCTCTCGCATTTTACCCTCGACTAGGTAAAATGTTTTATTTCATCTCCTTCGCCTCCATATCCCCCTCTTTGTGCATGTGTGTGTGTGTACGAGTTCGAAAGCCAATATTTTTCTCTTGGAAAAATATTCCGGCGACGATTCGCTTTTCTCTCTGCAGCACATCTGCGCACGACGACGTCGCGGGGGAGATGATATTCTTTTGTCAAGGATTCGCGCGCTCTCGCTTACGAGAACATCAGGCTTTCAATCGCCTGCATGCGCGAGGAAATTGAAAAGCGAATCGTGCGAGTGTATAATATACCGCGAATTTTCCTCTGATTAATCTATAGCTCTCATCCTGTCGTTTCTTTTTCGCGCAGCGAATATAAATATAGATCGTCGCATAACCGGCGGCAGCAGAAACAAAGGACTCATCGATTTCCTCTTACAAGGACTCTTTAATTTCCGCTTCCTGTGGGCTGTGTATATATAGTGTCGCTTCTGTGTCTCTATATATAACACGTGTGTGTGTGTATGCAGAGTTTCGCGCGGCAATATAGCGGTGGGTAACTGGAAACCTCGTCAAAGGGTTTGAAGAAAAGGAGAAAAAAGAGGAGCGAATAAAATTGCTTTTGCGGCCGTGTGTGCACTAGCGGCAGCTTCTCTCTCCTCTCCTCGATTTTTATTTGATTTGATTACAAAGCGCGCTTCGGCTGGATCGATAATGAGAAGAATTTAATATACTACTATTTTTCAGGGGATAAAAAACGAGCTCTATTGTTCGTCTCTCGTCTACATAGTCGATGTGTATTTATAATGTTGCGGGAATACAATTGCGCACCTTACCTTTGTTCTTCGTCATGCGATGAAACTCTCGAGGCACAGAGACCGAGTATTATAATATAATAGAAGATAAACGAACGGAATATACTTGCCATGGCTCTTAATTAGTCATCTATATTTATAATACGTTTACACACGGCGTCAGCATACACAGAACCCCCAAAGAAGAAATAAAAAAAAAAAATCCTACATACCTCTTTAACCTTCTCCCTACGCTGATGAGTGACGTCATCTAAGGGAGGATCTGGCTGCTTGACGACGTAAGGCCCGAGCGCCTGCGCTGCGTCTGGCTGCTCGAGCTCTAGCGCGGGCTGTTCTATCGGTGGATGCCTGTGCCTCACGTTCACGACGACGTTGTTCCACTGGGCCGTTTGCGCTTTGGGCTGTTGCAGCTTCTGCTGTTGATATTCCGGATCTAGAACGACGTTGTCCTGGACCCAAGCGGGATTGATTTGTTCGTTCCGTTCCTCCGGACCGACGCCTCGATCGACGACGCTCGTCAGGTCGCGTCTCGTTACGAATGTCCCCGTTAACAGGACGATCAACATCACGGACAATAGTCCGCTGATGGCCAGACGCTGCATCAGCCTCATTTTCGGGCTGCTCCTCCAGTCGCTCGGAATCGTTCGTTCTGCGAACAGAGAGATGATTACTTTTATAATATTCTATAGGAGAGATCGATATTCTGCGTGAATTTTTTATGAAACGTAAATTTAGTGTGGGGGAGGAGGTATTATTATTAGGCGGGCTCTCGGGGAGCACACATGCCACGACTATATGCTGCATCGAGAGCGCTGGAACTTCCGAGTGAATTATGTAGATACTACCGGTCACGGCGAATTAACTGGATACTAGCGCCCATACTCCGCGAAATACGGAGATTCCATTAAGAGCAATCGATATTCCGTTATGTCGTAATAAGGTAACTAGACTCTGTCGTTTGTGTATATGAGGAAATCTGTTTATTTTTGTTAGTTAGAGCATTATTTGGGAAATTTTCAAAAAGGGAGCACACCTTTCTATAACGTGATTTTTATTGTTTATTATGTTATACAATGTACATTTGGAACACGAGAAAACTGAAATTGACACGAGGCCAGATGCAGGGCATCGAT
This sequence comes from Cecidostiba fungosa, assembly GCA_900474305.1. NCBI lineage: Eukaryota > Metazoa > Arthropoda > Insecta > Hymenoptera > Pteromalidae > Cecidostiba > Cecidostiba fungosa. The sequence goes on along the minus strand of UCOJ01000116.1, from coordinate 116,068 downwards.
AGTACGCTTTTTCCGAGTTGAACGTATACAAATAAATAGGGCGTTTGCTGTAATGCCCTATACCCGTATCTAAATACCCGCAAGTTTACGTTTACAGATGCTGCACCGTGATATTCACCGAAACGTTATTCATATAGTTTAACAGAAAAGTTTGCAATTCGACCGTTAAAAAGCTTATTGACTAAAAGTAATAATGATCGAGCGTAAGCAAAAGTATACCATGAAAAATTAAAAGAAAAAACGAGCTCTCCATCAGGAAATGAATTATTGATCAAACGTTTCATTAGCACCCTCTTATCATCAATACAGATCCCATTTCCCGTAACAGCCCCATTTTCTCTTTACACTTATTAGGACACACTGTTCTCCCCCTCTGGTAACGATACTTTTTTCCTATTTTTTTTGCTATCCCGGATTCCCAATCTAGCTCCGATGTAAATGCATAATTGAATTTTCCCGCCAAAAGTCAATATATATATATGTCCGTAGAATTTTTCGGAGCCTCATAATTTTTTCAGAGCTTTTACGAGCCTCCCCATTACGTCGAGTGTATCTGTGGGGTGAAACTAGGCTGGAATGAATTCGTAAGAGAAAGAGAGAGAGAAAATGGTATTTCCCGAAGTGATTTTTCGTGTTTCCCTCGTATAGTTACAAACGTTGTTACGCAGGTAAAGATGTGTGTTGATGTGAAACTTTTTTTCTCTCCCCCTATATACACTGTATCTATCTCGTTTAGTTTACAAAAACTCGATCATCTCCAAAAAATAGACAAAAAACAAACGACATATCCAATATGACCTACTACCGTTATTTATCACGCCCGGGGCATCTCGAAAAGCAATTCTCCCCGAATATATGCTAAATCGCGACAGAACGGAAATTCGAAAAACGTCGAATCGATTTGAATTCCGTGGTTTGCACTCGAAGCTTCACACGCACACACTATAGTTGTCTGTAACTCGAACATCTGGGTTAAGTCGCGGCTCGTATATACACGAAGGGCGCGATTCAATTACGCGGACCGTCAAGTCCACGAGAGTAGAATCGTCGTCGTCGTCGTCGGTTTGACTAACGAGCGTACCGGAAGTAGAATATTGGAAAGAAAGGGAGAGTGTGAGTGAGTATAGGGGCGAAAAGAACTGCTAATTGCACCGACGCGTTGGAGGATGAATTGTGTGATGGCCTTGGAAAAAGGGGAAACTTTTTTTTGCAAGTCTCGCTTTGTTGTAGGGGAGAGACAAGAGTGCACACTGCATCAGCTATACTCGATTACACGTAGGTACTTTTTTCCCTATACAGTCTCGAGTGATGTATGCTCGTCGGAAACGTGCGCGCAGCTGCTCGATTTAAGACACGAATTCTCAACAAAAAAAAAAAAAATAAGAGAGAGAAGCAAAAGCGCTCGTGCGATTCGCAGAGGGATGAAAGTGGCTTAGGGTATACAGCTGTATATAGAGAGAAAGACAGAGAGAGAAGAGGCAAAGTGCAGGACTTACTTGTCAACCACCTGTTGTCGCGAGCGCGCGGCTGTCGCTCAAGCACCGCGAGTCGAGTGCTCGATTATGAGTCGTCGGGATTGTTTAAGCAATGCTGCTACTACTGCTCTCTGTGGCAACTCTCGAGACTTGTCCGCTCGGCCTCGATCCTCTCTCTCTCTTTCACCTGACGAGCATGTAAATCCTCTGATGCCTCTGTGGATACACATACAAGAGAGACAAGCTCGTATTACATAAAAGAATTTTTTATGAAAATTATTAGTATATCGAGATCGACGTGCGAAAGAAGCGTTTTATATACCTAAAGTATACACACATATTTTCCGGGCTCTCGCCTATATAATAAATGGCGACAAAGCTAATTGAAACTTGTCGAATCAAGCACGCGTCAGCCGAAGAAAAAGCTCGATCCATCAAAAGAACTCGAGCTCCGCGCACATAAAGCGCAACTTTTTCCCTGTCGCGCGCGCGACGCGGCCAAAGATATTTGATTTCTCCGAAAGTTGGCATCGAATAAAGTTAGCGCGATGAAAGTTCGTATAACGTGTATATAGCTGGCCGCGCGACCGATAAATCCACATCAGAAGTTGGCCGCCGGGAAAATTCTTCGAGACGAAAATAATTGTTTTCGCCGGGACTTAAACTTATCCCAACCACCAGCACACGACTTCCGCTTGGCCGAGCACACAGCCAATGACTCGAGAGAGAGAGAAAGGGTTAGGTATGGATAACTGTAAATCGCGAGAGGACACGCTCGTTAAACCTATTGCGACGCCTTTACTCCTGGAAAACTGCTTTATATACGGGCCGTTAGAACAATCGCGATGAAGATCGAACAATTCGATTTGAGAGGAGCCAAGTTCGAGTATGTGTATGTATAGCTCGGGTAATTTAGCTTGCACGGGAAACTCTCCGGGAAATCGTTCTAATTAAATGCAAATTGCGCGAGAGGTTATACCTACTTTGCCTGTTATACACAGAGTGTCTTTACGTTTAAGAAGAGCGTATTTAAGCCAATAGATTGAATATTAGCCGGTAATTTATTTTTAATTTTCCAAGAAACAAACTCCATTCATACACCGTCTCCCTAAAGCACTACAATCTCGCAGGTGTATATAAAGACTCCACACGCAGTATATATATACAGGAGGCGAGATATCCGTCGTCCGCAAAAATGCCGGCGGTGTCCGATCCCGAAAGCAATTAGATGCCGCCACCAGCACCGCAACATTCAGCCGCAGCAGCTCTTTGTCGAATATTTCGCTCGCACCTGACCATCGCCAACGGCGAGCTCGTCTGTGTATGTGTATATAAACACACGTATATATACACAGTTCGCCGCGACCGCAAGACTATAGTAGTAGTACTGAATTCCAGGATCTCGTAGCGATTATCCGGATATGGAAGTCGATATCGGGGGAATACCGGGGAACCCTCTCTTGCAAGACTGCGAGCATTGGACGAAAAAAAAAAGACGGTAAGAATTTAACCGAGTGAAAACGGGAAGGAGAAGGTCTCCAGGAAAGCGTAAAACTTGAGAGGAGGGAGCACAAATGATAATAATTAAAGGGACGTGAAAAAAAGTTTCAATCCTTCTTCTCTCTTTCTCTCTCGTTTTAACGGAAGATTCGGCCGAGAGGTGGTGCTGCCGGTGTTGTACACATTGGAATTGACGCAATGAAATTCCTGGGAGTCTTGGAGACGGATTCGTTTGATCGTCGCGTCGCGATCCTGCTCTACTGGAATGCTCGTTAATCGAGGCCCGGAGAGAGAAGAGACAAGGCTTTCCACCGAAGACGTTTCCATCGATCGCAGCCAGTTAAGGAGCAAATTTTATTAAATATGTGTGTCTATATATACCTTGAATAATTTTAAATACATTTCTGTTTTATTAAAAAATCGAAACGCGAGGGATGACGAATGATATTAATATACAATATAAGTAGTACAGCGTATCGTAGGGATCACAGCGAGAGAGGTAAATTAAATTTCCGACATGCAAAATGCACAAAAGATTCGAAATTGATTCGACTGAAGCCTTAAAAGCTCGCCGGGTATAGAGCAGCCGATTATTAATTATATAACTATACGTATACGTTCTCCGAAATAATCCGAAGCCGAAAATTTTCATTAAAATTAATAACACACTGCACTCTCGCTAATTGCGCGTATATCTCTCTATACATCCTCAAAATCAATTAACGTTCGATCGAATTCGAAATTCATTTAACAGAGAGCTTCAAACCGAAATAAAATGGCTGCGTATAACGCTCCATCAAATAACGCCGATAAAGAAGAGCAGCAGCAGCCGAATAAAAGAAAATAATCCCTAAAAGAGCGAGTAATCGCGAGCTCGTCGATCATTTCAACTTGAAAAAAAAAGAATAAATTGAAGGAGAGCATCGGCTGGACAAAGGAACCGGAGATAAGCTCACTCTCATTACTCTCTCCTTCTCTTTTCTTCTCTCTCGTGTGCGTGAATTTGTCGCGGTGCGTGTGCATTATGCAGGTGCGCGCGATCGTAAAATCGTATCTGGGGGCTGCGCTCCAGCGACGGACAAGATAAAAGAGAGAGAGAGAGAGAGAGTATATAGGGCTCGAGGCGCGTGTACGTGCCGCTCGCTCTGTACTGTATATAGTAGACCGGACAAAAGTTTAGCTGCAGAGCTGCCTGAGCCGAACAAAGGGTAATTAAAAAAGGTGGAGTTTAAGGTAGTCATTTCGAGCTCTAAACTTTTTTTCTATTCTCCACATTTTTTTTTTTGTTTTGAATTTTTATCGGTCGCTGTAAAAGACGCTCGGGCGGCGATCTGATTGCGGGGAAAGAGAGTTTTACAGGACGCGATAAAAGATTAACTGCGCTCTTTCTTTGTATACCGAAGCTTTTTGTGTATAAATTGCGCGCGCGCGCTTCGTTTGAAAAATCTCCGATCGATCGTGGAAAAGTTGAAATATTCGGTAGTATATTATGCTTTGACGATAAGTTGGAAACGACTATTTTTAATTTCCCCAACGACGACATTTGAGCTGCTGACCTATTTCGAAATAAGCGCCGCAACGACGACGAAAAACTCGTTTCAAAGTAAAACACGCGCAGCCGAAAGAATCAGCGAAGATAAACAAGTCAAACTCAGAGCAATTCCAAATGCTTACTACGGTATATATATTTTTCTCTCTCTCTCCTGACTTATATATACCTATATACAATATCCTAAGCGAAGAACTTTATTCCAGGCCATCTCGTTAAAGCGACGACGTCCACAATAGATCATAAAATCGAGAGAGAGAGAGAGAAAAAAATCGAAACTCTCTCTCCCGAGGTATAAATAAAGTGCCAAACGCATCTTCATCGAGTTCCAAAACTCGTTCGCAGCCGCCATCGGTCGATTAGCATATTTTATATACCGAGCTGCAGTTTTGTATTTTATAGCCTCGGCTCGAAAACTTGGCTGTATATATCAATAAAACAAAAGCTGCAGCAGAGAAATATAACAAAAACGAAGGAGGAGACTCTCTCTCTCTCTCTCTCTCTGTCGCTGCGAATTTTCGCACGCAAAGTTCGCGGAGCGAATCGGCCCCACGAAACTTTACGAGTGGACCGCCGCATAAACATCTCTCTCTCGCGCGCACGCGCGTAAAAGTGTAAAAAAAAGAAGTGAGCGAATATTTAATGCCAGGCTTGTGGTAATAGCCGGAGCCTCGATCTCTCGCGTGTTCAACTCGCGTTTAACTCTCTGCATATATAGTAAATACACACAGTGTATGTATAAAGTTTTTTTTCGTATAATTGAATGTTAACTGTTCGATATTAAATTCGCGAAGATTTTCGCGTGTCAGGTAGAGTGAATTTCCAAGATTCCGGCGGTAGTCCACAGCATTACACGTTCGAATTGGGACACGACGAGATGTAAATGCAAGAACAATTCGACGGAGATTTGATTCACGGTCAGTTTCGGCGGCGACGGAAACGCGGAAATCGAATCAGCCCCTTGTAACAAAGGCCAGGTTTGAAGCTTCTCTCTGCGGCAAGAGAGAGAGAGAGCAATCCTATTATGCAGCCCGAGAGTAGCCGCGCACAGCTCATACAGCATGCATGTAGCTGCCGCGATTTCGTCGTCGTCGTCGTCCCTATAGCAAGAGGGGGATTAGAGGGTGGGAAGCACTAGCTCGAGAATCTATATCGGGCTGAGCTTGCATTTTTAATGGTGAAAGGCTTGTTGTGCGAGGGATTTGAGCTGCGGATATAGGATCGGAGAAAAATTGATCGAGTAGATGATGATGACGAGTCACGATATCATAAGGTTTTTTATCAGCTGCGAGGGTGTATTATATTGCGGGCTTGAGCTTTTTTTTATAGGATGATGTACACTGCGATGGTGGAGTAGAAGTATCGATTTTTTTTCTATATTCTTGAGGGGAAGCTAGTTTTCGAATCTTTCAAACTAAACACGCCAGATATGAATTTTGATGTGTGCAGTGAATGACTTGCTATACTCGAAACCTGAAGTTGGGGATTAGGTTTAAATAACCCCCGTGTGTTATTTCAACTGGGTTTGGATTTCAACGTTTGATTTGTTTAATTCCACGACGTTTAAACGTCCGTTTATATCATTAATCATATACTATCGATTTATCGTCGACGGTTGACGTTTAATACAATCCTCATATCTGAATTATTGTTTATCGATACTTTACGTAATGAACAGGTACAGCACAATTTACAGTAAGTTTTAATCGCGAAATCCGTCAGAGAATTTAAAGCTCGACATTTATAAATTTACAATCGCAGCTGCGTTAAAGTTCAGATCAAGCGCACTTTACAAACGTGATTCACAAAAACAGTATAATCTAATCAACGTCACATTCTTTACTCCGATTCTATCGATTCATCAACAGCGCCTTTGCAGATAAGATAAACAATAAGCAATCTCTCATATACGATCGTCTCTCGCCTTCAACTTCCGTCTTAAAAAAAAGCTTATAAAAGCGAAGTTATACCTAAAGTCCACGTGAGCTAAAGCTCAAACGACGATAACTTACGAGTCCCCCGTGCTGCAAGTGACTACGCCGCGAAACGTTCCAGACAGACGTTTACGGATGTGCGCGCCCTCGGTCGAGCTCTATATATATATACCTACCGCAGGTATTTTCTCTCGTCCGTCTGAAGCTTTATATATGTATATATAGGTATCCTCTCTGCCATCCCCTACTGCTGCCGGCTCATTTCTCTGTCACTTATATCTCGCGGGCCTGAGAGAGAGAGAGAGAGCTATCCTCGCGGGTGCCATTTGCAATGCCGCCGGATTATACGGCTAATACACAGTCTCTGTGCTTATCCGAATTCATCAAGCCGAAGATTAATATCAATTTGCGAAACGGAACTGGTGGATACATCAGGCGCTGCTGAAATATGTGTGATTAAACGACGATGACTAATATAATAATAATCGATAAGAGTAGTATAAGTATCGTTTTCAAGTAGAAACAGTCAAGTTGGGTAAGCCAAGTATATAAGAGACGCATATATATACACAGTCCATCAAGCTATACATATAACGTCTATTATCCCTTATAGTTAAAACAACGAGCCGGCAGCCGGTAGCGCAGTAGCATATCCCCCATATATATACTCGGCCGCGTGTCCGGCAGCTGTCCGTCTTTGTAGAGCAGTATATATATATATATATATACTAGCACTGCGTCGGACACGTGATGAATACGCGCTGCAGCCTCGGGATTAACACGTTCGCCCGCATTGTCTAAGCGTCGTCTATATACTCTTTCGCTGCTGCTGCTGCTGCAGACTCGCGCACACGAGGAGTCGAAAGAGACCGTTAGTTATAGGCTGTATATATACAGCTCACATAGCAGAGAGAAGCGCACCTTTCAGCGTTTAATCATTCGACCTGTAAGTGTGTGTGTGTGTGTGTGTGTGTGTGTAAGGATATATAAGGGGGGAAAGGAAGCTCTCGAGAATCTTTTCTCTTTCTCTTTCTGATTAATTGCTACACGGTGAATATATACCCACCTTCCGGAGGTTAACCTTTCAAGGCCGCGAAGACGAGAAAAGTAATGGCGCGGGATTATTGTGTCGGGGAGGGGGATATCTTTATTTCTGCTCTCTTTCATCCGACTCGTTTTTTTTTCATCGTAATACACGTATATAGAGAAATTTAAAAAAAATTGAACATTTTTTGTATAGGCATATTACGGTTTTTCATGTGGAGTAAAAAAGTGGCTTTACTCAAAACTTTACTTAAAAATCATCAGAAATGGATGCTTTGGTGCAAAGTTAGATAAGCAATTGAAAATATAGTAAAAATTAGTTATATATCTACAAAAAATCAGATTGAAAAGATTAAGAAGCTGATATGATTTAAAAAAATTTGTCGATATACTGGGACTAAATAAATGTGTACATTTTTTTACATTTCGTCATACACTCTTGCTTCTTACCATTCGCGTAAAATGCTTGAAAAGCGTGTCTTATATTTATACGCTAGAAAGCATTCTCACAGCGCGCCTAGTAGTATAAAGTAGCTTATTTTATTGCACGAGAGTAGATTTTCGCGGCGTGGAAAATTCAAGAGTTGGAAACAAAAGTTGGAAAGATAGAAAAGGAAAAACCTATATATATATATAAATACGTACAGACACTCCGGTTGCTTCGATACCGACTTCGCTTATCGCTCTTCGGCCTCTTTGATTACTTCTGACAAAACTTTCATCGACGAGAGGGAAAGAGAGAGACTCTCAAGATTTTTCACATCTAACCTCTCTGCCACTGCGAAATATAAACTTTCCTTCGCGCGATACGATTTGAATTCAGCCTGCATAGTCGTCTCGCGGTCGTTCGTATTCATAAAGTATACATATATACGTCATGTATATATACCATAGCGCTTACGATAAGACGCGCGCGAGCAAACGACTGCAGTCGAAAACGTAAAGCCAATGGCGCGATAATGTAGATTTTCCAATTAGAAGCAGTAGCAGCAGCAGCAGCAGCAGCGGTGCTTTGCCAAGTAGAAATAATCAGACGCCGAGAGGGTAAAGAGAGAAAGACACGGCGCTTCTTTACGAGGCAACTTCCTTCCTCGCGGTACAACTCTCGGCGTTATAAATCCGCAGCCGGCGCAATTTCGGGCTGTAACTTTCGAAGCCGATAACCACGAAGCTGTATATATGTATATATAATACCTATACACACACACACACGCACAAGTTTGAGAAACACGACGACGAGAGTTGGAACGCAAAGATAATTATAACAAAGAGAGAGAGAGAGGAGTAAGTACATATATATAGTCGCTCTCGATCTTTGTGAATTAGTTGCGTATATATATATATAATATCCATCGCGAGACGGCTGCGTATACAAGACATGAATTTAGGTCGTCGAAGCGTTCTTAATTCTGCGCAATATGACATCGTGCAGAGAGAAGTTGTTTGAAAATAAGTTGAATTGTACGATTGCGTGAGCTTGTAGAATTTTTGTCAAAAATATAAGCCGCTGCAATTCCGGCCCTAAAGTTACGGCGTAGGGTTATGGCTGTACATATATGTGCCGGTCGGAGAGTTTTACGAGTCTGGGTCAAGTCTGTTTCATGTCTTTCATATATGTCGGCGAAGAGGCTTCATATAATAATAAATCGCGCGAGAGTCGTCATGTCGGTCGCGACCGAAAACAGCGCAAGCTCGATATTAAAAAGCTCTGGTATTAAACTTCAGCAGCTGTATATACTCTTATATGCGTTTCTCAGCTCTTTATCTATCTAGGTCGCCTAAAATAAGACCGCGTAAATTTCGTCAAGTCGCCGCAACACAGTCGACGCGATAGAAAAACAGAATGAGAGAGAAGGCGCTTTCAATATAACTCTCGCGACTCGCTCACAACAAAAAAAAAAAAATAAAAAAGAAAGAAGTAGTAGAGAAAAAAGCTTGAGCAAAGTGCCTCGAGTCGCTGACTCGAGATGATGATTGCGCCCAAGCAGTGGTATAGCGTCAAAGCTCCCGTCTAGTCGGCTCTAAATGAGCGCCTCGAGAATATCTCCCCCACCGACGTCGTGTGTACCCACTTCTCTCTCTCTCTCTCTCTTTCTCTACTCTACCTCGAGCTGTAATTTAGACTAGTAATGACGTATGGGCACTCGAGCAGTGGCTTTTGGTCTTGCTCTCTAGGAGCTTTTCAGCTATATATACGGCGCGGCGTAGCGCGAAAATTAATAAAGCAAAGCTTCGAAATGAGAAACACCGGCTTTTCGTCGATATATAAAGCTGATCGAAAGTTCGCTTTTTAAGCGCGAAATATACGCTACGCGAGCTTTCGAGCTAATGGGCACTTTGTCCGAGAGGAATAATGAGGCGCCGAGTTTCCTCTCGAATCGCTTTTGCAGGACTGTAAAAAGTTATTACATGCACGGCGCTGCGAGAGTATTTGAAACTTGCCGACTTTTAGTTCGAATTATCAAAATTTCGCTCTCCGCACTTTCGTAAAAAAAAACAAGGAAAATCCTGCGATCAAGAGTGACGACAGGATAATAATACACAGAAGAAAAAAAAACGTGTGAACAGTGTCAATCTAACGGCACGTCGCATTCATGGAACCATGACACTCAGCTCCGCGACATGAAGAGGAAATTTCGCGCCGTTAGCATTACAACCGGCGACTCCTCCCACGATATCCCCCTAACTATACTCTCTGTGTGTGTGTTCGCGTTCAGCGAAGCGTCGTCGGCTATTGTCAAAGGAGTATCTCCTCTGGTTAACGGTCGAGATCGATGCTGCAGAATTCGTCGCGGTCCAGTAACAGCCGCGGGAAATGACGGTGTCGTAAAAAGTGACTATATACATACACGCATCTTCGAGAAAAGGATACGTGTATTAATCTCGCTTTGAATGCGAAGATTTGGAGGTATCAATCATTCTTATCGGATTCGGTTAAGCCCGAGCGGATTTCTGTATGGGTGAAAATTGTCAATTTTGGTGACTGACGCGCGCGAACTATAGCTTTTAGAGGTATTTTTTTGGAAAGCCGTAGCCGATGAAGGATTTATTGAGCACTTTTGCAAGTTTATTTTGGTTGACGATGAAAAGTTGAAAAGACTCGAAAACGTTATTTGAATCTTTCTCTCTCTCGAGACTGTTGAAAATGTTACTCGACCGGAATATCCAATTAAGTATCTAGTTATGCGAAATGCAGGTCAGAGTGGTAGAAAACGCGTCCGTATAATAAAAAAGAAGGTCGGATAAGCTATATACATAAGAGTCACAAGACGCAGCTCAGAAAGACAGTAGTTGATATACCGTACGGTCCAGTAGTACAGCAGAAGCAGTAGTAGCAAAGCGCAAGCTGAGCTTTCTCGGCTCGCGCTAATTAGGTCGGATGATTCGGTAAATTATATCAAAGCCCGTGGAATTGAAAGGCGACGAGGAGAAATTCAGCGAGCCGAGTATAGTCTAGTCGACGAAGTTTCGAGATTTTCCTACTTCAGCTTCTTGTTACGTCTCATTAGCCAGTTGTCTTACGTCAATTCTCGCTCTCCTTCCCTCTCTCTCTCTCTCTCTCTCTCTCTCTCTCTCTCTCTCTCTCTCTCTCTCTCTCTCAGAAGGTATACATTTGCACTTCTGGCTTCTTCTTCTTCTTTTCCTTTGGCCAAAGTTTCGTGAGTAGTTTCTGTGTAATTTAGCAGAGCTTACGGCCCATCGTTATTATCACCGAATTAATTGAATAGTCGAATGGCTTCTCTCTCGTGGTTTGCTCAACCCGCCGGATATATTTCCGTTATTTCCCTATAGGTAGTTCACTTGTAATTATTTATATAGCAAATGTTCTTTTACTTTGTAATGAATTTGATCTTGGCACAGCTCCTGTGACCAGTGCCAACCTGTTGACTGCCAGCAGTTTGTCCACAATCACATCAGTCGTTTATATAGTTCCCCAACAAATTTATTTTTTTTTAACTCAAAAGTACACATACACATCCGTTCTCGCAAGTGGCAGTAGGAGGAATGATCGAGTGCTTATGAAATGGAGCGCGGAATCGCGGCGGCAGCCGAGTCGTTAAGGGAATTAATAGCCCGGTCGGCGCCTTAATTCAATTGGTTGATTCGGCAGCGTCGGAAGCAGCGCCTTTAATCACTCCATCGTCGTCGTCGTCGTCGTCTCGGAGACAGGGAGAGGAGGTGCAAATCAGGCGATTAAATTACCGGATTAAATCAACAGGCTGCTGCTACTGATGCTTCTCTCGTGTATATATAGATATATGTATACAACAGCATCCCAACACCTTATCAGCGCCCCCTATATAAATTGTCATCCCTCTCGACGCGTGAGAAACAACAGTAGACTACTTGCTGTCATTGCCTAAGCGATTGTCTCTCTTACGGTATCACTTTGCTTACTTTCCGAGATTTCGTCGATCCCCGCAATCAAGTCGCTTCGTATACAGGAGTGCAAAAATTAATTACACGCGTCTTTCCCGCCAGTTTCTCAAATGACGCGCGCAATAACGTCAACCTCAGAGACTCAAGAGAAAAAAAAGGTAATAAAGCCCCGCAGGCGTCTCTTCATCTTATACTCTGGCGTGTCGGTATATATTAATTCCGCGAGAGACACACCGTACATGATGCATCGCGCTTATTTAGACAGCGGCGCGGGTGTGATTAAGTGGCCCGCCGCTTGTTTTAATAAAGAGAGAGAGAGAGAGAGCAGAAGCCCTCCTGCGACGAGCCTTTGACGCGTGCGTGCACATCCGGAAGAGCTTTGAGAGACTGTATATACTCGTCGCGCGTTTTCAATCTCGCTCTCTTTCTCCTCGACACGTGCGTCTGTTTCTATATATACCTATACACGTATATAAGCTTTGACACTGCACGTCGTCGTCCTTTGACAAAATTTGCCTTCCCGTCCCTGATGTTTATCCACGGGCAGGGGTAATTAGGATATGAGCTTTTTTTCGTAGCTATAGAGTAGTAGAATTTAATTTTAGTCGGCTCTGTTTTAATTTTTTTTTTTTTTGACGCCGGGGTTCCAAGCTTTTACTCGCGGTCTGACACGCGTGCGACAAAGTCAGCTCGTTACTCAAGCGTGTAAAGGGAGTCGCTCGAGACACACGCGTGTATATAACAAGAGGCGACGTGTCTCTCGCTTTTGCACGCAACGCAACTTCCGTTTTCTTTGTCGCTCGCGGGGATATAATTGCTCCGCGCCGTGGAAATTTACAAACAAGGAGAGCGACGCTCGCCCATTTAATATATAACGCTCCTCTTTGATCTCGATAAAAAAAGTATCTATACTACGTTCTCGCGAGAAAAGAATAAAATAAAATGCGAGATTGGCACTTAAATTAAAAAAAGCAAGAAGTAAACAAGTTGACATGAAATCGGGAAAGCGCGCGTCATTACGAGGAGTGAAAAAGCCCCGCCGGCAGAAGACAGCCGCCGTAAATAGCAAACGAAGTCTCGAGGCGCAGCTGACACCTTTTCGCGGCAGCGTCGTCGTCGTCGTTATAACGTCAACCGCTCTCTGGGAGTGAGAGAACAAAAAATGACGAGAGAGAGAGAGAACCGAATAAAAGCGACGCGGGTCCGACGTTATACGAGCGTCGCGCCGTCGTAAATTTCAACTCGGCACATATTCCGAGAGAGAGACCCCGCGATTTTTCCATGACCCCCTGAAGCGGATGTGTCCGAGTGTGCGAGCGGCGACACGACTCGCTTGCGCAACGATTTTTGCTTTATTGGGCTTGTTGGAGCATCGTTTTAGCGAGACGGGCTTTAATTGAAGTGAGATGAGGAGAGTTTGATTCGATCTGAGAGATTTTCTAAAACGACTGATTTTTAGAGATGGACATCGACTAAAAAATTTCTCCTTTGTGCTTTTCACCCGGCAAACAAAGATAAACTTTTATATCGAAAAAGCTAGTGCGCCTATATACAAATTAAAAGTTTGGTAAAGCGGCTTCGAAAAATTCCAAATTGACCAACTTCTCGCTGAATAAAAATACGCGCGTCGTTACTATTAAACAAAATAAACTACAGAACATATATACACGTCGAACTCGTGAAAACTTCAGATGAAGCGTCAAAATATAAACTTTCCGCGAAGAGCATATTCCCCGCGCGCGCGATTGAATCGAATCAACGAGTGGACAGAAAGTTACTTACAAAAATATAACCGCACGGCGCAGATTATCCGCAAAGAAGAGCAGATATATACATTGGCGCCATAGGGTCGAGAGGAGACAAACTTCCTTACTTCTCAATAGAGCTGATTTTATGCGCGCCGCGGCGTGTGTGCGTCCGTGGAAAAGTTATCGCGTAAAAGATTTATCGCCGAGTCCGAGCAAGAAATCTTTCTCTCCAAACGAGAGGGCATGTATATACGCGTGTATACGCGTATTGTTATTTTGTGTATACCTATATATATGTACGCAATGCGAAATAAGACTCTCGGTTTTCAATGATATTTCTGCAGCATCACTCGCATTTGCATACAAGAATTTTACGACGTACCGCGCGGTTATGATATTGAATTAACTCTCTCGTCGCTGCGTGGGATTTAGAACTATCTTTTTTTGAAAAATACACTATATAACGAGTCTCTCGCGTATATTATTAACATAAAAAGATACACAGTACGATATCGTTGAGACTTTACGCGATAATTATATTATAACGTTGTCGACGACGATCGCCAAATTTAAAGCCTCAAAGCTACATCTAACTTTCGACTTCTCACGTATATAAAAGAGAAAAAGAGCAGAGCGCTGGGTAAACAGAGATAGAAATCCCCAAACGACGAGAGTCGCGTGCGGATCGTGAAGAATAAAAAAAAGGAGCGGGAGAACCGTGGAGAATCGCAATTTGTTTGAACGGGTTTGGAGAGAGAGAAGAGCATAGGTCGGCCGCCCAGCGGGTCATTAGATTCCCCGGGATCGTTTAGAGAGCGACGTGCACCGCGGTTGGTCGCGTCTCCTAAACTCTTTGTGCGCGTCCTTATTATTTTTTTTTTTCAGAACACAAGCTTGTGTCGTGTTTTGATAGAGTGTCGTTCGTGCCGGTGAGTAACGATCCTTATGAGATATAAATTTTCGATTTTGAAAACTGCCAACGAAGGATATTTCTCTATATGTATACGTATCCCAAGAAGGCAAGAGTCTCTCCGGTAGAATCTTGGCTAACGAAGGGAAGCAGCTAGATTGTATATATAGCGGGAAAACAAGAGACGTGCCGCCGCCGATGGGACGGGGTTTTAGGGGGATGTTACTGCAATCTAATCGGGAGTCCGCGCGCAAGCAGAAGCTACTGCTGGCATCTCTCTCTTGAGTTGCTAAGCGACTTGCTTTCCTCTCCGTTGTTGTCTCTTGCGCTTAATTAAGAGAAGCATTTCCAATTGCGACTGCGCGCTGCTTTTTAAAATGATCTCTCTCGCGAGAGGAAAACAAATTACGCGACGGCTTGATTGTTTTTCAAAAAGTCGAGAGATTTCTGCGAGGAGACCGGCGGTAGCGTTAATTAATTATGTTGTGCTGTGATTACGGGAGAATAATCAGGCCGAGGATGCTGACGAGAGTTTTATTATGAGCTTCGCTGTGTTTTAGCGCTGCTGCTTAATTATGTACTTATTATTGCTGGAATCGCTCGTCTTTTCTTTTTGCATGATTGATCATTATCTTTTTCGCGTGAAAAGTTTTATTATCGTTAGTTTTATTTCCGTTGATTGAGGCGCAATTATTGAAAAAAAATAATAAACTTTTACAGCTTCTACAAGACAATAATGCGGATAGCAATTCTCCGTAAAGTGCTTCGCAAATAAATAATGTCTTCGCACAGAATAATTAACTCTCACAACGAAGAAAAAGCCCGCAAAGTTCGAGAGCAGAGTAAGTAATTTGTCCAAGTCTTGTTTATATATTTTCTCAACGAGAGCTTTTGTTCGCCGGCCTCTCTTTTCTCTCTATATATATTCATCGTTATTCAAATTCCCCGCCAGACTTTACATCTTACTTTTGTATATATATACATACAGCTACCCTTCGAATATTTGCTCTCACTTCAAAAGAGGGACCGTCTCGCACTCTCGGATTCAAAGCGTCCGATATCAAAAGAGCTCTCTCCGGCAATTTTCTGTCGAAAAAAGAGGAAGGAATTAAGCATAAAAATTTATCGAACTCGAGGGAGCAAGAGAGAAGGCCCAGCAGCTATACTCTCTTTCTCTCGTAATCGCTAATCGATGCGATTTATCTCCGGCCCGAGTTCACACGGCCATTACTCGATCAATTCGCCGGCAGCAGCAGCAGCAGCGTCTCCCTTCTTCTTCTTCTTCCGCTGCTCGTATCGTTCACGGACTTTGGATAATCCGGCGGCTCTCGCAGTGTGCTCCTTCTTTTACTCGCGGCGTTTATATTAGCTCTCTTTTATGAGAAGTTGCAAGCATGCCTTGATTTTAATTTTTTTTTTCTGTTTTGTTCTCGACGTACTACCCTCCGGGTACACTTAATTTTTACAGCTGATGCATATGCGCACACGAGGGGCTCCTTCTTACTCTTGTTCGCGCCGAATCGAGATCTCGAGCGTCAAGTAGTTTTTTACTCGCGACGCTGCGCTCTTCCAATCGAGGGAAATATAATTATTATTACGGCCTAATTGAACTATTACGTTTGATCGATATATGTTGGATTTTTTATAATATTGTAGGCTTTGAATATTTATATTTTCTGATGAAAATGTAACATTGTTATTCAAGTTTCAATAAGCCCGCATGTAGGAAAATCCCCACTAGGGGACATTAGCATACACGACAGTAGTCAAACCAGACTTTTGTAATTTCATCGAAGATTGAAGTAATACAGCCGAGAGATAACAATTAACGATAAGGAAAACACGCGCTCATCCCAGCTAAACATATCGCTCATTTATATTCCTCCGGCGAGAAAGAGAAGAGAGGGATCTCTGTGCAGCAGCGATAGAGAAAAACGAGGAGCTTAATTACACTCGCGTATACATATCCGAAGGTCGCGTCCTTGATTGCCTTTATCTCTCCTTCGAATCGCAAATTTACGAGAGACCTGGAAATTCCAAAGTTCTTCGAGTCTCTTTTTCGGATTATAATTCCAGTAGTAGTATAGACCAATCGAATGTCATTATTTCCTCGCTCCTAAAGTTTCCCCGCTCTAATTGGCCTCTATATTTCACTCCCGGCACTAATTTCCATGCTCTCTCGGACAAGTCGACCTGATATAACTTTCTACTATTATAATACCTGGCGTTATATATATAAAAGAAGGAGATTCGAGCCAATCTCCATTGAAATCAGAGTATAATTCGATCAAGTCCTGATTATTTTTCAAGCGCCTCTACGCTGACGAGTATAATCCCATTATAATAGCACACCGCGCGGCAACAAGATGTTTCAAATACGATCGTCGTTATATACCTTCTCTCGCAAAGCTCTCACATAACGCGATGATCCGCTCGCAGGTATTTAGCAGCGTGGGAATCTAACAAACCACGGATTAAAGACAATCGTACGGAGCTACCCATCCATCCATCCGTATATAGACACGGCATATATGTGGCTGGCATCAGAGCGAGGCTAATGAACAATTGACTGCGAAGCTAGCATATATATATATATGTATAGTCTTAAAGCCGTTGCGCAACTATTGTTCGAAACGGAGCATTGAACTTGGCGCGCTAATTGTCCGCTTTGCGCGCGGTGATTAATATATTAGGCTTGGATGATTATAAATTAACCGACGTTCGTGTGTAAGGCTGATCGCTACGTGTTCGTATTGTGTATACGTAATCACCGCGAGCTTTTCGTGTATTATTCGTTTGCTGCATCTAATATAATCTCTCGTTTACTATAAAATATTGTATGCAGTTAATGAGAGACAGCTATAGAGATGAGCCAAAAAGTCAGCATAATTGATCTTTCGCAAACAGAGATTCACAAAAGCACACGTGGCGTCCAATTAAAAAAGACACTCGCGCGCGTCCGAGCACTTTCGTGTACGTATCCAAGCGCGAGTTTCCTTCTGAAGCGAATCAAGTGCCGGAAAAAGAGGAGGAAAAGGGGTCTACATAGGTATATACCGACTCATCCCTCACTCTCTCTCTCTCTCTCTTCGGCGCTCGTTTCATTCATCGACCACTCGAAAACGCGATTCCAATGCAGCGCAGGGACTACCACAGAGTCTCTCCACTCAATAGACGCTGAAGAACCCGCGAGTGGGTATATATACTATATATATACCTACATACACCTATATAACTACCTACCGTCGGCTTACACGCGTTACTAGGTGCAATTGAAAGTCTGATTTATCGGCTTGTGGGTATTAGGGGGAAGCTGCAGCACGTGTCGCGATAAGAAAGCGAGAGCGATTTCCATTATCATAACCGGTGGGCCCCCGCGAGTTCTCTCAAAAACGCATCTCTCGCATGTGCTGCAGCTGCAGGAAGAGAAATGCGCCGATATATTATTCAGAGCTGGGAAAATTCTGGCTAGTGTGTAGCACGACGACGAGGGATTCTCTGCCACTACCACGTATATGTACTATTAGGTTTGGTATGAGGGGAAAAATGGAAAGGAAAGTAGCTACGTTTTGCCGGAGGAGCATGAATCGATTGGTACGAGGCGCTTTGGGGTGAGAGCTAGCTCTGGACTGATGGATTTGGGAGTAGGAAAAATGTTCGATGCTTATTTCTCTCCGACTTTTTTCCTCGTAATCAGCTTGATTGTATACGGCAAAAGATAATCTTTCTCTTTTCATCATAATTTTTGGTTCATCCATATAGGTACACCCACGCCTTTCTACAATACCGGATCCATAACTCGCGCAAAAACTTTTACCGGAAAACAAAAGCCGAGAGAGCCCCATTAACCATCGGAAAAAAATATACGCGCAAAACAAACGGCGTACATACGTCTACGAAAAGTGAGCCCATTAATCAATCGTTCGTGCGGCGCATTCCTCGCGTAATGAGTCGCCCGACGTTTATACCTTTTTCTCGATACGACCGTGTCTCTCTCGTCGCTCATTCGCTAATGTAGTCGTATAGATATAGAAGAGATACACACGCAGGAGAACAACGAGAGTCGAGGTCGTCTCGCGTACACACCCCCCGTAGAGAGAAACGCGGGGTAAATAAATCTTTACCGCGACGCCGGCCACTTTCCGACTCGGAAAAATCTTGATATTCTTCTTGAGAGCGAAGCGAGTTATTATATCGTCGACTGTATATAGTTATAGCGATGCGTCATATACTGGTGAGAAGCTATTATGTGCGTATATAATATTGATTCAGGAAAATTAAACATTCAAAATATCGATAGATATATATAATACCGTGTAACATTAAAAGAAGTCTCCATATCCGAGATCGTGAGTAGCTCGCTCGACTAATTAAGGCAATTAATAAGACGATGCTCGCGGGCCCTTTGTGTATATAGTGTACTATACGCCCCCGCGCGAATGATCGTTCTGCTCGATAAGCGCCGACGACTTTATAGGAGGAAACGATCCCGAGACTGCAGACAAATGGAATCCACGGGCTATACTGATGATAAGCCGCCGAGATACAGACGGATAGAGCACGCGCCGCCGCCGACGCTACCAAGCCTCTGTTGTATATATATATATATATATATATATCGAGAGGAGTAAAAAAAAAAAAGAGTTGCTGCCGGCGCTTTCATTAAGTTTGTTATCCGAAAGCTCCATTCAATGAGATGGAAACGGGAAGCTGATTTCGAGCTTTACGAGGGACTTGAAAGAGTGGTTGCTGCCTATTCGTTCGAAAAGGGCGCAGGAGTAGGGAGGGGGATATATCTCTCGCTTTGTATACGGCCAGCACTCGTTATTCGCTCGGAGGATGTTTCAATTGGGATGCGGACGAGATTAGATTGGAAAGTTGCCTCGGAATAATCTGTTTTGCGTATCTTATGGCTATAGGGATGATAGGATCAGCTGCTTTTATTGGAATTCTCTGCGGTGCGAGCACTGACTACTGTTTTGCTCAGCGGCTTGTATATAGATGTCGTGAGTTCGATTAGCGAGATGCAAGACCGCGATGATTTTTTCAATTTAAATTTTTGTATAGTATTGTTTTACAATTACATACTTGTACACACGAATAAGCGATCGAATATACGATTTATTAATCAATTGCAAGTGTGTATTGTTATATGCGGATAATATTCATAAGGTTCTTGAAATAGCGAGGAATTCATGCAAAATAATACTTCGAAAAGTGAGTTATTTCGAAACCTTCTCCGACGTTTATAGCACGTTTTCTGCATCATGTATAAACACAAATTAAATCACTCCGTGTCCAAATCCAAGCTGACACATTTCTCTCGAAACATTCATTACTTATACAAATGT
This sequence comes from Cecidostiba fungosa, assembly GCA_900474305.1. Taxonomy (NCBI): domain Eukaryota; kingdom Metazoa; phylum Arthropoda; class Insecta; order Hymenoptera; family Pteromalidae; genus Cecidostiba; species Cecidostiba fungosa. The sequence goes on along the minus strand of UCOJ01000116.1, from coordinate 96,177 downwards.
CGACGAACCGATGAATAATCAAGTTGCACAACTAAAAGCCCACAAAATCAGCTGGTCATTTCCTCGTCTCCCCAAATAAGTTACCCCCTTTAAAAATCCAGCCCACTTATATAATACAATATACTCACGATCCGACGGTCAGATAACAGTATTTACGAAGACTCTCTCTTTCTCACCCCTCGTATATGGGGAGGGAAATGGAGGATAGATCTCCCCGCGTGCAGTGTACTAATCTCGCGTCATCTACAATCGCTCGCGTGTGCGGCCCACAGAGCATTGGCCGCGGCAACATCAATCATCGAAATTTGACGGTCATAATGCACCGAATCTCGATGACCGACGCCGCCGCCACCGCCAGCGATGATCGATCGCACTTTATGGTGATTGATCCAGCGCTACCGTGAACAAACCGCGGAAGCTTCCGAGAGTGGCGGAATACGCGAGTGGCGGAAGGCCTAATTTATCGGTACGACGCGGAACTAGCTCGGTTACTATAATACTTCTTTATTTATTTTTTTTTTTTTTCTTATACTCTATCGGCAGGCTTTGTTGATATACACTTTTTCTGATAAATTCGAACTACAGTGTGTGCGCAATAATGTTTTTTCAATTTTCACTGTCAGCCGCGCGCGCGCGCGCGCGTGAGTGACGTTATCGAAAATCAAGCTCATATTCCATTCGTAAAAAAATATTTTGATCTCTCGGCGCGAACTTTTTCCGAACAGATACGTATCACACACAGATCCCATAGCGATAGCCTGCGTGTGTCACGAAAAATCTCCCGGACTTTTCATTACAGAGCTTTCGAAAACTCACACCCTCTCGTATAAATTCCCGAAAAACACACGCGGGGAACGACGTATCAATCACAACACTCCCGTATAATCAGGCGACTAAACGAGCCCCGATAATTTCCGCGCGTGCTCCTGCATTATACACCTAATACCCCAACCTTCTCTCTCTCACTTAGTGATTTATGCGAAAGAATTTCGGCTGCTCGATGATGTAGAGCCAAGTACGCTAAGTGCGCGCGAGCTTGCTTTAATAACGAACGAAAGCTGCAGCGGCGCCTCGATAGTATACATATACACGGCCCGAGGGCTTATTCTGCAAGATCAGCCGGTCGATACACGCAAGAGACTTAAATTTTCTCGAATTTCAGCGGTAGGCAGCCTCGATTATATGAAGCCAGAGCTGATGAATAAAATCTCTCTGATGCTATATATATGCCTCGAGCGAGGATGATGGCGCAGGATCTTATCGCGAGAGAGAGAGAGAGACGATTTGCTTGCGCGCTTTCCGAGAGAGAGAGAGAGAGGCACGAACGAGCTTTGTCTGATGCGCTATGGAAAAAATCCGGCGTATATACGATCGAGAGATGCGTTGACCGAGATTGGTGTAAAAAAAATACGCGTTTTTCTTCGCTTTTTTTGTTTGGGTCGAGAGGCTTTATTTGTTCTGCTGAGCTTTTGCCGCTTTATTTCTTTTTTTTTTTTTTACCTGAGTTTTATCGCCGTTGTATACACGAGAGTGCGCGTTTCGCGTGTTTTTATTTGCATTTTGTTATCTTTGTTTGGATTTTGTTGATAGTTTTAAATAGCAATTTAACTTTGGTCTCTCGACATGCTGTAAAACACGATAAAGCGGAAAACGAAACCCAAATGATGAATAACGTTATATATAGAACACATGACGTGTGCGTGTATATAAAGTTTTCATTGTTCAAAAATAACGTTCTCGAAATCCATGAAAAAGTTGAGAAAATATAAACCAAAACCGAAAAGCAGCTAATTAACAATCCACGATTCGCTTGCAATTCCGGCCGACGACTGCAAAGTTTACCCATACCAGAACAGAAAAAAAAAGACTTAATTCAATACACACACACATACAGCGGCTCTTTTATATATCGAAAAGATCGAGCTCGAGGATATGACGCGCGATTGCGCTGCGTCGCTGTGGCGTTAATTACCCGAGTTGCGCCTCTCGTTATCGCGACCTACAGGAGAAACGAGAGCTAATTTTTAATTAGCCGCAGCTGTGTGCCGCGAATTTCAAACGCCGATGCTCTTTCTCTCTCTCGGCTCGAACTCGATGCGAGATTAATAAAAATAGACGTGCGCACAGTTCGCTTCGCGGATTTTTATTTTTATACTGGTATTTGCCGCTTGGCTTTTGAAAACGGGTGGAAGTTTATCAGTCGTTTCCGCGCGCTTTTTTCGAATGTGTATTTTCTGTTTTTAATGCAACATTTTGTTTTTTATATCGTATATAAAAGCGAGATCGAAAAGTCACGCGATTTTTTAAATTCAATGATATGGAATTGATGGTGGGGAATATATATCTAGATCAAGATGCGTTTTGTTGTGAGCGAGTTTCGTGAGAAATGCGCCGGGGGAGGTGTATTTCAAAGTTTGGGATCGTTTGCAGTTCGCGAGAACAAATAAATTTTAATATTTTCACAATGAACGAGCTGAGTGCGGCGCGTTATGGTAGTCGCGCAAAGAGTGAAATATTCGGTAGACGGAATAAATTTTCACTTTGGCAAAGTATTACGGCTGAGCTATAAACGTCGCATATAAAACACAAATAGATCAAGAATCGAATTTCTATTTTATTGGAATCTAATATGCGGATATTCTTCTTACGATTCATAATAATTTATAAAACGGCACCGGAAATCCTGTAAAAAAATTCTGACATCCGATTTCTTATACACAAAAATATCTAAATTGAACTTCAAAAACGATATCCGAGACACAGGTCAACAGTGCGGGGATATTTCGAGTCGTCAAAGCGGAATCGCTCAAAGCCAAAAGGGAAAGCAGCAGAAGTTCCGTGTAATTTCAGACGTCGCACAAGCAAACGTTGTACGCAAGCCTGCGCGAGATCGTTTGCAGTAGTATATCGAGAGAGACTCGGTCAGCTTGTCATTCGGCACGACAAAACCCAAAGGTCAACAACAACAACAACCGACCGAGAAGCCATCGATCGTCATGTGTAAAGCTACTATTACAGAGATGTTTGCGGTACAAGCTTCAAAAGTATATTGGATTTTTGAAATTGAAAAAATTTACAGTCATAAGAAAACGCCCAATTGTACATAAATATTTCATTACCCCGAAACTCGACTCCACACATCAGCTGCATCACTGCGCACAAAAAGCTTTCTCCAACATCACACAAAGCAGTCGCCGAGTTGGCGGCAACAGCTTGTAGCAAAAAAATCGTCACCTCGCATGAGTATTATATATAGCGGCAGCCAGCCGAGTCAGCGAGCATTGCGAAATTGCCGTGCTATCCCCCTCATTGTTCTTCAGCAGCCAGACGTCTGGTAATCGCGAGTTTGCCCGTCGGTGCAAAATACGCGAACTTCCGCGGCCGAACTTTGCTTATCCGCGCGACTCTACAGCTTCCCACCGCCAATCAAGTAGCGGCTTTTCTTCCTTCTTCTTCTATCTATTTCGTGTTCCATTCGACTCTCCCACCTCCTTCCCTTCTCGCAGACAGCATTTCCCAATTGGAATTTTCTCTCGCCACAGCCGCCTCGGATGAATGGCTGGAATATCGTGGAAAATCGACGATTTGCCGTTGCTTTTTATCTCGCTTTTTTCCATTGGCAAGAGCGTATTGAACTTATTTAGGAGGCGGGATTCGTGATTTTTGCGCGCATTGGCTTCCTCTCGAATTTCGCGGGCTTTTCCATTATATCGAAGAGATATTTGCGGATATATATCTTGCGTGGGGAAAGCTTAATAATTCCTCATCTCCTGTGTTGTAATCTCTCGAATCGGATTTTTTAGTATTGAAAGTTCATCGCGATGTATAAAGCAAATTATACTGCAATTCTACGTATATATTGGATGTATATGAACTTTTATACACTCGCTCTACTTGTCGACGATGTAAATAGAAGGCCAGGGGAGTGATCGGCAATATATAGATGAAAAGAGCTGCCTACGGGGAAAATAGCCGAGCATTGATCAAACGAAATTTCCAATACTTTGTTGGAAATTGGGTAGACACTAGAAGCGGAACGAAAGAACTGCAAATAACGGCCGCCGCGCCTCGCACACATCCTTCATGAAAGAAGCCCCTTTGTCAATCGTTGAAGAGAAAAAGAGAGAGAGAGAGAGAGAGATACTCGCTATATACTGCAATCAGATATAACGGCGCGCAGTATAGACGATTTTCCAATATAAAACCAAACACTCGAGCGCGCGCTGCGATATTTATATAGTTTTCTCCAATCGGACGACGCACAAAGATGCTCCTAATAAATTTCACGGACTTCATATATACCATAATTTATAAATAACTTAAGCCTCTTATTAATTTCAAAGGACTTATACCTGTTACATGTCCTGTTCAATCGTCGTTATATATTACGTAATAATACAAGGATTAACTCGTTTTTTCTGTATACCTATACTCTCGAGTTATTTATCGTATTTGTTAGTTCATTAATTAAGTGACGCGTGGCTTTTCCACTCCCGCAAAAGTTTATTAATTAAACAAAGCACTCGTGACCGCGACCTCTGGATTTCATTTCCATGATGCTTTTTCATATAAACGGCATAATACCGTTCGTGGAATAATTAAAAAGCGTCACCCCGAATAGATAATAATATCGTATCCCGCAGCGACGTCAAAGCAGCAGCAGCAGCTCGTTTTCTCGTGGTAAAAAAGCGCAGAATTCGAAAGCAGATAAAAGAACTCTGTGTAAATAAATACCTATCCCGCAATCGTTCTAACCCATTTCTCCCACGCGCTCGAATTATCGGTCTGAACTTTCCAGCCATTATACAACTTTCAGCGTCGGAGACAAACTCGAGTTTATACTTATACTATCTATCTATATATACAATAGGAAAAGTGTATACATATATATAGCACACTGTCTCTCGAGTTAACGCTGCAGTATTTTCGAGTCTCCGCTCCGATTTAAGGCATCAATTATTTACACCAGGACGCGCTGTCCGGCCGCATGTTTCACTGTCACGTGTGCTCTCACTGTCGCAGTGTATGTATGTTGCAGTATAGCGCGCGGCGCGGAAATTACGTAGCCGCCACTCGTCACTGATCGCCGGCCGCGATATCGCGATGAATATTTTACAGAGGCGAAATTACGCGCGAGCATCAATCACGCCGATGAAAGTATCGACGGATTACGCGCTATTTAACCGCCGGCAATTAATCGCGTCTACATATATATAAGCGCGTCGGGGGAGAATTTTTCCGGCTCGACGCGCGCCTTTTTTTCTGCTTTATACTTTTTAATTCATGCTTAATCTCGTGCGTATGTGCTTTGATGCTGTTTTTACCGCATTGACGGATTATTTATTGCTGTGATGTTTTTTTTTTGAATGATAAACTTTATTATTATTTGTAAAAGCATCAGCTACCGAGAGAGACAGCTCTGCTACGAAATCAGTCGAAAAAAATAGATCGTACGTAGCAGCCTCTTTTCTATATACCCTATATATAATCACTTTATCTAGTCGCACTTTCACTCGTAACCGGATCTAACTCCTAAGCCTACTTATTACACATACACACATGCACACTCTTCCTCAAGTAACAACCGGACGATTAGCAGCTACGCTAAGTAACCCCCTTGATATTATCCGGGATTAATGCCGAGGCGCATATATATATCCGCGTGCACACTGTGTCCGACTGGGCGTTCATCATGTCGCAGTAGTGTGTATATACATCATATCACACGTGTATATATACACTCGGAAAGAGTATAAGGTCATTTGTCAGAGCCGAAAATTCAGCGCTCTCGGAGTGATAATAACTCTCTCTCTCTCGATTTCTCGAGTCCTATATTTCTTTGCTATACATATACCATATACATATGTGAATTGAGCTTGCGCGGAGGAATCCGACGTTTTTCTTCGTCTCATTTTGAAAAGTAGTTGTCTTACCGCATATACTTATAAAAAAAAGAAAGTTTCTTGATGAAAAATCCTCTCGAAGGGGTTAGTCTGCGTCCACAGTCTCTCGCACGAAGGCTCGAAAATCAAAAAAAAAAAAGAGAAGACTCTCACAATGCATCAAAGCGTCGAGGGAGAAAAGCTTTAAGTAAAGAAAGGCTCTGCTGCGGAAGAAGAAGAAAAGCGGCGGAATCCAGAAGGCGAGTCGTCGTTCTCGCAGTCTGGCCACATCAGGCTTTAGGTGCGAGAAAACCCGTATTTTTCTACGACGCAAGACTGCACGCTGCTGCTGCTGCTGCGTTAAATGGACCTTTGGCGTTTGTTTGCGGTATTTTACGGCGCACTTAATCCGCGTGCGCACATTCTCTCTCTTTCTCTTTTCACCCGGCGCTCTCTCTCTCTCCTTTTATTTACTGCAGAGAGAGAAAGAGAAGCGTAGGTCGGTTGCAGACTCGACGTGCGCTGGTAGATTCCCGTTATCGGTTCGACGCTACACGGCTCTTAATTAACGAATCGACGATCTGACCAATTAGCCAAACGGGGATGGGATACTTTTAACCTTCGCACTCGCTGAGTAGATTCTTTTTTTCTTTTTTTTTCTTCTTAATCCTATCTCGACGTTGTGGGTGTGATTAATTGTCGGCGGTAATTTTTTTTTTTTCAACGCGAGAGTAGTAGGCTCTTTGCCAATATAACTGATAGAATTAAGGGCTTTGTGAGAGTGCGTTGGCATTATACCCGTGATCTAATCGTTTAGCATGAAAAATTGCTTGTGTGCAACGTTTAAAAGTCGTCGCGTATGGAACGGCTTATCGAGAAGCTTTTCGTAACCCGACGCGAAAGGGAGTGGGAGAGAGAGAAAGAGAGAGAAGCAAAAAGTCGGGCATTTAAATCGGCTAATGCCTGAGAGCCGCGAAAATAGCGTGACAAGTCCGTATAATTCAGGGAATTAAAATTCACTTTAAAAAAATTTAACCCACAGAGAGAACTGGCGCGCGAAAGAGTATCTCTCTCGGAATTAGCGACAGTCCCGAGCGCAAGCGATCTATCATTCATAATAGCTTTAAATTGTCCTCATACATAAAACTCTTAAGCGAATCTCTGCCCGCTCGAATTCAGAAGTATCCTCTCTCTCTCTCTCTCTCTCTCTCTCTCTCTTTCCAGAAAAAAAAGAATCGACGAGAGCAAAAAAAAGGTTCAATGTATTCGGCTGCTGCAGAACCGGTTCCTTCTCTCTCTCGTTTCTTATGTGTAAGCCGGACGGTGTCGCGCGCGCGCGCGATTCCTGAATTTGGTGTGTGTATACGTATAATATGTTGTATACAATATATACATACATACACACACACATAAGAGCTTTGCATGCAACGCGCGCCGGCTTTATTTATTCGAAATACCCGACGCAAATAATAAAGGGTATTAAAAAAGTTGCGAGCAATATTTTCTGAATGTATAATGAAGCGTTGGCGGGCTTTTTTTTGTTATTCTTGGCGGCCCCGAAAAAAAGGAGAAATATGCATTCGCGAGTTTGCATAATGAAGATTTACATATATTCCGAACGAACGTTATATAGACGTGAGCGCGCGCGCGGATATGCGCTTAATACGCTGCCGACAAAGATACGCTTTCACTTTACAAACTGCTGCTTATAGCTACGGCAAACAGTGTGTTGCGCTCTACTGCAGCTTTTATATCTATATGTGTATGTATATATACACGATGCGCTGCAAAAGCATTGCGCACTCTTTGTATATACATAGGTGTGTGTGTATATATATGTATATATGCTGTGCGCGCGGAGCTTAATAACATGTAAATTTCTTGTCAACATGCGACTGTTTTTGACTTGAATTTCGAACGGGACGTATAGGACACAAAAAGCGCTTTCGAGAGTATAACTTTCAATGCTTTGCATTTTACACTGCGCGCTTGTTTTCATGTGAAGCTGAGGATATAATAGGACTATACGATTAAGTATCTGGCGTTGCGTAAAACAACAATGCGAAAATTGCTGACCTTGCAAAAATAAGAGATGGCAGCAAATTACCCACATTACAAGTATTGTAAGATTCACAAAAACGAAAATAAGGGAGAAATAAACATACTCAGGCAGTTATAGTATGAGCGGCTCGAGTAGCACGCCCGATAAAAGACAGTTTTGACATATGACATTCCCCGGTATAAGTACATTCTGCGCGCTGATTGTGATGAGGGAAATGGAAAAACGCCTATGCGCCACCTATCTTTGCTGGCCAGAGACATGTGGAGAGTTTATTATACACTGGGAGAAGAGCCGGTCAAAAACTGATTTGCTTTGCAGTGTATCGCCGTTGATACGTACAACAGTTTTTAATAAAAATTACCTATTCAAAAAAGTGATCAGCGAAAAAGGTGAAGTGACTAAAACGATATCTGATTGACTTCTTTGTCATGGTGCTAAATTTGAAAATTCTAATTTTAAAGTGAAGAGCGCACACCTAGGAAATAAAAAAAAACAGTACATTAACGAAGTGTTGTTTATGCATATTTATTTTTCCGGATTACAGCGAACAATGGAAAATGATATTAATATCCCTTGATACAAGAAACATCGTTATATACGCATCGAAGATATGATTGATATCTGTGCAGTACAACGAATATTACACAAATTCTCGAATAATGCTCGTTGAATTACAAAGTTATTGTACAATCAACGCTATATTCTCGGTACACGATTATAATCGAACGACAATCTCATTCGCAAATTGCAACAACAACGAGCCATCCTCGCACACGTCAATACAAATTCAAATCCATATACCTACAACGGCTCTTTTCAACGTCAATAACAGCGAATCCCTACTGATTTCTCGGCAAAAGAAAAATGACGACGAGAGAGAAGAAAGCATATCAGCACAATTTCGGATATTCGATTTTATATCGCAGAGCTGTGCCTTCGAATCCAATCCCGAGTATTGCCGTGTATCCTCTCTCACAGGTGTACCTATATATATACACATACAGACGCGGTAATAACGGCGCTACTGCAGCCAGCGCTATATATACACAAAAGGTCGGCCGTTATTACAACGGGAGAATACGGTTGCACGTCGTCGGCCGCCTCTGAAAACGACGTGGGATGAAGAAAGCTGCGCGACGCGACGATATAAAATCATATATATATAGATCGATATTGAAGAGATAGAGATACACGTGCGAAATGAAAAGCTCGGATATAAAGAGACACAGCGGGAAAGAAACAATATTGAAGCAGTAGCTTCTTTCTCTCGAAAAAGCAAACCGAGGACAAACTAGCCTCTTCATGAAAAACGACGAGTAGATGTGTATATATATCTATAGCTTCTAGAAGCAGACGGAGAAATAATACACACACACATACACACATCAAGTCGTATATATGTGAGATCCCAAGGCGCAGCGGACGATAACGGAATCGTTTTCTCGGTGCATTGGCTCGCGCGCAGGTATATGTATACCTGTATATATACAACGCCGGTCGATGTCGACGTAAGATTACAGGCGCGAAGGCCGCGCTCGAGCCCCGTGAAATTAAAACGCCGAGATCGAAGAGCCTATATACTATATATATATACCTATATACATACGCTCTCAGCTCGTCGGCGTTAATTGTCGCGCGCGCGCTCTCTCTCTCTCTCTCTATAGCTTGATGTAGCTGCCCGAGTAGATTAGACGCGACGGGACTAATTGTGCCGACACGAAGCTTATCGCTTTGCTGTTCTTGATCGCTCTAGGGTTTTATACATGTATACCTATATAACGTTGCTTTCATTGATTACGTATATTCGCGTTAATGTGCGTGCAAAAGTTTGATCGTTTTATCGATACGATTCTCGGAGAATCGAATCAGAAGGAGAGAGAGAGAGAGAGACTAAAACTTGGTTATTCTCATCGTATAGCAGTCAAAATACTACTGCTGTTTGAGCGTATATGTATATATGGAGGCGAAAACTTGGGTATAGCGGCGGGGGCTCAAGTTCGCCGAGTAAAATTGACTTTGTATTAAGTAAATTCTACTTTAATTGGCCTCTCCTCGATATAACCCCCGGTAAACTTCCGGCAGCGATAACTTTATCCTATAAATACACACGCTTCCGCAACTCGTTCTCGCTGTTTAAGTGAAATCATTCCGAAACAAAAAGCAAACTTTCCCGCCAACCTGAAGTTTATGTGTATATATACATATAATAATAGATCGATAAGAATCGAGTTACAGACTGATGTCATCTTGCTCTCGCAGAGTTTCAAAGGTTTATTATAATACAGAGTTTATTCTCCTTTTAATCTCTCCCCAACGATTAGCGCGCCATTTCTTCTTTTTTACTTTCAACAGCGTTTAACGAAGACACGATATATAAGGGAGAGACAAAGGGGAAAGTGTCGGCAATTATGAAGCCGGGACTATAATACACGTGGAAAAAGAGAAAATTAGCGCGTAGGACCCTCGTGAATAATGGAGCGCGATCGATTAGTTAATTGCCGCTGATGCGAACGACGACGATGGTTATTCTGATCTCGATTTGAGACCAGCTGACGAAGACTGGGAGGGAAAGAGCCGAAGACAAGAGTCGATGGAATAATCGGGGGGAATACCACGGTCGTTGATCCTTCAACCGACACGTTATTGCGACCCGAGCTTCGCTCTTTCGGTCGACTTTGATAATGTAGCATTGTTGTAGTTAGAGTTTCACAGACCAAATTAATTCGTTACTTACTCTAACAAAGTTGGCTTCAAAACACAGTCTGATTTACAAGCAACTGTTGCTCAGCCACCATCAATCATTCACATTCCACGAAAATCCCTCGAATCATCATCTATACCCATCAAAAAACTAAATCCGCGTGCATATACATAATAAAATCGCGATACGAGTAAAAAATCCTCTCGTGAAAAAGAGGGGGCAGTAGCCGCGGAGTAGTGTCGAGAGAGCGAGCATCAACTACTATACTTCCCCGAAGGAGAAAATCGCGCCGAGCTCAATTTGGCATGCAGACCGCGGCGGCTCGCCCTTTCTCTCTCTAGCGAAGTAGAGATCCTTTTGGATGGTAATTCCCGTAGCTCTCGCACGAATTCTCTCTCTGGGGCGCGTACGAGCGGAATATAAGGCGCGTAGCGTAGATTTATGCTAACCACGTGGAAACGGCGGGCGCAGCTCCTAATAGCCGGCCGTGTTGCGGCGGCGTTAAAATGACGTTGATAGGCAGGCCTCGGTCAACTCGCGATTACGTGACCGTATATACGTGTATATATATGTACGCACCTTGGCTGGTGAGAGAGAGAAATAGAGCATAGAGAGTAGGGAGTATACCTAGAGAGAGAGAGAATGGCGTTCACGTCTCGCGCGTAAATGTAATGCAGTTCGGGCCGCTCTGACACTATATACACTTTGTCCTAAAAGCTGCTGCTGCTGCTTGGTATATATATTTTGAGAAAAAGAGAAGGGAGAGGCTTTTCTTATTCGTTCTTTATCTGCCGGCGCGAGCTGCATAATTAATTTATTCATGGCTTTTTTAGAGGCGAAGGCCGACTGAATAAACTATAACTGCCAGAGAGAGAGCTGAGCCTGATAAGGCGCCCGCGCCGCCGCTTTTCTTTTACACCTGAAACGTGTTTACATAGCAATTGAAGCCCGAGCAAAGGGTATAGTGGCTGTATATGAAAATTATAAATATGCGCGGCTCGAGCTTTTTTGGTAGAACGCGCGCGTTGTAATAATATTGATGCCAATATAACGACATTATATTCTGCAGCAATAATATACGCGTATATCGATTAATTATACGGATTCACTTAAAAACGAGAGGAGAGAAATCAAATTATCGAGCCCTGATGATGAGATTGTACGAAGCGATAAAAAAATCGGCCGCACACGATCGCAGCCAATCTGCGTGAAAAAAATAACACAGGCTACACTCGCTCTTAAACGATGATGAAACAAAAAAATAACGTCGACGCGCGCGTAAATTATTCATAATTTGCTTTCTCTCTTATAAATACAACCGGGTGTCGCTCGATGGAAAAGCATCAGCTAGGCGACAATGGCTCCATAAAAAAGCGCCGTCCGACCATAAAAAAAATGCTCATATATACGATCGGAATCAAAGGACTCGCAAAAGAGAGAAGAAAAAAGGAGGGAACGAAATTAGTCGGCACACAGGCGTGAATTCGCCGCCGAGACAAGTGCGAGAGGAGAGAGAGAGAGAGAGCTAAAGACCATAAAGACACACAGAGGACCGCGCGCGGCATAATGCGAGTGCGAGGCGTAAAAAAGATGCGAGAAAGGAGAACGTATATACACGTGAGAATAATGAGCGCCGGCCAAGAGAGCAGTATGAATATACATGGCGATGTGGGTGGACGCCGCCGCACTACTCGGACTATATATATATGCGAAACCGAGGCGCGACCGCGACCTTCTCGGCTACTGCTGCCGCTGTGGATCGTCGTGTGTATAATACTATAAAGACTAATGAGGTGTATATTATTATCATCGAATGCAAATAAATTTCGAGCAGAAAAAGTCTTCTTGAAACTTAAAACACTATATGAAGCTTATTAGCATTTTAGTATAGCCGCTTTATTTCGCAAGCGCTATATAAGCTTGAGAAAAATGCATTCTTTACTGCCGCCCTTCCGTTCGTGCGTGCGCCGAGAGCGTATGTGCAGTGTTTTTCTTTCTGCCTGTTTATCGACGTGTGGCTGCGTGAGAAGGAGTATTAGGTGAAAAAAAAGTCGTCGTCACGCCGCGCGGCGGTCTTTTGAACGTGTCGGAGGGGATTAGGCGCGACGCGTTTTTAGCGCGGGCTTTTGATGGCTATGCCGAGAGCGATCGTGTCCGATAGCGATGTTGGCTTTTGACCGATTGGATTTTTTCTGTTATATACGTGCAGTGTATATCTATATATCTTGAGAATATAACTACGAGAGACGTTTTCGTGCGATGATGAATAAGCAAAAGTTACGATCGATATTATAGAGATCCATGTAAGACAAACTGAATGCAAAAGTTATTGAATGTATGTACATGAACAAGCTTCTATTAAAAGAAAACTGATGAATCGCAGGTGCATAAAGGTCGACGAGTTATTCTCAGCAACGGTTGACACACTCGTCTCCAAAATTACACCGGCGACATACTCTATATATAAATCGGAACAAGAGCTATATTAAAAGCTCCACAGCGTTAAATTTCTATTTATCCAGCTCTCGATCAATCAAACATCCGTGTACTCGCCCACGCACCTATACACACAGAGAGAGAGAGAATAGCTCAGAACGCGCGCGATGTATCACCTATACTCGCGAGGGAACTCCCGTTGCGAAGAAAAATGCGATCGGCGCCGTTCTCCCGTGTGTATACTACACCCCTTTCCTCCCGCACACCGGGATAAGGCGAGGACTTAATTTATCGCGGTGAGAGAAAGCAAGGTGTGCAGCAGCGGACTTTTGCGAATTGCGCTGCACGCCTCTTTTTTGATTCAGGGTCACGAGAGAGAGAGAGAGATATCGCGAGCGTCGCCATTCGTTTTGCTGATGCATGGCTTGCAATTTGAAAAACTTTTACGAGAGAGAGATGGGAGATTCTTTGAGAGAATATAGCATTTTTCGGGGGTAGGGGTTATTGCACAATGAGCTGACAAATAACGCGTGGAGGTATGCGAAATCGCTGCAGGAATGCGGGGTTGCCAGTGTACGTAATGTTTGTAACCGAAATAAGCTCTCTTTTTGTATGGGTTATGACGAGATTTACGGCGACGGACGAGTTAATAAATAACGGGCTTAAGAGTGGCTGAATTAGGCAGAGGTGTTCGATCACTTGTTTTTTTGCTTGTTTGTTTGTTTGTTTAATCATATACGCCGTACATTGGCATCCGGGATGTGATTGATGGAGCTTGGAGTCTGGTATATACGTCAGATATATGCAATAATACGTTTGTTTGCGAAAGTTTTGTTTGGTACGAAATTCGAATCGCATTGCGTATCGCAGCAGAATAATTACTCGAAAGAGAAGATATCTTTTGCACAAACAAAATTTAAAGAGCTATACAGTAGACACTGAATTGGAAGCTATCTGATATCTCCAAGTTCGTTCGAAAACAAAATGCTTATAAGACACGCACACGTATACTGGTCGGTCAATTGCGCAATTAATGTATCGTAGAGACATGACACTGACCTAATTCGATTAACCTCTAGTCGCGCTTATATACGAGTGTTAAGAGAGACGACGGCTTCAAACTAGAGTTTCCGCTTTGATAAGATATCTTGACGAACTTTGACACAAACAGACACCATTCGAAAGTTCTGCGGTGGCTTGCACTAGATACTATACATGCAGATGTTCGATTCGCTGCTCAATATATATACTTGCATTTTCAAATATATCTCTCGTTATATTCACAGCGTTTTGATATTCATCATAATATATAAGATATAAATATACTTCAAAATTGTTTCTTTCATCTTGTTTTACAGTCAACGACGATACGCCGCCGAAAAACAATGAGGAAACAATTCTCGTTCGGTAATTGCACGTTTTGCCGCGAACTTAATGATCCTGTTCGAAAGCTGCACTTGCTCACACATTCTCCGAAGCTTTTTCTAGTCATTAAGGCAAACCTTCTTGGCACACACCACAACGAAACGCACCTAGTATAAATGCACTCTTTCTATCTTCCAGTTAACGAAGAAAAGAGAGAATGATTGATGCACAACTTTTTCACTTCCTCCATTCCTGCACTCATCCGTTTCACTTGTATCCTTATCATAGAACGTACTTTAAACACACTCGCATACCATCGCTATCACTATATTCAAGAGAGACAACACACAGAACACGTCCGTCCAGCGCATACAGCAGCTAGCAATTAATCGAAAATCCTGGAAAGCCATATCGGCGTATTTATTAAAAGCAAACGATGTGCAAACAAAAAAAAGCTCATACGTGATGTGTACACAGTCGGACGAGCGCAAAAAATCCGCAATAGAGCTTAGTTCTTTCTCTCTCTCTGGGTTGCAGGTGAAAAATTGCTTACTTTGCAGTACATTGACGAACGCTCTCGTGAAATGAGATTTTCGAGCGATGAGTCTGTTGCTGCTCGTGTTCCATTTGGGAACTTCAATGCCCGACCAGCTGTCTGTCCATGTATGTGTGTGTGTGTGTCTGTTTCCGTCGGTGTAAAAAAAAAGAGAGAAAGAGAGAGGACAGATACAGATAGGAGAGCGCAACGCGGGGCTGATGGGTCAGCGCTCCTAATCTGTGCAGTTCGCAACAATGAACTTGAACGCGACTATATATATATATACACACATACCGTGCAGTGTGCATGTCCAACTGCGGCGGTAATGGAAGAGGAAGTCTATATACGAGGAAGTTGCAAACGCGATAAAAAAGCGCGCTTTTTAAAAATAACTGTGTGCAGTGCGGTTATGTCGTCGGCATTAACACTAGATTTAACTGAATGCAGAACACTGGATTGAAAAAATTTTAACAGACTTTTGATTTACCTATATACCCTCTCATCAATTAAAGAAAACGTTCTAGCCGCGGCGCCAAAACTTTCCTTACACTATGAAATCATTTCACAGCCTTTTACGGACGCGACGATTAATTCGAATCAAAGAACCTCGTGCGCTCTCTCTCTCTGTCTCCTCACAAGTGGCCCCTCGGACGATGAAAAAACGTCGAAGAGAAGAAGACGAAGAAATGCGAGAGAGAGCACAAGTTTCGACGTTGGAAGTTTCTTCTAAACTTTCATTACGGCCGGTGAGGGGGTGGACCTTGCGCGAAGGTATGATTGGAAAAGTTTCCGGATAGTTCGGCTGCGAAGAGGAGAGCCGCGATGTATTCTTACACACGCGAAAGAGAGGGACGAGCAGTTAGCATTTGCAAGTTGCATTCGATAACGGATCGCAGAGAAGTATATATAGCTCCCGAGGCAATTAAGTCTCTTTTTGGATGACTGATGGATGATGGTTGTTATCGAGACTGAGGCTCTGTTTACTTTCAAAAGAGAATTGCGATAAGAGAAGAAGAGAACTAAGACTGAGAACGAATTTTATATATAATCGTCGTGTATTCAATGACGAAACAATAATTTCGGTTCGATGTGATACATGTGTGTGCGTCGGAATGATATTGTTTTTAAGCTTTATCATATAGTATTATAGCATTTCTTTGGGGGGAGTACATTAAATTCCGAGAGATGAGCTGAAAATTATCAGTCTGGCCGAGAGCCAATTAAAATATTTGCCGCTCGAATTCGCGGACCTCTTATAACCGAGTATAGCGTTTAATTATACGCTGTATACGTATTATGTGTATTCATCATTATAATGAACAATTCATCGGGCAAACATTAGCTCGACAAACACATAAACATTATTATCTCTCTTTCTCTTTCATTATATGCACTGGCTGCAGTCAAATTACACGCGCCAAAGCCACACAGCACATACACTCAAAGAGATATGCAACAACATCATTAAATTGTAAATCATATTACGAGAGTAAATTATAAAAATTATATAGTTACAGAGTCAACAACGCGAAAGTAAACATCGAGAGCGCTTAAACATTCATAATATAATAGTGACGCTTTTCGGCATATCCTGTAATTGCCATTCGTTCTGGCGCTACTACTGCATCGATGCTTTCCAGATCACGTACGAGCCATTCCAATGATTCAGCATCCGGAGATAAATTCACCGGCGAGCAAGAAGCCATAAGTATACAGCCGCCCGTTATGCAAACTCACTCTCGGCTCGTCGGACAGATCGGAGCCACTGGAGTTTCTGTCTCTCTCTCTTACTGTCCTCTCTCGATGCAAAAGATGCTGCGAATGCGTCGCGAGAGGATTTTATATATGCTGGTGCATACGGTATTGAATGAACCTCGTTTTCCAAAAGTGGTGCACGCTTACGTGTGTGTATAATAAAAGGTATAAAATCGTGAGAAATGGTGATAGAATAAAAATCGTTATTGCAAGACCAACGTGTATAAATGTCCTTTGTGTGTATCGCAACAGTTTCAAAATTGCCCCAGCTATATTAGCAGTAGAAACAAAAAGAAAGAAAGGGAAATCTTAATGGCAAGCATTAAAAATAACAACAACTGCAACGGCGGCATACTTTCCAAGCGTTTATCCGCGCACGGCGATTGAGACGTATCTCTCTCACTCTCTCTCTCTCGCACGCAGCGTCATATATGCACCTCTTTCAAGATGCCTACCGCAAGAACCACTTAAACGCAGCGCGTGCATTCGCGAACGGGGGAACGATAAAGAGAGTGAGAGAGAGAAAACGGGGTCTAGGGGAAAAACTAGCCGAGATTACACACTCGCTCTCTCTCTCTCTCACACACAATATATATATGGATACCGCCTTCGCTCGCGAGGGAGAGAGATACCGCAATCGCGGCGCTTCTATATGTATATACATACGTAACACACAGAGCGTTTGTTGAGGCCGATAGAAGGCCGATTTATCATTCGCGCACACGCATGCTATTACGCGTATCGTCCGACACGCGGAAATTCGTTGCAACTCTCTCGTCTGTATGTATGTATGTATGTATGTATATATAGAGCTTTGCGTCGACTGGTATATATACATGGAAAGGAAAAATTGATAATCTGTCTGTCCGCTGCGTCTATATTTATCTCAACGCCACGGTTCAAACTCTCTCTTTCTCTCTGTCCTGCTATACACACATGGGATTTATTCACTTTTCCTCTAACGTTTCTTTTTGCAAACGAACTGCGGTGCTGTTTCCGCGAATATAGAGCTTTAATTTTATTGCCCGTACTCTCTCTCTCTGCAAACAAACAAAAAAAAAGCGCGTATAACTTTCGGCTCCGTGTGTAACAATGAACGGAAAAATCATTTGTCTATATATAAAAAGTCTGCGGATGATAATAGATATTTTCGTTTGCTGTGTGTAAATACCGGAGCGAGCGTCGAGCGCAATTTTTTCGAGTCGAATAAATCTTTTGTTTCCGTGTAGTTTTGAAAAAAAATACCTACATTTTACATTTGAAGAAGCGTTTTTTTCAGCGTATAAAAGTATGACGAGAGAGTTATATGTATATTTTTTTTTCAAATCACGTAAAACTCTCGTTTCGAGCGCGCTTGCTTTACGTAAAAGACGCAGTATAAGAGGGAGAGAGGAAAGTAAAAACGACCGCGAGAATCGCGTATATATAAGTTGGCCGAGCGCTCCGCTCTCGTTTTTTGCGTATAACGATATAGCTCTTGGGGCCGGCGGTCGGCCAGCAGCCACTGACTACGTCGCTATAAACGTCGACGAAGTAAGGCTCGTAAAGACAATAGCCGTTACAACGGTAACTTTTTGAGCCGCAGCGAGATCACGTGTGCTTGGAAGTTGCACGTGAAACGAAGACATTACGTAAAGTTACGCCGTGCTTTTTTTCCTTCCCTGTGTATGTGTGTGTGTGTGTGTGTGTGTGTGCCTCTGAGCTTGAATTGCTCCTCGCGAAAAATCTCGAGAATCTCCTTTTACTCGTTTTTTTTATATATATTATGTTGGTGTTTTGTCGAAGAAGTAATGTTTTTTTAAATCCTCGTTTTTCAAATCAACTTTTTAGTTACTATCGGATTGTTCGGCGGATCCAGATCGGTTATATTCTATAATACTCTTTACCGATACATCATTAACGCACGACCGAATTTTGAGCTCCGAACAAAAGTGTCATTAGCAAGAGTCGCGAGTTATGAATTACGTCGGCGCGGCAAACTAATTAATAACGAATTAGCAATCGATAATAACCGTGCGTAATTTCGAACATTAAACTCAACTTTGGGGGAAAATTGCTCGTTATAACTCGTTCTGCAGACGACAAAGTTCATTATCGCGCTTAAAAACTTTGTGGATAAAAAATACATTTCATTTTCTAATAAGACTAAATCACACTCTCGCAACGAGATAATATGTGAGGTGAACAACTGAACGTTCGCTTAACTGATGACATGGATGATAACGAGTTGAGATTATAAACCTATAGGATTACGGGAAATTCAACACATTCATGTGTAGGAAAAAATCTGAATTATTTTTATGACAAAAGCAGATAATTACATAATATGGCCACTCATCCGACAGTCTATTAAATCGCGTGACGCGCCAAGGACACACGGCGAAAGAATCGTCGCGTTAATTATCCCACTGATGCAGACTTTGCCGGAGTAATAATATCCGCCTTCTGTTACATCCGCTTGATTTTTTTTCGCGAATTATTCCATTCAAAAATGAATTTTGCGTATTTTTGGAGCTGCTCAAGTTTCATTTTTTGCGAATCTCGCTCACTCTTTAAATATCTCAGACCAGTGAATAATAGTTTTATACGGGTTATTGAATATTTTAGTAGAGAATACACTACACAAGTGCTAAAATTCTTATCATTCGCGTGCGGCCACTTGTTCAATCATCGAGCATGAAACGTCCTCCAAATGAGGTAAACGAATAAAAAACCCCAGATATAAAAGTTTCATCGAAAACTACGAAACAAAAACTTTCCGCGGCAAGTATATACTTAGTCGGTTATAAAATCAAAAAAACTACATCGCAGCCATCCATAACACTCATCGAGTCGAAAATTCAGCGTCGAGTGCATAATATCCGAAAGACGAGAGACACTCGACTCTTTTTTTGCTCTCTCGCGCGTGAAGAGTAGTGCTATAATATCGCTGAACTTGAGAAATTCACCGACAGCCGCGATTTTTCACGATCCTCTCTCAGAAAGAAGAAGTGTTCAGCTCTTGCTCGCTGACAGCTGGATTTGTAGTCCTTAACTCTCGGTCTCTCCATATCCCCGCGCGCACAGCAGCTCATTTTCATGATTTTATTCTCAAGAGACTCTCTCTCAGCTGACTCCAGCGATATATACACACTTTGCACGCACGTACCTTAATGCATTCCATATTTTAACGCAGCTGTCGTATATACGCGCGCGATATTTATAAGCCTTGGCCTATTGTTCTCCTGCCGGCTCGCGCTTGTAATTTCGCTGGAAATTGAATACGCTCCTCGTTTTTTGTCGCCGTCGCTATAGGTATACAGTATACACTACTCTCATGGCGCGGGATTTAAAGAGCCGAGAGTCTGCAGCTTATGTACAGTGTACCTAATATACGGGACGATTTCAAAAATGTAATTTTATATCCGAGTGCACGCGTTTGACGGCTGAATGTAATGCGCATCGCCGTCGCCTACTGTGAATTTTCGCCTTTTGAAATTATACGAGCCGAGTGTAGTTTTCCGTCTCTTCGTTCTTTGTGGATTTTTAATTAGACGTTATTAACTTCGTGCGGGTGCGCTTGGCTCCTCTCTTTTCCACGTGCTTTTCCAGCTGACACATTTTCTGCGTGTACATATCGCTGCGTGTATATATAGTTTACGCGATGAGTCTCTCGTGTATACGCAGTGAAAGCAATTAGGCTGCAGTTTGTTACTGGGCTACATTTTTTTTAATTACAGGATTAGTTACCCTGAGAGACGATGATGATGATAATAATAAAGCCCGACCATCGATAAATTACAAAGCGGCTTATCAGCGTTACACGCGTCTACTAAGCGCTTCTTTCGCAGTCGATAATCAGAAAAATATATCTCGTCATCGATCGTTTCGCGACACTTTCGACGTCGAGAGACTGAGAGAGTTGTAGCTGCGTGAGAAAGAAATCCGGATTTATCCAAGCGACGCGAGCAAAAAGTCTCGGTCAGAGACTGTAAATAGAAGCGCTTGGCATCTCTCTCTTTCTCTCTCGACGTCGAAAATCATTTCTACGATTTTTAGGCTCAGAAGCGTACCTTTCTTTTTTGCTCCTGTTCTCGCGTGAGAGCGGCTACTCTCCTCAGCTGCTGCAGTGGCAATAGTAGTAGTAGTAGTAGTATATATCACAGCTTCGATGTATATATATATATATCACACAGAGACACACACAGAGTTTCGCGTCGATGGAAAAGCTTCTCCTCTCGGCTTTTCCTGAAAATCCACGAAGCTTTTGATTCGTTCGCTAGCGCCTAATTTCTTTCTCCCGGCTATTTCAGCTATTTCCTCTGCACCGTGTGTCTTTCTCTCTCTCTCTTTTATCTCTTCATCCTCTCCTCCTCCTCTTCTCCTATACTTGGTCGTCTTTTTCTGCCGTCCGCTTTTTCACTCGCTCCAGCGAGTTTTATACGTCTCTCACGCCAAACAAAACCGGCGGCGGCGGCGGCGGCTTCCTCGCACAGCTGGCTCAGGGAAAATACTGACGACACTCGGGATTCCTGCGCGCTTACGTGTTCTGCACACTGTATTAAACACTATATATACTGGCACCACCGCTTTTTCGAAAGGAAAATTTATAAACCGGCACTGAACGCGAGTTAGCCCACGCGCGCTCGTGTGTGTTATGTGTATGTCTACTGCTACGACCACCTGTTATAATGCCACATATATATACCGCGCTCTTCTCCGGATTATAACAGTGTCTGTCTGCGTATATAATATGTATTCTGGTCCCTCTCTCTCTCTCGAAGCGGAAGACGCAGAAGATCGGCGGCGGATATGTTAATCAGGCCAGACGTCGTGGTTTGTCCCAGTGTGTATATAAGCACTCTGTATATATCTCGAGAAAAAAATCGCTACGGAATGTAGGCGTAGCTATGCTCACAAACACACATATACACGCACACCTATACACCGAATGAGCTGTACCGTTACGTTGCTCCGCTTTCGCGACACACGAATAATACGGGCCGAGAGAAAGAGAGATAGGAGAGTATATATATTCGTGACGTGGAGGCTATCTCTCGCGCGCGAGACTCGAACCAGCAACGTCGTCCTCGCTCGACCACGTACCGCAGCGCACTGAAGCTCTCTCTCTCTCTCCAACTCGTTCCAGCAGCGCGCCGGTGGAGGCGCGATCCCAGCGCCACCACACTTGCCTCTGAGGTTACTCGAGAGATAGTATACTACTCTCAGTACACGCAGAGAGCTTGCACGCGCGAGTCGATTCTCCTGCTGCTGCTGCTGCTCTGGGATTGTCCCTGGAGAACGTTGTTCTCTTTCTGGTCCTGGGATTCGTTGTTTGATGCAGGGGCATGACTTGTGTGAATGGGGGTCTCGGAGAATTGTTGCGTTTTGATGCTGCGATTATTTTGATAGTTTGAATCCATTGTTTAGGTGGTTGTGATCGATGTGAGTTGGATCTTAATGCCTGTAAGGTATATTGTTAAAGTTGGAATTCTTAACGATTTGAAGCAAACTGAGAATGATAGAACAGTCGTTATCTTTACGTCGGATAAATATAGCCGAAGACGCTCCCGGTTTCTCGTAATGGTACTGTATAGACATACACCTACACGCGTGCGTACCTAAAAAGTATATGCAACCCGGCGTACTTATAGATAAAAATTTCATGCCGATATGGATGCCGACGTCCTGAATATCGTCTAGCTTTATACGAAGCGAAGTTCTTTGTAACGTTGCACTGATGCCGTTGCTGCTTTATCTTGCAGGAATTCGATTTAACGTGCATTTTTTACAACGTTTTTATTATTGAAAGATAAAAAAGCACGAGGCGGCGGGAGAGAAAGAGACGGTGCATTATCGTAAAAAATGGATTAATTTGGTTTTCGCGGCATAACGGGCTTTACGGTTATAGTTGCATGTGTGTATATTGTTAGCGTGGATCGAATAAAATGTTTAATTTAACGAAAGCTCTTTAACGAGGTAACGGCGGTTTTTTCAGTATTGCTGTTCTCATATTTTGACGTAACTTTAGCATGAATTTGCGGCGGAATACGTGCTATGATAGCATTAGGTCAATTTGGAAAGTCCGGCATTTCGAATGAAGCGTATATAATTATTTAAAACTGAATAACTTTGCATGGATTTTAATCGCACAGAAATTGCTTTAAATTACACATATTACTTCGTAGTTATATTTGCTAAATTATTATTTCACGTTATACTTGGACCTTTAAAAAGAATACAACTTAAAACTCGGATAAAGTGCCTTAAAATAAAAAATTTTTCCAAGTCTACTGTGGAGTACAGTAAACATCCTGAAGCTTGGAATATAAAGCCACTTTACAAGTTTCTCGAAATTCCGAGTATGATAAGACGAGAATCCATGGACTGCTTTTCTGGCCTTAACGTTGCAACCTGATACAGACAAACTGAAACGTAGCAGAAGCTCATTTTCCCTGCGTCGTTGTATATAGAATGCACACGAGGCATTGTTATAACAAACAACCTTATTAAAGTGATTACTATAATGGCATAGCAGCGGCGGAAGGATGACGGTGTTAACTGAATTTACTCGTGTAAAACAGAAATATGCGTGATTTTATTCGTATACCACGTTACGAGATATACAATATAAAAGAATTTGTACAAGAAAGTTTATGATCTACGTTCTATTGCATCCGAAATAGGTGAAGCAGCATGCGATTCAAATTTGAATAAGATATATTCTTAACAGTAATTTTGAATGAAAATTATTAGTGGTACATAAGCTTAAAATTAAAATTTTAAAAGGTCCAATACCACTTATCTGTTATTCATTTCGTAACATTTCGGACTCTCGAGATAATAACGGAAGAGTCTAGTAAGCTGATTAAAAAAGAAGTAATGACATCAGTTATGATGTTATTAATTTACGTAAAAACAATGTTAAAGGTAAACATTTAATTTCCTTTATACTAACAGCTGCTCAAAGTTTATTGATCACGAATGAGAGAAAATTGCCAATGCGGTGTACATACATAAACCGCTTGTTTCCAACAGCCGCGTGGCAATTTCAGTTAACGCTTGAACCGCATGAATACATACATGTATAAAGCCAGACTATATAACATACTGCAACGATTGTCTTGGGTAAATAAATTCAGCAGCTGCTACTCCGTGGATACATATTTTCTAACATTAAACAATCACGCAACAACCGGTTATAGCAGTGCAGTTGACTGCACTCTACTTAAAGTGACTGGTTGGATTAAATAAACAAGGGTAGAGTCACAATAACGAAATTTGTTAGGCTCAGAGAGAAAGGAAAGCCTTGTAGCATAAAATCTCTCGAATGAAGAATTACAAATCACAAGCTACTTAACAATGTATATAAATAAAAAAAAACAAAGTGTGGAGGTGTAAATCGAGTATAAGTTGTTATATAGGTATAAGGAGTGCATTGAGCGTCTCCTACGAGTCATGCCACTGCTTCTGAAGTGTGGTTAAGACGGGTCTTGGATACCACACCGCATGAACCCGTGCAATCGATCGACGTTGCATAAAAAAATAGCCGATTCGCGTAGAAGACAACTGAGCGCAAATAGATATGTCTCTCGTTCGCGTCGGATATAATACGTCGTAATTCGCGATATTACAGCTGTAAAACACAGTGACGTTCCAACCTTGATAAGGCCGAAAATTGAAGAAGTTCGCTAAGAGATTTCGACTGACTGAAATCGTGATTGACGAACAACGTAGTATAACAAGGTAATGTAACTTCAGCAGTAGAATCGTAACGTATGTGTAAAGATAGACTGACTTGATCTTTTCTTTTTTGAAGTAGCTGTCCTCTAACTCTCTTAATCCTATAATATAAGTGTCATAGATCGTAGAGAAGGGATGTGGGTGATTATAGTGGGGGAAAAGGTAGGTCATAAAAGGTCCAAAAGAGGTTACAGCGGTGCGTGTGGAACAAGCCTGCGTCGTGTCGTCGCGCGGGTTTTCACTAGCCCTCATTAGTACTCTGCTTTACTTAATAATTGTTGTAATTTTATGACTTCATTTATGCATCGATCGTTAATAATCCTTTAGAGAAACGAGTGGTAATTTTACAATATGCAGATTTTCTGGTTACGCATTTACAAAGTTTCGATGATCCCGTATTGGTATATTTCAATTTTACTCCCGGACGCGTCGTATATGTGTGAACGAGAGATGCCACCACGTGACCTACACTGCGCTTCCGACAGAACATCAAAGGATTGTATATAAATAACGTTTATATTCGAACGGACTTTTATACTCTCGCATAAAACAAGCATATTATCATCGCGTCAATAACGCGACTCATTACATAAGCAAGAAATTGTTTCATATATCCAACGAAACAAGCTCTCGACACAAAGTAAATTCCCATATCTCAGTCAATCTCGAAAAGGTCCACTCAAGAAAAAAACGAGACCCTGAGCCTCGTGCAATTCCAGTATTCAATCGTCAAAGTCACGAGAGAGAAGTCAAACAACACTCGCTCGCAGCGTATCATTATACTCGGCCGCGTAATAACAGCTGCTCACCGCTATTTTTTCCTTTAATTGCTCTCCCATCGACGATCGATCGCTGCACACGTTACATAAACCAAAGGCATATTACATATGAGACTAACCCGACTATAGTCCAGACACACACTGTATAACCCTTACATATATACATAGGCAGTCTCTCTCGCTTACACACACATACCCTATATATGTATATATATAACGAACTCGAGAGTGCGCGCACCTTCGCCTAATGGCATGGTAAACTCCGAGTCGACGTTTACGTCCGGCCGCATGCGAGGTTCATCAGAATCTAGTTAACTCCTCGTTCGACCCTGCCGAACTTTGATCTAATAACCGGGCGCACGCGAGCCCGATTATATCTTCATCGCCGGTACATAACGCTCGGCGTTTTCCTTCCAACCTGATAATCGGGATCATCGGCAGCATCGCTTTCCCACCAAAGGATTTTCATAATCCGACGCCATTCCCGCAAGTCCACCGATGCGCGCACGAAAACGCGAGCGAGTTTCTCTCTTGCGGAGCTCTGTGTATACCTGTATACACATAATCTTGCGTTGTGCTTAATAGGCCGTGGATAATAACAAGTTTGCGATGAAAGTTTCTTTCCATACTTTCCGAGATTTTTTGCTTTGATTAAAAAAAAAAAACAATTTTAGATTGAATCAAATGCATATATACTGTGGGAATGCATTTCACGCGACCGAGCTATATATAGAGAGTTATACATATAGAATTCGAATTTGTCGGTTCGCCTATATAGCTATCGAACCACAATACTTGCTCCGTTCAAATGTATATTCCCATTATTCGTTCGAAACGTGTGCGACGGTGCGTTTTCATTATACAACAAAATTTTCATTTATATGTATATATACACGTAGCGCATAAAACTGCACCGATGTAATTCATTTATGTATATTCTAATGCACTTATATATACATGAATACTTCCTGCCTTTGACGCAACATACCCGTTTAAATCTAAAACTATATATTTAAATTCATCACATTGCAATATTACTAGCATATACGCGTGTAACGCGCTATAAACAAGTCGTAAGACATTCCACACATACGAGAGAGCGAGTAGCATTTCTCTCCCGACAATCGCGCGCGAGTATATTATATATAAGTATATTCTCGTGAGGAAAAAAAGCGAGTATTTCATCCCTGCTTTTCAACCTGTGAAATCCGATTTCTTTCATTATCTCGACTTTCCGACGGGGCCGACGGAAATTCCATTGACGCATCTCCGTCTCCAGCGAGGTGAAAAAAGCCCGGCGAAAGGAAAATGCAAATTCGATATAGTAGTCGCGTGTGCGCAGCTGCACTGCTTTTAATTCAGAGACGCAGCGCCGAGAGTTTTCTCTTCCTTTTCGCGACGCGCATAAATCCCTAATGCAACTTGCCGTCTTTTCTGTGTATATCATAAGGTGTGTGTCGTGACATTTTTCCTGTATTTATACACAGAGGCCTGTGTGTGGAATATTATTTTTTATTTTATCTCTCGTTCTGCCTTCAACGCGACGTTACATCGAGTTATTCGAGAGTCGGAGAATCAGGTTTTGAAGAAGGCAAAGTGTGCTAATGCAAAATTGAGGTGTATACTTTGTGCGCTGATGTTTTCGCCGTGAATATAAAAAACGCGCGTTTTACCTCGTTACGTTTGCCCTTTGACGAAGCTCCCGGTCGTCTCGAATCTAACCGTCGTTCGTCAGAAAAAAAATTTAATTTTTTACTCAAACTACGTGTGTATAATACACACACACACCGCACAGTCGTCGTCGGTCAAAGGACACTTTGAGAGTCGACTGTATACGCGACGACGAGAGATAAAAAACAAAAAGAGGGTGAAATTGATAGATAAAAGCCGACTCTTTTCCCTTTCCGGTCAGTCGAATTTGCATTTCCATCCGCGTAATACACCTCGTTTCCCGGATGTCCGCCGTGTTCTCCTACGAATCCTCCTCGTCGTATATATATATATATAGAGTCTCGTGGCGGCGGCGACATCGCGCAATAAAGTCTACTCTCCTACGGAAATCTCTTTGTGTAGCGCGGCAGACTGACTTTGATCTCGCTCTAGGGCTGATTTGCTTTTTTTCTCGAGCGAGTATTGCAGAACTGCAGCTCCTTTTTCGAGACTCTATTGCTCCACAGCGCAGGAAACGCAAAATAAGACAAAGAAAAAGAATCCGTATACAGCGGTTATTTCGCCGAAGGAAATTACCCGGTGTAATTGAAATATATCAAGAAGATTCCGATAACGTCATAGTATAAATCCAGCTCGTTATCCACTCCAGGGTTCGCCGAAAGCTCATAAGCACAGAATGAAGGACCAGCAGTATATATACAGGAGCCTAAAACAAATGCTCTGTACTGAGAGGTGTGCAGGATGACAGCAGAGAGAGAAAAGCCGTCAATTGGCCATAAGACCTGCAATTGGTCGTGCGCACGTCGTCGCCGCAATAACTCAATATACTATGGATATGGAAAGCGCTCTGTGCTGTGTGAATTCCCCTCTGTGGACACTCTCTCTCTGGCTCGAGACAAAACGGATTGAGATTTGAAGAGCCGTCCAGAGATCGAAGCGACAGCATTATATTCGCGTCACGTCTGCCGGTTAGTGGCTTAGCAGCTGTTCTCTCACTCTCTCGTTGTTGTTGTCGTCGTCGTTCCTCGTCCATATCTATATAGAGATACACGTGCAAACTTGTCCGCTTGCTTGGCACTTCATATATATACCTAGAACCGCGCTTGTTTCGAAAAAGTTAAGCGCCCCTGCGTTATATCCGCGACGGCAAGACACGACCTATATAGACACTGTACCTCTGGGAAAGTTTGTTCGATTGGCCCGTGTTGAGGTGCTTTGATCGTATATACGAGCGTGACTGATCCGACATCTGCACACTCGAACTTGTTTCCGGGGACAAGTTCTTTTCTCTATGCTTTTTGGCCGTGTTTGAACGTCGCAGTGATGGTGTGTGGAAAAGTATGACGGCTTGCGGGAGACGAAAGAGTAGAAATAGGTCGAGTTGAAACATTTTGTTGTAAATTACATCTTGTAGGTCATAATGATTATGAAAACGTTGACCTCACACCACCACCTGATGGTAAACAGTTTCTAATGTTTAGTATTATGTATAAAGTTACTTTAAGAGGTATATGCACTGAGTTTAAAGTTCGTTCCGCTGTTTCGAATCTTTATTCTCAAACTATAAATTATACCTATTATAGTAAAAAGCAGGAGTATTGTAACTTTCGAAGCGAAACAAATTAGACAACGGCGAGTAGAGGAACGAGCTAAAAAGTCGAAATAAACGTCGTTCAATCGGGCAAAGTAAAAACACAAAGCAGCGAGAAGATTACGCGCGAGCGCGAAAGTTTGAAAAGACCCTCGAACACTTATACATCTATATGTATACACGGCTCGGCTGGCATATCGGCTCGAGCCGTAAAAAAGAATACGTTTTCATTGTAAACGGCATTCAAACAGCGTAAGAAGCAGCAGCAGTGCAGCTCGGGAAAGCTGCAACTTTATTCGCGCACTTCTGGCAGTCTCATAATTGAATTATGCCGCGCACAGGAGAGAAAGAGAAAAAAAGAGTTTCTTTCTCAGGCCAGATTGAAGATACTTATTGGTGGAAATTGGAGAAGTTTTCCCGAGTCTCGAGGAGCTTTCTTTTCATTGTTATCGCAGGAGTACCTGCAAACTAGGTACTCACCGCAGAGAGCCAAGATGCGAGTATTACATTTCCATTTCCACTCTTGCCTCGACGCGGATAATAACGCAAAGGGTCTCCTCTGCGTTGAGAAAAAAAAAACGACACACGCGTGTCCTGTGTACCTTCATCAGTTACGCGCGGAAATCGATTTTGCGGCCTCGGAAAAGCTCCTCCAGGTGTATATATGGTACATACGTACAGAGAGAGATAAAAATGGATATTTCTCATCTGCTGCTGCTTTCGTCGTCGAGAGAATCTGTTAAAGTTTCACACACAGAGAGATAGAGGAATTCCCATCATTTAGCCGAGAAATCAAAGTTCGCGAGAACGGCCTCGATATTTCTCGTCGAGCTAGAGAGAGGAGAGAAAAAAAGATGATTTACCGGTCTCCGAGGTTTTCCAATAAATTCAACTTCAGTCCGCGTCGTCCTTTTTTTACTCTACTAAAATCGCTTTCTTTCCTTCTCGTGTACATACACAGGCTGCGCAACGAGAAGAAAAAACAAAAATTCATCAAAGAGATCGTCCGCGCGAAATCCATTATGCAAAGTAACTGTGGCAAATCGTCAGAGAGTCAAAGCTTGGAGTATTAATCCCCCTTTCCCGCATCAGCGATGTATATATATATACGTCGATTGGTCTCGATTAGCTTTTGCACTGAGCGAGAGAGAGTATATGCACACGATAGAGAAGCAGCTACGCGTCGCCCCTTTCGATTCCGATGTGTAAACTTGGGACATAAATACGACAGCAAACGCTGAGGTCACATGCTGAGTCATGGAGCGAGAGACTCGAGCTAACGCTAGTCCCAGTCGAACCAGCTCAGCAAACACCAGAGTCTCTCTCCTCGCGAGCTTCGCTTTTGGAGTTACGAGGTCCGTTTCGCCTATGCTTGTGTGTTTCAGTCTGCGAGAGGAAAATTCCTGCGCTATTAGTGAATAAATTATGATTAGATTGAATATAGCAAGCGCTGCGCTTTGGCTCTTTTTGACCGGAAAAGCTCGGACTTCCGTGAACTTGTTTCTGCTTTTCCTTTTCAGATTCGTTGTTGTTTTTCTCGTCTATAACATATATGCTTGTAGAAACGAAATTGATTTTATATATATATATAAACTGTACACGACTACCATTAAATTCAACGAACACTCGCGCAGTTTAACTACAAGACCATCGCAGCACTTATCCGGCAATCAGCATGAATCTCCATACAGCAGATTCTCTCAAAAGCTCATAAGGCCGTTTTCTCATCGTTATTCGATCATTAAAACAGCTGCTGTATATATAGTCGGACACTGCACTATAGCAACGAAACATGAAGAAGCACGAGAGCCAGCCAGCAGACGACGCACAAAAGAAAATTACGCCGCCGCAACGGGACACTAATTGTCGTTATTATCCGCGCGACTTCCTCCGGGATTGCACTTTCCAATCAGCAGCAGCAGCAGGAGCGACCTCTAGCGAGAGCTTTTTCCTCCGGTGAACCGTAAATCGTCGCCGCGCGCGTTTATATACATCGGCTGCTGCCACGAGACGAGATTGCTGTGGCAGAGCCGGAAATTGGCGCGAGAGGAAGCTGGAATTGGGTCGGGGGACTCTCGCCGAAATGTGTCTCTCTCGTCGCGGTGATGAAAGAATCGCGAGGCCGCTAATATCGTCCTGAGACGTCGTGGTCACCGCAGAAAAGTGCGTTCGAAGTTGTTGCGTGACCGAAGCTTGTTATTATATTCTCTACAGCGAGTAAAAGGATTATTAAAATTGTCTACGTTTTTTTAATATATTTTACCTGTCGATCTCCCGCGAGATTTGCTTCTCATTAAAAATCGAAGAACGGTGAGTAAACAGAATCGTCTATACCGTGAAGAAGCGAAACTTGCTCTATACACCAGAGCTACGAGAGAGAGAGAGAGAGAGAGAGAGAACTATACGTCCTGATAAAATTATAAATTTCAGACCTGCCGGCTGTGTAGGCCGCAAGGGAGTCCCCGTCGGCTTCGTAAACGCCGGGGAGTATTATATAGCTATACGTATATATACATATATAGTATATACACAGCGACTGGGAGATGAGGTGAATGGAGAGAGCGGGCAAGTTAGATTATAGCCCGGTAGCGGCTTTTGTTCTCGGCGAAATGGACGTCGCCGGGAATAATTATTTCGATTATTAGTCGAACCACCGCCGCCGCTGCTGCTGTTTCCTCGGCTGATTGATAGATGATAGATGAACTTCATTGTCCGTCTTCCGGCGCGCACGTATACGCCTATATGTCCCTCTCTCTTGATTCTGCCAATATTCCAGACTGATTTCGCGGACCTGCTGCTGCTGCTGCGGTGCCACTGTTCATTTAGACTTTGTCATTCACACCGTGAATGCTCGCTTCGCTCTCTCTCTCTCGCGGGTTCGACGTTTTGAAGGATCAGGGCTTTTGTCTTAAGCTACACAACGGACTGTACACGTATAGCTCGACGTCATGGTTATTTGATTTGCTATCGGAGCCTGCAGGTTATACGCACCGTGTGTATTTTCAGATGAATGGCAATTTCGAATTTTCGACGTGTGCTGTTGTAGAATTGGCGCGAAAATTTAAAGTTGACATAATTGATGCAAAATATTCGAGCATTCAGTGCTAATAAATCAAGCTTCGAAAGGTATACGTATCAGTGCACGTGACATACGAAGTAGAAAATGAACGTATTTATGTAAAACCAAATAGAAAAAACGTAGCGATTTGCATAATAGGTCAAGCCGAGGTATATATACGCAGAGACGTGTGTATATCCGTCCCTCATTTCAATAGATATGGTACAGCCACTTGGTGTGCCTCGACATAAT
Organism: Cecidostiba fungosa; assembly: GCA_900474305.1. Taxonomy (NCBI): domain Eukaryota; kingdom Metazoa; phylum Arthropoda; class Insecta; order Hymenoptera; family Pteromalidae; genus Cecidostiba; species Cecidostiba fungosa. Next base: position 64,365 of record UCOJ01000116.1, on the reverse strand, counting down.
ACCTCGAATTTGAAAGCAAATCGTTTGTTTTGCATACGCGCTGCCACCAGCTATATACATATATACCGCGGACAAAGCCAGCGGTATAGTAGCGTGGACTCTCTTTTCTCCGGCGCGTCTCGAGAATAATGAAATATGTCATCCTTTTTCGCAGTAGCAGTAGCAGCGAGAAGCAAAAGAATAGGAAGCAGAAGAGACGAAAGAAGAGAAGCGACGAATCGATTTCTCACGAGGCGCCCCCAGAAGCAAGAGTGTATAAGGCAAAAAGGATACAATGCCACTGGGAAAAGAATTCTCTCGCGAGTAGCCTGAAAAAGCCAAAGACCTCCGTGGCTTTTTTTTTCTTCTTCTTTCACGAGAAATTCGACTGTTAATGGGGCACATCTCTCGCTATTCGACTATATGACGAGAAGTGGGCTACTACTGTCTCTTCTTTATAGACTTATACTTCGAAATCGAGTCTTTTTCATCCTATATCCACGAGAGCCTGAGCATCTTTAGAATTTATGGAAGTCACGTTAGCTGCTGATGCTCTTGAGAGAAAATGACTCTCTCTTTTATATATCCACTTGTCCTTACAGCTTTTATCGTATATTACAACACAGTTATTACGGGGACGACACAGAGAGAAACCGCTTGTTTATACTCGGAGATTGTACCGAAGATTTTCCCCTTAGTTTATCCGTCCTCGTATCTATACTACTGCTCTCTTTACCCCGATCTCTTTCTCTCAATCTCGCCGGATACGCGTCTCGAGACAAGAAGTTTTCCTTTACGCCGAGGACAATAAGGGCATTCGAATGTTGTATATATATAGATGACGACGGTCGCGAGAGTGAGCTTACGCAAGCCACCCCCTTGGGCTTACGGATCGGAATTGAGAAGAGAGAGACACGACGAGAGAGAGAGAGAGAGAGGAAGGAAAAGAAGATGCCGAGCCGGAAGAGAGCGAGGAATGCTACAATTGCTGCTGCTGCTGCGCTTCTTCTTTCTTCTCTCCATTGTATCGCGCGATGCAACGAGACTTAGCTGTGAGAGACCGGCTGCGCCTCGTTATTTACAGGCGTGAAACATCCCGTCTGATGTAGACCGATATACACACAGTATACGTTATAACATGATCGTCTCTTTGAAAGGGAATATCTGATATCGAGAGAGACGTATAATTGTATGTGTATATACATAATAAATATAAAAGTTCCGTCGCCGCATAATAAAGTCTCAAGCTTGTCAGCAAAAAACTCAATTACACCGCATCCAAGAGATCCATCTCATCATCTCTGCTGATTCCCCTCTTCGCATTAAAAAGTGCGATCTTTTTCCTTTCTCTCTCCCACACAGCGAAATATATAGCGTCCTTGTTATGGCTCAATATTAATGCTAGGCATTTAAAGAGCTCGCCGATGACATTATTACGCAGAAAACGCTCATTTGCATGATAATCCGCGCGATAACGCCGCGCAATGGCTGCTTCTGCTGTGTTGGCGCGTTCGCGATTCCCGCAATTTCCACAATGCTATTTGCATACGCTCCTTTGCGACTATATAGATATAATGCGTATTATACGGTTTAATCTTAATTTCGGAAAATTGAAGGGGAAAAATAGCTGACGTGTTTATTATCCGCAGCGTTTAACTGAAAAACACCATTTCGTATATAGAAGTAACAGGATAATATCCCCATATCGCTGATTAAATATCAAAGTTTCAAAACGATATAGTTATAAAAAAAATATCATAAATCTGCAAAAAATAATCCTTCACCGAGAATATTTTTATATCCCCCCTCCTACGCGCTTAATCTGGACACTGTACGAGAATAAAGGGAAACAAAGATAGCGGAAATTCCAACGAGCTTTTAAAATTTACCGTTTCAAGTCGCTTAATCCGCGAGCGCGTCTTTGTTTATTTTTGCATAGAGTTTTTACACCTGTCGCCAAGGAAACCCCGATACACAAGGCTCTCTCTCTCTTGTCTCGAAAAGCCAGCGAGGATGAGAAGAGAGGAAAAAGACGAGGGAAAAAAAGGTGTGTGTATATATATATATATAGGGAAAAAACTAAATGACAACGCGAGCATGCGCGCACTTTATAAAACTCGCGCACGACGTAGGATAAGACAACGTAAGTGAATAAGCTCGCATTACGTTCCAGCAGCAAAGGGGAGTATTTTCCAGGACGTCGGCGACCTGCTCGTGACAGCCATTATGCTAGTCAAAGGGGTTACGCAATATGGGCGAAGCCCGTGAAAGACGGAGATATGCGCGTGTGATATGCTGCCGTTGCAAGTACTGGGACACCCACCCGCGCACCGGAGTATAACAGCTGAAAGAGATATGAAATATGTTACGCGAGAAAAAAAAAAGAATTCGGGACGCGTTTGAATATGATGCGATGAAATTCGTAAATGGGTTTAATTTGCGAAATTATGTTCTAACGTTTTCAGATACAAAATCAGAAGTTCGAATACAAAGTGTATCCTTACTGTTCAACCGTATAAAAAGGACGAGTCAAATCTACGTATGGAAACGACCGAAAGCTCTGTAAGTATAGCAAACGGATAATCAGAAATGAAAGAGGCAATCCTCGCGGGACGAGAGACATCAAGCAAGCCGTAACAGTAAAATGCGGAGACAATAACCCAACATACACTCGGTAATAATAAAAATCATCAGACTGGTATTTTTTTTTCAAAAATGTAAAAAAAAAAATTAAAAAGAAAAAAAGTCGTCGACGAGAGGAAGCAGGCAGTTTGCATTCAGTAGCATCTCGAAAATTTATACCGGCGTCTGGGACGAGGACGTTACGACGTAATAACCGTTTGGAGTCCGTGCTCTCGAGACTTGAGCTGTTCTCTCTCTTTCGAGCTAGCGACAGGTAGAAAAAGCTGCAGCGCGGAAAATCCGGGGCAGCGGCTTTAATGAGATTTTTCGATGCCGGCGCAAGGCTCTCTCACTCTGTCGTTCCGCCGAAATGGCCGCACGTTCCTACGAGACAGAGAGAGAGAGCGAGAAGGAAACAAAGGGTTTCGGGAAGAAACGATTCTCAATATCGCGTGTATATGAGAGAGAGAGAAAAGGTAGCAGCTGACGCTCAATTTGTCGGCTAACAACCAGTGCAATTCAAAGAAAAACGTGCAGCGCGCGTTTGTCTGTCACGTCGAAAAGGTCAGAGCAGTGAAGACGAGAAGGAGAGCTTTAACGAGTGTGTAGTTAGTCCTGTGTAGTGGCTCATTTTTCAAATTGCCTCGTCTTCGCGGTGTATACACGCGGCTTTGTTGTCGAGCTTTTTCCGGACATGTGCGTGTGCGGGTCGTGTTGAGTTTCGTTTGAAACGCGATATTTTAACGTGTATATACGATGGGGCTTCGCCAGGAGATTATTAATTTCGATGCCGATGCGTTGTTGTTCGACATTTTTTGGGGAAAAGTTTCGTTCTCGTGGTGCTAGTAGAGCTCTCGCGTTTCCCTCGTTTTTAATGTATTTTTTTTCTTCTGTATATTGCGAGTCGATTGTATGGTTTGATGAAAAATCGCTATTTATACTTTTTAAAACGGGATATTGGATTACGTAGTTATACGTATATGGCTATTCAACTATTCATTGATTTTAATATTGTTTTTGAAGCGCAGGGCATATGTAGTTTTAATACTTCTCTCGACTGCCGAGTAAATTAAAGAAAATTTGAAAGGAAGTGGAAATATGAATTCGTTATTTCGTATAATTAATACAGACTGTCTGTAATACAATTTCAACATATGCAATCATTACCCCTTGAAATCGATGATCTACTTCGAAGGCAATGCATTCTTCACTTTGTCTATTCAATTTGCATTCTATATATCACACTATAGCAGTTCGACGATAATAGTTAACGCAATTCGAAACTTAATACTAAATGCCCGTCAACTAGTTCATCGCTTCAGAGCGACACACTTAAATGATTACATAACCCGCATAAAAAAAATATATATATATCCCGACATCTTAAAAAAAAGAAACAGTTACGTAGAACCCCGCAAGTTCCTATACAGCTATTTTTCGATCGGGATCAGAGAAGTCATGCATTGAAACTCGTGCAATGTCTTTTATCCGCCCGTATTATATCCCGCGGGTATGGCTTTTAGCAAAAGTCACGAAATGCATCAGCACCGGGGAGTTGAACTCTCTCGGCGTTAAAAATGCGCTTTAATAAGCACTTTCTCATGATTGTCCGGGTGCGCAGGCGTTTTAAACCCGCCGCTGCGCGATACTAATCGCGGAAAACATCCGTTCGTTCTCGTCTACTTTACGACAGCTCTCCTGACTCGGAATGTCTTCGTTATATAGTTCACGCGCGGCGTGTTCCCCTCTTATATATCCCTCGAGCTGATCTATGCTCTCTCTCTCTTTCTCTTCCCTCTTTTTATCGCATACCGCAATCGAGGAGATATTTGAAAAATGAGTATTTTTTTATAGAAATTTATTATATTTTTTTACAAGTACTTTATTTCAAAACTTGTCGCCATCCAACCCCTACTATGTCCTATTACATTCTCGCCAAAGTCGCCGACCATCTCAGAATCGACGCACTGCACCGACTACCTAATTGCATTTCCCAAGGAAGATTCTATATATACATACATACACGCTTGTCTCGTCCTGCAGCGTCATCGGATTCCTTCAGGGACCCGTCGCCGGATAATACAACGACGTGTAGAGCGAACCAGTGGGCTTCTATATATATATACGCATACATATAAGTCGTCGTTGAGGCCAAGCCCTGCGCTGCACACGAGGAGCAATTGGCATCGATCGAGGCCAAGACGACGCCCGGACACGGACCGTTACGCGTCGTATTGTCAGGGCTAATTAATGGATTCCTTTTGGGGGGATGATGGCCCGATTGACCGATCGGCAAAACTGATTAGTATGTGCTTCGTCGTGTGTATGACGACGCGAAAGAGCGCTGACTCTTTTATATTGTACATTCTTTATATAACCTTGTATTAATGATGAGATAATGATGAGTTTTTGAGAATTTTTTTGAAACCGACGTATTATATGGAGTCTGTGTTTTCTCTGCTGTTCCACGGCTGATAAGGCATTAAGAGCCTCGTTAAAATCACGACTGGGAGAAGTATGATTGAGGATGCAGTAAAAACATCACTTTACTGCCTGGCTTCTTCTTCTTTCTTATTATTATTATTCACGGACTCGCTGTATCCGAAGGTATATTTTGTAATTAATACAAACTGCGTGAGTGAGAGAGAGAGAGAGAGAGGTGTTTTGCCGAGCATACTAAAATATTTTAGTACACGCGGCGTTCAGACGGTTATAGTCGTAGAATTCGTAATTGCGATGAGCGAAAACACTTTGTTCTTGTTTATGAATAAACTTTCGCGCTTAAAGTAAGCATAGACAAGTTGACGTAGTATAGCGTACCTTGAAAATGTCTGTTTTTGAATAAAAATTATCTGTCAATGAATTTCTCACTTCGTATCTGTCATTAAAACTGCAGGTGAGTAGTAAAGAATTCCTTTTGATGTCAAAGGGTTGAAAGGTCTTAAGTAACCACAGACTCCGTGTTTCCTTCTGAAGACTACAGGGAAGCTGGTCGACAGCCACTTGTTGCTAGCCTTCGATTCGCCACAAGCTTTATAATATTCGCTATATTACCGCGGCGACCTTAGCTCGAATCCTCTGTTCTTTATAAAATGTATCACCGTCAGCTTGATACACTTTGTATTGACAGTATTATATATAACGTCTTTGATTCCTTGTCATTTACATCATAATCCTTTATATAATGATCAGTTACATTTAAATCCAAATATATCCCAATCGTTCTTTTGGTCATGTCTGATAAATCCAAATACAACGCCAGACATTGCACATGTTCACCGGGCGTAACAAACTCTTTCACTAATCGCCACCGCTCTGTACTCACACATCCATCCCATCAGCCTTCTCCCAAATCTATGTTTACAAAATAACCAGTTGATAGAGAGGCTACTCCATCGTCCATGACGACAAGCATATAGGATCAAACACCTAGAGCAAATCCAGCGCGTTGTTGCATCAAAGCTCTCGTGGTCATGTTGTTTATTAACGATAAATTAATTTAAACAAACGCGCACTAGCTAATATGCCTTGGCGCCATCACGCAATTTTCCCTCGTCGATTAACGTCTCTGTGTATATGCACCTATGTACGTGTTTGCGTATACACACACATCAGGTATATACCTTCGACGAAAAGAGCGAAAGCATGCAGGCGAGAGAAGCTATGTATCAAGCAGAAGCATCGGAGCGAAATTGATGTTAAAGCAATTTGCCTGGGCGTTTACGCGACGTATTAATGCAATTTGCATGGCCACGCGCTTCTCTTGTTCACCTCTCTCTCTCTCGCTCTGTGAGCGGGGATTGTCAGATCTGCCGATTTCGTGCACCTCTCCTCCACTTTTATGACGGAAGGTCGTTGTACAGGACGCACACATTCACACAACGGGCACCAATTACGTAATCACGTTTGCGTCGACTCGACACATTTCTCCTGATAATCGCTCTCTCCTCTCAGTTCGATTCGCCTATACTACGATTGGCCGAAAAATTGCTTTTCCAGCATGCAGCGCGTATTTTGAATCATATATACGTGCGCGCGGCGTTTGTCCGATGTTTGCTGCAGCGGCGCTGGGTATTAACGCCGCGCGTCCAACGAACGACATTGTTATGCGCTGCGGATACATAATTACGATGTTTGTTTAATTAATTGTGATGCCTTTGCGCTCTCGCACATACACAGTCTGTTGTGTTGGCCCGACAAACATGATTTGCTTGCCTCGAATGTTTGACGTACTGTTTCTCTCTCTCTCTCGGAAAAATAAGCGGAGAGTCGCTTTAATTAGAGACCTGCGATTCATGCGATTTTCCGAGGGATAAAATGTTTATTGGAAAGCCGAATACAGGAATTTCGTGTAATTGGGTGCGATTCGAGAAATTTTATCGCAGGGAATCATCATCGTGTTCTGTATAATTTTAATGAGGTTTTTCTTCGGTTTTACTTTTCAACTTATTCCGAGTAGCTTGTTAGAACTATACGCCCGCGTATACTCGAACAAAAACTTTGTTCATTAGGTGCATCTTTAAAAAAAAAGCTCAAAGCTTCGCATTACTTTGGAGCCAAATCGCGCACAAATATCCAAGTCACGAAAAACTTAACGTCATCCGCATAACGATAAATACGAACCACGTGCTAAAGTTCAAGCTTATCAGGACCACGCGATCGTCAGCCCCCAAAACGATACGACCTACGTCGGCGCGTAAAATTTAAGCTCTCGGCGGTAGAGGAAAGACGAACGCAAAAGGCTCGGCACTTAATGAACTCGACCGAGTGATAAGATAAGCGAACTGCAGCACCTGCTACACTCAATCCGCGGTGCACAACAGGTAGACTAAACTCGGGCTTAACCCCGATATGTGTGTGTTAGTGTGTGTTCGTGACGCAATAGCAGTCATCGGATTACCGTAGCACTTGATTCGCGACGGCTTTACTCGCGGTCGCGACTGATTTGCGATTCTATTTCGACAAATGGCTCGTGATTAGTCATTTTGTCTTTGGGATCGCGTTTTACACGGTAAGGGCAGTGTGATATATACATAATAACTATACGTCGATAATAAAGATCAATGTGTGTGACGTTATGCTTTGTGTATATATAAAGCAGTTTTGGCATAACTGACACACCCTTATATTATATATTTATTTCTGCGCTCAAATGGTGATGAGGGAAATGGAAAAGTGCCTCTGACTGACGATTCCGTATACTCGCAATCATCGTCAGGCTGTAAAGTCTCGGTAACCCAACCGAGTTCAATATTTATTCAATGAAACGCAAACGCAGAGAAAAAAACTCACTCCGGCGGCGTTTTGCGTCTCTATCAAAGCAAGACACTAATTACAAAAAAAAAGTACATACCTACCTCCCGCGCAAGTTCAAAAACACGCGCTCGCAGCAAAAACTTTTGATTTTCAACTTTTTCACTGCGCACTTTGTCAGCTAAAAGACTCTACTTATAACTCCACCGAGAGAGATGTATACATAGGTATATATAACTATGGTTCTTACGAAAGAGCGCGCGTTGCATAATTAAGCTCGAAACGAGAGAGAGTGAGTAGCGAGTGTAAAACGTTTTAATTATCGCGTCTTGTATAAGCTCTTCATCGGTGAAGAAAGTAGAGGCTTAGAGGCGCACAGACCGGGACAATAATTAATAAATTAGCCCGGGTTTTAACGAGTGGTTAATTCGTAATTACTCGTCGCCTAGTTTGCCGTCTAATTTACCTGCGCGTTCGCCGTCGCGGCCGCAAGTAAATTGCCCGCGAGAGAGAGAGAGAGAGAGAGTCTCTCTGTAACCGAATAGTTTCCAACCAACTCGTCGTCTTCTCTCTCTCACTCCTCTCTTTATCTTGCTCTCCCGCTGTACGCGACGAGGCTTTCGTTAACGGTTAACCTTTAAATATACGAGCATCCCTCGGGATAAAACCGAAGAGGTTCGCGCTTTGTCGTCGTCTTTATTTTTTTTTTTCTCTTCTCCTTCTAGCTCCCTTTGTCCCTCCTCTCGTGCGCGATGTCTCTTAGGCACAATTAAAGAAGCGCGCGCGCGACCTTCCTTCTTGCTTTTATGAGCTTTCCGCGACGACGACGACGACTTTTGTCTCTTTTAAGTGCGCGCGCGCGGATAGTTTCTCTTTCATGGCTTTTACCCTCAAACTCTGCGGCGCGTGGAAAAGTTTTCAAACGCCGCTACGAGATGGTTTATTTTGTGTATAAAAAAAGGATTGTTCCTTTCTTTTTTTTGGAAGGATTCGTTAATTTATTGCAATGGAGTAGGAGCGAATCGTCGTCGTTGAGAAACTCTTTAACTATACACTGCGAAATAAAAATTTAAAAGTCGTTATGATTTACGAAACAATTTGCGTTCCCCGTATATAAAATCTTTCTTAATGGACTAACGCGGAATATTAACCAATAATAATATCTGCGGCTTGCATATAAGCACGCAATCAACTCACCGCTAAACCGCGTGTATATAAGACTTTTTCTTTCCGGAGAATCGGAGAACGGCCAATTTAGCCGACATTCGACCACAACTTATTACTTACGACTTTGTCGCTGATGTTGCACCTCCCGCATAATTAGAAGCAATGATATATATAAGCGAAAGAAATTATATCATTTAGGTATACACAAAAGGTAGATCTCCTCTAACGAAGCCGAGATTTTTCCACATCGCGGCCGCCGGACGCTTCGGAAATTTATCGGCGTGTTAGGCGAAAATCCTCGTGTGCGTATACCGCCGCCATAGTCACTCGGACAATATTCAGAGGCACATGAACTGGGTTCACGAACCCCAGCCATTACTTAGCCTCTTTACGGCGTATAAATTGTCCCTCGCGTGTGTGTGTGTGTGTGTCTGCGTTTGTGCAAAAGACGGAGAGTGTATGCCGAGCATATACGTGAGCGAACTTTATTTCCTCTCTCGTTATAACGTGAGAGAGAGCACAGGGGGCTTGGTCATCGATCGTACTCCTTTGTTGCTGCGGCTGAAATTTTTTGTCGAACGCTTGCAAGTATCACTGTACGCCTCTCACTTGCACTACCTTCGATATCTATATAAGAATTTTTGCTTGAGACGCGGTTATTATAATTTTAAATTTTAACGTTATATACGTAAGATGAGTTTATAACGGTAAAACAAAACCGTGGCAAATTTCTATATCGAAGCTTCTTCAATCTTTCGAAGCAAGCAGCCATGTAACCATAATCTCCGTGAATATAACGATCAAAGTAACCGCGATACTCGTACAACCATATCTCCTGCATAGATCCAACGAATTCTGAGAGCCAAGGAACGATGTGTCCTGTTAAAACAAGCATGTCGCGCGCGGAGTAATAATCTGCAGCGTTCAACGGATATCACGTTCCACCGAGAGGAGAACTCGTGTCAAACTTGATCGCAGCCGAGTTGACGAGTTGCAGCTTCGTCTAAGGTTGAGACTCTCCAAGATCGCAAAGATGCTCTATGTAGGCTGCGAAAGCATACTTTTAATTAATTTTAATTTTGGTAAAGTAATATTTAAGCGTGTTCTATATACACCAAATACAGAGATTAAAATAAATTGCTTTGCCACTGATATATTCAAAATCGAAAATATATCGATACACATACATATCGTCGGCTTACAAAAATTCGGCTTCTCATTGTGAGCGCATCAATTTTCCCGCCGCGGCTGCAAACACGCGAAAGCTCTCTTTTGAAATCTATAAATCCCGTTTTAGCGCTCGGTAGTATAGGAAACCGCCGTAATCCATCAAAATCTCGGCTCGAAAAAGCGCTTCTCTCTCTCTCCATATACGTGTAAATATCTGCGAAAGGAAAAAGCGTCAAAAGGCGCGTAGCTCGTCGTTTATTTTTATTTCTCTGTCTCTCTCAATTTTTTTTTTTGAGTGTGTACCGCGAGTTTGTGTGCACGGAGGCGCGATTCGCCACAAATCCTGCAGCTTTGCGGCTCTCCGCCGACGAGTGCATGCATGCATGCTCGGCGATAATTCAAGCCCGATAACGAGAGCGATCGGAAAGAGTGATTCTCTACTGCTGCGAAAAAGGAGCGAGAGAGAGAAAAAAAATTCGTGCACAGATCTCCCTGGGTAATTATTGCGTTCGACTCTTCCTGGAGCGATCGCTCGATATCGAGACGAGAGATACAGCTCTTCGCGCCCGAGCTCTCTTTGGTATTTTTCAAATTGATGTGGCGACTGGGGGATGTATACACTCTGTCAATAAAATGCGCACGCGGTTGTTTTGGGGGTGATTATATACCTTTTTTTTGGACTCGATGAAGGATGAATTTGTAAAACTTCGGCGTTCCCTCGATCGCTTAGAGATAACAGTATACACGTTGCCTGTGTGTATTTGCATATATCTGATAGGCTCTCGTTTTGAATTATTTCATAATTGTCCCTCGTTATATGGTTTTGGTTTGTTTTGCATACATCATAAGCGCGATGAATATATTTGCCGAAAACAGTAGTCTCACGCCACTCGTTCTTCATTTATAAAATTCGCTCAAAGAATATTTAATGATTAGCTATTATAATATTTTTTTTTTTAATAAAAAAAAAGAATACGACGAGTGTATACAACGATTTTGAGAGGGAAGACCGAAACGAGTATCGATATCGGAGCAGTTAAACCGAGTATCAAAAAAAGAAATTTAATAAAGCTCAAACAGTCGCAAAATTCGATGATATCAATGACATTCCCCTTTTAACCTCGGCGTACGTGTCGGAACACGATATAATCGCCCCGTATACAAGCGTCGAGCCGAACGAGATTAAAAAAAGCTTCATACTACACATATACATACATACAGAGGACAAAAAAAGGAACAACCACAACAGGCAGCCGCTCTCGTCGACGCGCCAGGTGAGTTTAACGTAAATTTTTGTCTGCAAACGAACGAAAACGTGGGCCGCACGTGTTGGGATAGTAGTATAGGCTATATGTACATGCGTATACGCACGAAGCGATTTTTCATTTGCCGCGAATCGTTCCATTATCAGGGGCTCCGCGGGCTATCAATTCCCGGTCGGCGAAACAAAATTGCGAAAAACGACCATCCGTAATTGGACATCCTGCCGACCATAAAAATGGCAGTTTCGTTTTATGGCCTATCCCGTGTGACCGACGATGCTCGCGCGCGCGCGCGAGCTTTCCGTTCAGCGCGCATAATTTATAGGCTGTAACTTTGGGGAAAATTAAAAAAGCATTTTTTTCCAGGTTTTTAGTTAAAAGTCGCGTCTCTCTCGCCTTAGATTTTAAGACTCGGCGTCGTCGATGCGCGGGGGCCGCTTTTTTATTTTGGTCACACGGTGTAGTGTTTTTTTTTTGCGCGACAGAGGTAATTTAATAGTGTGAATTAATCAAGTCCTATATTTAAGCGGTGCATAAATTAAAGTCGCGCGCATGAGAGATTCTCTCGCCTGGCGGGATTTAAGCTGGTTTTTTTGAAAATTTTACGACGTTTTCGCAAATCGATTCGATATTTACGATGATCGATCACGATCCGAATTAGCTAATAAATTATTGTCCCGATTATTGTAAATCATACGAGGAATTCTCCTATATGAATATAAGTTGATGGATCAATCTTTCCACAAATTATCAGTAGTTAATTCGGGGAAATGGATAGATTTAGAAGACATTCCTTGTCGCAATAGCAGTAGGCAGTTAAAGCACGACCAGCCCAACAAGGCAGTTTTTGGCTTAAGTGTCACACCGCTATATCCATAACACTTGATGCGCAGATTAAGATGAGGGAAATGAAAAACTGCCTATGCGCCATCTATCTTCGCTAGTTAGAGACCATAGAACCCGAGGATCGGAAAGTTCAAGCGGTGGGGGAAAGAGGCCAGTCCAAAAGTTTCACGGCTACCTATGGCTTAGCGCTATCTGAATCTGAAATGGATCGACGAATCTTGATTTCTTTTTTGTTTAAACGTGATAAAAAAAAAATAAATATGAGCCTTTGTTTATCAGAATATGTCGATATTATTCAAATCGCCTGAAATAACAGTTAAAGCTCATCCAAGAATATATAGATATTTGTATAATGTAATAAATAAGAAAAGATTCTTCTCCCGAATTCGGAATAAAAAAAATTGGGTTAAATGTAATAAACTGAACATTTTATTATTATAAAATTATGCTTCTAGGAAAAAGCATAATTTCAAAAATATGATAATTATTCATTTTGGAAAAAATAAAAATGTATTAACAAATTAAAAAAATTTTCATAATATATAGAAAAGATAAATTAGTTCAGAGGAAGCTATACATGCCAATGAATTCAGCAGTGGTTTTTCTCCGTGTTAGCCGCGTATATAACAGCGTTTAAATCAGCGGCCGTCGAATATACGCGTCATTAGTTTTTGCGTGAGTTTCGAGCCACATAAACAGCCGGAGACGCTCTCACGCCGTTTATAACTCGTAAATGCTAATGCAAATACGCGGACTGCAAACCCTCGAGCGTTATAACTGAGCGAGAGAGAGAGCGCGCCGCGGCTATATTTGCGCACTTCATTTTAATTACAGCCGGCCCGGGTCACCGAGATTCTCTCTCACTCTCTCAGCGCACTTCAAATATTGGGTCTTGCCGAGGTAGGACGCGATATTTAATTCATTACGAGGGATGATGGCTGCTGATGCTGAGATTCAGATTTTGAAGCAGGTTATTGTTGTGATAAGATTGAGATGACGATTCATCAGGGGTTTGATATTATATTTCAAAACTTTTGATGCTGCCTTATAATCCCGCTTTCTCATCAGATATGACTTTCACATTTAATGTACCACTTTTCCAAATCACACACATGCAGCAGTAGATGCAGCGCTACGTCCATCAAAGTCCCAGCGTACAAATCGCTCGCATTTTAATGCGCACGTCCTATTCCGCCTAAAATATACTACCCTCGTCGTCTCATTAGCCGTGCACATGAAATTACCGCGTTGGTCCGTGAAATTCCTATGAAAAATACGAGAATATACCCTAAAAAGTCTAATTAGAAAAACTTACCATCGAAGTGTACGAGGTATCATATAATATTTTTAAGTAGTACATATATATACACCATAATACATACATACATATAGGTATATGCGCGCGAGATACGCGCATCAGCGAATCCAGGCCAGCATTTCATTTCCCGGAAGCGGCGCGCTGCACTCGCGGAATTAAGCAGCCCGAAATAATGCAGCCGACCCGGAAAATATCCAGGCAACGCACGTTCCCATATACATCGCGGCCGGCGTGACGAATCGCCCTTGGAATAAGGCGCGTATAGAGGTAATGCGCGCGAGCATAACTCTCAGCCTCTCGCGTTCTCGGAATCTTGTTAAATCCGACGAAATTATTATCCCCGCCACTCATCTCGTATTCCAAGCTATACTCGACGCCGATGATAACTCTCTCTCTCTCTCTCTCGGTAGGAAAGCTTTTCCTTCTTCGCGTATGAGCTTTTCGCTGTGCGTATGTGTTATGAGCTCGAGTATACTGATGCAGCGGCGAGAAATATAATAGTGGAAAATAGAATCGTTTGATGTGAGAGTAGCGGGCGAGCGCTTAAATCTCTCCGTGGATGGCTATTTGCGTCTGGCGTGCGTTACGTCGACAGATTTGAATTTCCGACTGCAGCTTGCGCGGACAGCTTTGTTCTCTCTCTCTCTCGGCATTTTTTCGAGGCTATTCGGACGAGAGGAAATTGTACAGCTCCGTTGGGACGTGGGCAATTGAATCAGGTTAATTTTCATTTTGAATCTGTCTTTATGCTCGAGGAATTGCGTAACGTTATTATCAGCCTTATATCGGTTTATGTATTGCTGTAGTTTTAGAGAGCGATTTAATAGTTTTCATTCTCTTATACGAGCGTGTATAGCCCGTGTAATAACCGTGTAATATAGTTGAAACTGGCGAAATATACGCTAGCCCCGGAAAACATGTTGTAAATGCTCGGAACAATGTATGCGAGTAGTAAGAGGTAAGTGGCTGTGCTTTTATAATTAATAGCTGCGGGAGAAACACGAGACGATAAAAAGGCGTGCAAAAATCACGATTAGCTTCGTGTAAAAATATCTTGTATTACAGAATGCATCATATACCAAAGAAAGTAAATCAACGAAACTATGTGCGCGGGCTATACGATTTATCAATTTCAAAGCTGTAACGTATATCCCCAACACGAAAAATCGTACAACCAAAACGAAAAAGAAAAGCTACAAATAAAAGCGCAGTAGAGATCGAGCGAGATGGAGCTTCGATTTTTCCAGAATATTAAACGCGCTCGGGGTTTCGGGTTTCGAAAAGACCGCGTAGGATCGTTTGCTCCTCGCTCAGCGTATACGAGAGCTTCTCACGTGACCGTCCAAGGGCTTGTCTTTCCCTCTATGTTGAGGCGATGAAAATTCACGTCGCTCTTGAGACATACAGCCCGATATTATTTTTCCTTCAGAGTCGGTATACGAGATGTAGTGTATTAAAGCTTGTACTTACGTTGGGAAATGGTGGATGTGCACCGAGCGGAGCTTTATATTGTTCCGGCATGTCTGTGGGTGAGCTGCATCGATGATTTGACTTGTGTCTGCCTGATGTACAACGTTGGTGGAATGCAGGAAAGATGTATTTTTATGATGAGTTATTGAATTCGTTTGTTATCCATGTGAAATATAAGCAAATGTTTATTTATGTCGCTAAGGCAACCTGTAGATTAGATGAAGAAGAGATTTTATCAGGTGACTTATCATTCTGAAACAAATCATATATTATCGAAATTCCTGTAAAGAAAGAGTGTTATTGAAATCTAATTATTACATATTGAAAAAGACCCAAAAAATGCTGACGCCATGTGTACACCGTATAAGTAAATAATCAAACGGCCGCATCAAAAAGAAACAAACTTGTTCAAACGTCAATTTTTTTTTTGGCTATCCTCCACATCCGACCGGCTATAAAACGTTAAACGAATTGCACGCCCGAGGCAAGTTTATTGCGTAATTTTACAGTTTGTTGGCTGCGAATATCCCCGAAAGACAACGGCCAATATATATCCGGAATTATGAACAACTCTCTCCCTCCATAATATATATACATATATAATACGCGTCGGAAAGTGTACGAGACGACCCTCGTAAAAGATGTTGCATTAGCGGCTCAAATGCATAGTCCCTGGGCTCTGCATCCTTTCGCGCGTCCCACATTTACATAATGGCAGATAATCTCGATGCAAAGCTGACACGCGGGGATTGTGCACCTCGGCATATCGAACTTTCCTATAGTCCGAAGTGGAACAAACGAGGACACTCCGATAATCTACTTTAAGACACGAAATAACAAGGCGAAAAGTTTGTTCCTTTTGATCGGCTATACTCCGAGAGAGAGAGTTAGTAAAAATAGAGATCTGATTTACATCACTTACCTTATACGTCAAGATGATCGGATGGACATCAGTGAGAAGTTGATGAAAGAAAGAGACTTATTCAAAGCTGTGATACCTTACCTGGAATAGAAAGAAAAAACGAGTAATTAGTTTCAGGGATTTTAATTGGAATGCGCAATATTGTATTCAAATGCGATGCTGGGGAGAGAGTATATACGAAACGTCTATTCCTCATGCGCTTTGAACGCATTAGGCTTTAATAGGGTCACAGAGACATCTTGTCGTGGAATTAAGAGCAATTTATAACTGATTCAATTTCATCGGTATCGCCGCGCGGCGAAGCGTATATGCTACTTCCACCTGTAAATATGGGTTTCCCGAATAGCCGAAATGGCCCATCAGGATGCTACCGATAAAGGTATTAGAATCGATCGATGCCGAGCTGACTTTATCAACTTGCCGGGAGCCACATTGCCTGTTTATTCAAAGTATCAAAATTCCGGCTCGGGAGTTCATTATTACTAATATGTGGCTATATATAGCTTCGATGCTTTCTAACGCTCGGCACTTGAAAAAACAACCGAATAAAATATACATTTATCAAAATTTGCTGGTTAATCAGTGTTTTATACCAGAGAAAACATTTTTTATCGTCAAAAGTTTGTTAATGAGTTGTATATGGTTATCTTGATTCGTCAAGAGCACACACGACAGTTAACTTGTAAAAAGATCTCGTAGCTTTACAAAATATCGCAATTATGCCAGCGCGTGTTTGTGCACACACGGCTATCTCGACTATTTTATAATTATCACACGAAATTCTTTTTCCGACCAAGCAAAATTATCCCCCTGCAGACAGTTGAAACGCTAAACCAGTAATTTTCTCATATTTAAATGCATTTCCGTGAATTTTCTGCATTGTTTTATTGTATGTAAAGAAAGGCATAAAAATGCAACGCAAGATGAGGTAGTGTGATATTTTTATACCTATGAAAAATGCCTTCCATAATTCACGAGATAACTGCGTTGGCTCTGCCTGGTATTATTTACTCAAGCAATGGGATATAACGATACGTAGCTAAAAGAGCGGCGTTTCGCGCAGTAAGCCACGCAAATACCAGCGAAACATTTATGCTTTATTCCGTTTTCCCTCCTTTCTTTTACTTGCGCGTGACATTTTTCCTGATTAATAATTAGCATAAACTTTTTTTCTCTACTATTCGTACTGTACAAATGAACCTCCTGTTTATGAAAAACGTCGAGAATTTGTTATGAAAAATACGATAATTTTTGCAGTTGATGAAACAAATTAAATTAGATTCGTTTACTACATCATCTCTACTGTATGTTGAAATAATACCCCGAATATAAAGTGGTTTTCATACAATGATATATATAGTAGTATGTATTCATCTGTAAGAAGAGATAATTAAATTAATATCGATGTCTGTATAACTATGCAGATTGTAAACAATATTAAAGTTACGGTTGCTTTATTGCAGTTTTATAAAAATACGTAACAGCAGCGTAAAAAAAACAAAAGTGGCCAATTTAAAAATTCAGTGCATTTGGGCTAAAGGTTAAAAAATTAAATTGAATTTAACAAATATTTGTTTATTTAAAATAATGACTCGCGGGGATCAATAGATTCATTTTAAAATTTGTATGTTTTCGAGCGATTGATTCCATGTGTGAGAGGAGTACTTTTATAACTTCCAAACTTCGCTAGAGGTAAAGTAAACCTTTATTCCATCTAGCGGTATTATTAGAGTAGAAGTAAAATGTCTAGAACAAAAAAGGTTTCGTGGAGTAAGTTAGGAGCTGCATAGCCAGTATCTTACTCCAATCGAGAATTAGTGGACATTGACATATCAATTTTTGGACTTCAGACATTTTAGTTCAATTACTAGATATTGCTAGATGGAATACGGTTTTAATTTTCTTCTAGTGAAGTTTATAAGTTAATTCCATAAGTATTACCCCCAATTTGGTGTCTAAGATAGAGCCTCCCGTCATATTACTGAAGAGCCCAACCCAACGGGAGGATCGAGGCAAAATCATCTCTTATCATCAATCATCATCTTAATCATTTTATTCTTACCAAAATTTAAATTGTGACCTTTAATCTTATTTCCTACGTAAAGACCAATTCCTTTTCATACTATTTTAAAACTGGTATTCCTATCCGCAAATTCCCACAAACCATATATTATATCGACTGGCCCTCCGCCGAAATAAAGCGCGCGCATTCTGTCAATATTCCAAAAGCGCAAGCGTCACATAAAAAACGCTTTTCATTCGCGTTCCCAGAATTCTCCGCACCCGGATTACTATAGCGTAATACTCCATTGCGTTTCCTCTCCAAAAAGAACTTCTTTCCCCGCAGAGAATTTTTTCCATATCATCATATAAGATCAGCAGCGGGTAAGAGAGGAAAAAGCGAGAGAATATACAGAGAAAAAAAAGGCGAAGGATGAGCAGGAACATAAACTCTTCAGCGCTAGTTCGCTCAGACCATCTTGCAAATAGGCCATAGAGCAAAAGTGGTCTATACGAGAGCCACGGGAGCGGCCCTTTCGCACGCGCACGAGCCCTCTTGGATACGTACGGCGATGGTTATTTACTTTTATATCCAAAATCGATGTTGACCTTTCCGACATCAGGCGAATGAGAGGCGCCCTCGTGAAAAGGAGAGAGGTTCGTTGTACTGCTGCAGAGGAAGAGAAGAGAGAGAGAGAGAGCATCAGAGAAAAAAGGATGGCGGCAAAGAGACGTAAGACCGAGACGCTGAAAAACTCTCATATTGAGCTCGCCGTATGTTTATAGAGGTCCGTATTTGCTTGGAATACTTCGTTGAATTCGGTAACGTTGCCGACTGTATTTTTAGTTTAGTATGTATATATAGATGACGTTGTAAAATTTACCGCTCAAACTCTTCCCGATCGATAATACTGCACACGTTTTACGTCGAAAATACGTCAAGCTCTCACTGCGAAAGGTATATATAAGAAAAGATCATTAACAGACAAACGTTGACAATTTTTTTCTTCGCGATACGGCGCTGCTCTCTCCCTCATCGATATCTCTCGAAAAATATAACAAGGACACTTTATAACGAGCAATATATGCGAGCATTAAAATTTATAATTTCATAATGGAGACATATCATAGTTAGCCGCTGGTTTGATGAAGGGAGAGTTTTTGCAGGGGAACACCTTGTATACATTTACAAACCCGTCCCGGTCCGGACCGGTGTGTTCCTTGCTGAGAGAGGCTGTATAGGAAAAACATTCCTCCTCGCGAGCGGCGAGTTATGGCCGAGCCGGATCATGGCTTGATCGCTTAATCGAACTCAAATGCTGGCAATCAGGCCTCTGCAGTCGTCGGCCAATTCTCTCGATCGTATAAGGCAGATCTTAACTTTGGTGTGTCCCCTCTCTGAGCGTCACTCGAGAAAATCACTGGCGACGTTTCATATACTTTTTTTTCTCTCTCTCTCCTCGAGCGACTTTTATTAATGTTGTATATTGTAGAATCGATGCGGAGACATTTTTTTCGAGTTGCAGCAATGACTTACGTGACAAATTGCAAAATTTATATTCTTTTGAATGAATGTATATAAGTTTGTGAAGAATTTCGAATGTCTCTGCGTATTTCTTTCTTTTTTTTTTGTTGTAATACCTAATTTTTAGCTGAGGCGAGTTTTTTATCTGCGCATATTTTACATCCATTCGATCTCGCATAATCTTATCAAATTATTAATTTCAGCAGCTTCGACGGCGTCAAGGCTTATACGAGTTCCACGAATTCTGTCTTGACTCGATGCAGCAACTTCACGACAAAACTTACATAAGGAGATACCAAGAAACGACGTCTATAAAAGAATAATACATCAGACAGCGAATTAATTAGGATGAATAAAAAAATAAATTCATCTTCAAATAATTGTTCTCCAACGCGGAAGTAGCACCCAAACTTCTCTCTAACTTCATACACGCCAGCGTCCTTGAGACATTTCCGGCCACTCATAACTCTTCCCGTTGAACGACTGCACGTATTTACAATTAAAATAACTCTTTCTCTCCCTCTCGTACCTCGTGCAGCCAGCCGCAATATAATGGTCGAGAAAAAATACAGACACTCATCCGCTCGACTTTAATAAAGCCAGAGGAGATCAATGGTGTAGCTATGTAATATCGCGTGCACAAAGAAGAGCCAAAATTATCCCGTCGTTCCACGGGGGTAGCATAGACGTTACAGCAGTGGATCCTTGCGCCCGCCGCGTGCAGAGCCGCTAAAATATCGAAGAGTGTCGACAACACTTTCGAGCATGCGCTGCATCTATCTTTCTCTCCCGACATGACTCGCATGATTAACGAGTTAATGGCTGGCGCGCCGGCAGTAATTGTTTGAAAAGCCATTGCACGAGAGCGCGAGGGGATGAGGTCGAAGTTCAGCCACGATAAGCCTCTGCCTCTTATACACACGCGTCCGATGAAATTACGACTGGAGCGCGAGAGAGAGAGAGAGTATAGTAGTATTCGTGAGATATCTCATTCGCGTAATTGGGCTCTGACGTTTGACTCGCGACGGCCGAATGAAATTTCGGGGGAACTTTATTGTTCTCTTATTCCTTGATCGCGATTCGCGTCAATTATGTTCGTGGCAGATGTTGCTTATACTTATAGTCAACTTAGTGGCCCACGGGCTTTGCTATATATATTTAAATTAATTAGGTTATTTAATTTACGCCTAAATATTGACAATTTTATACACTGCGTTGCAAAAACTAGTTGAATTATCGATACTTTCACGAAACATATTTCTGTCCCATAAAAACTTATAGATAGTTATTGGCAATTTCCAGGGTACATAAAGTGTGAACAGTTATATCTATTTTAAGTAGCCAGTTTTTGGCTTTATGACCATTTTCTAGCAGGGGCCTACACGAGGATTAATAAAACCTTTGGAAAACAAAATTCGTTTTCAACGATGTAACAACGCCGGGAAATGACAGCCGATTTACGAGGCCACATCGAATGCGTAATCCCGGTAATAAACGTAAACTTTATTCGAAAAAATGCCATAAAAGAGGGCTCGCGCGCTCCTTTAAGTAACACCACCACCAGAGAGATCTTCCATAAAACGTCTGCACACGTGATCGCGCCATTCCGTCGGCCCGTTGTTATATCATTTCGCAATTTTCCGAGGCTATATAGCGACACAGCAGAGACGAAATTCCATGACGAGATATATATTCAAGCGGCGAAACATGTGCGACCACCTCTTCCCGTTTTTCTTTCTATATATATGTATAGCGAGAACATATGAGGCAGGAGGGGAAGATGATGGCCGCTTGTCCTGCCAGGGAATATTTGGACGGAACATCTTTGACGCTGCCGGGAAGAATGAAGGGACGGATTATTATGGCGGTGCAATATGGGACGAAATCTGAGGTTGTCTAGATTGTACGTCGTATTTTTTCTTCGCAATTTTCTTTAATTCAAAACCAACATATAAGTATTTTTTTATTGAGAATGAAACGTATATCAATGTTAGAAAATTCAATTTTTTAATAAACATATAACTTGCTCAATCCATCATACATTCACACGAGCATCACTCGAGCGTCTCCCTCGAATTGCCGAGCAAAAGCGAGCGCGCCAAGAGTATTACATTCGTAATCGCATGTATATATACGAGAGTCCACGTGTGAAAGAACGTATATACGAGCGAAACAACAGCATCGCGAGCAGGCGAGTTAAATGATCCGCAAAGATGATGCCCGAGAGCGGCAAGGTGGAACTACAAGGCTTGGGCGTCCGTTTTCACGCGTGAGCAAGGGAATAACGCATGAGACGCGCTCTGCTGCTGCGCCCCTAAAATTTACCGCGCTGAATAAAACGCCGGCTTTTCTTCTTTTACGCGCGCTACTCCTTCTCTCTATCTCGCACGCGTCTCTACCCGTTACACTTAGTTCCTGTCTGTTTCGCGCTTTTTATACCTTTTTCTCCGCGGGACAAACGAGAATGATATAAACCTTTGTCTCTCTTTCGCGAGCGCTTACCTCTCAAAGCGCTGCGTCGTCGTCGGCTCTCTCTCTCTCTGCAATATTATGCTTTTTTTATCGTTCAAAAATAATGGAAAAAAAAGAACTGCGTTATAGCTGATTCTCGGTGTTGTTCGCGGGGAATAAATTAACGTTGCTCGTTTATACGTATATACAGAGAGAGAGAGAGAGAGAGGAGAAGTTGAACGCTAGCAAAACATAAAATAAGAATTTGAAATGCAAAAGCTGCGCTTCGCGCTCAATTTGCATTTTTATTTCCTCGAAAACTGAACTTGATGTGTGCGAGAAATATAGAAAAGCGCGTTAACGACGGAGGAGAAGGCAAAAAAGTAATTCGAATAATAAATTTCGGAGAGAAAGAGAGAGCTGCCCGCGAGAGAAATTGTCACTATGTAATTCGTAGTTTGAATATTCATTGCAGAGAAGAGGAGACGGCCAGGCGAGTTACTCTCCGCCAAAGAGTTACACGGGCTTTGCCGGGATATCCTTTACAAGGATTCAAAGTAGAGGGGAAAAATTGCTGCCCGGGTTGCGCCGCCCGCCTCGATGTTGGGTCTTCTTTTTTACGAAAGGCGATCGAAAACTGAATTGGATTTTACTCATAAAAGGCCTTTGTGACGTCCTACACCTTGGCCTTATAGAAGGGAATTACAAAGAAAAATATATGTGAAGATTGTAATGATAATTGTTAAGAAATAATAGATACAAAAATATGAAACACGACTGTTAAAGCAATAGTCATATAATTGAGCAGTTATAGCTTGAGCGGCCCAAGCAAGCCTAACAAGGCTGTTTCGGAATAGGTGGCACACCGCTATATATGCAGTTTACGCGCAGATACTGATGAGGGAAGTATGAAAGTGCCTGTGCGCCACCTATCGCATATTTTATGAAACTATTTCCTGTACGTTAAACAAGTTCGACATTAAATAGCTTCCATAAATAATCAACTTGAATTATCACTTCTGCAGGTCAAAATATTGCTCGCAAAATGCGTATGTGATTATTCGTTTTTTCAAAAAAGTATATTCGTAAATACGTAAAGTAAAGTATACGTAAGTATAGCTATATAATCATGTAATGTATATTAATATATTATAATTTTTTGTAATCAACGATTTCTCATGAACGGTAATAAATCGAGATGACACTTGTAATGTAGCTTGTACCTAACATGGTTCTAACGCGTTCTTACAAAACTCAAAATTTTACTATTCCAAAGTTTCCTCTAGGAGGAAGCAAAACGTCCGTACTATGTTATAAAATACAAAATATTTTTTACAGGCTGAAAAGTCGTCTCCGTCGCTGCTCACAGAAGCGAGCATCTCGCGGGCCATTTGTTTCCGTTTTTCTGGTCGACGACGCGTGCGTGTCGTTCCCCGGTCGTTTCACGGAAACGCGCAGGCCGCCGACCGTTACGGTTTCCGCGCGAGCTTGAAAAATGCACTAGCCGAACGATCATCCCGAGTGAAACAAAGCGACTGGCAAGTGGATGGCTGTGTAACTTTTCGAATAGATGGGGATGATCGACTGGAGTCTATGTGACGACCCGGATTGAGATGATTTAGAAATTCATAGTTCTGATGTCTGACTATAGCCGATCTGCATCTACTTTGACGGTAATATGCCCGCAACATTTATTTGGTATTCAAAAAAGATCTGTTGGATTCGTAAAACATGTAAATCGTCATTATGTATTGAAACTACTGCGAAATGATCAATTCACATTCACATTTTAGCGAAGGTATTTTCAATCAGAATGCACAAAAAATTTTTCGGTGATCGTCGAAAAATTCAGTTTATTCAGACGACACGTCGGGGAATAAATAAATAAATAAATAAAAAATCGGCTTCCCGAAAAGTGAAATATCGAAAAGACAGAATCGCAGAGGATAGCGATAAATAAAGGAGAGGGCGAAAAATGAAATCGAGCGTCAGGAATAGGAAAAATCCCGTTGGCGAATTTCTGGCAAAATAGCTCGAGAGAGCAATAAACGCACGCGCGAAAGGAAAAAGCGCGGCGCAAAAAACGACTGCGTTTATTTAACTCGTGTGCGGGCGACGCAAGAGAAAGAGAGAGCTTTCGTCCGCTATATATGAATTATTCAGCCGATAAACGTCGAGGACGACGATTGCGATTTTTTTTCTCTGACTTGTGCGGAGTCTACAGAATAGACGCGCGTCACGGGACAATAACAATGAAAGTTCATCGGCTGCTGCGCAATTTGCGAAATATTCCACGGTACGTGTAAGCGAAAAAGCTGCGCGATACGCGATCGAGTTGTGTCTAGGCGAGCGAGAGTTTTATTCGTACGAGTGAACGACTGTCCATTTTTGTCGAGGAGAGAGAACATGGTTTCGGATATATCTACGATGCGATTCGGAAAAAAATCTCGCGGTACATCGAGAGAAGACTGCGATATTGCGAATTAGACCATGAGAATGTCCAGTCTGACATAAAAGTTGCTTACTTTCGTTTTGCGCGTTATTGTTCGGTTTATTATAGGATCGGCATATGCGTCGTCTTGTTGGAAAAAGGTTTGAAAGTAATATTGTAAGACTTCAAAAGTGTAAAAACTTTTTCACTGAAGAAATACTTTGTCAGACATTCTAGTTGACGAAAATTGAAAACCTAATAATAAATAAATAACTGTATGCAAGAGAAGTAAAGCATTATCTCGATTTTCGCGATAAATCGCTAACCTATCCGCAGGATATATACGTCCAAAAAATCCCTCCACAACTTCCTTCAGTATTTTCACACGAAGCACACAATTCTCCTTCACAACCCATCTCGGAGATTTTTCAATTTTGCAGCACGCCAAACAACATGCGATCGCGTTCATTCCCATAAATCTCTTTCTTTCTCTCAACACCCACACGTACTATGAAATAAAAAAATCAAAATTACACAAAAGTCAGCCGCGCAGCTTCGCGATTGAACGAGAGTGTGATTTCCGCATACGCAAAACGCATAAAATATATCATATTGCGCAAGCTCCTCGAGATGAGAAACTGCCGCAAGAATAATCGGCTATAAGATCCGGGTCGCGAGGGCGGCAAAAGCCACGTGTATATATATACATATATACATCATACCCACCCACAGAGGTCAAACTTTCGAGGAGAGAAAAGGAATCACGGCAGCGAAAGGTGTCGAATTCACACAGCTGCCGCACACGGTGATTTATCTCGTTTCGCATACGGATATAATACCGTGTGTGTGTGTGTGCGTGGCGTTCGAAAGATGGATAACTCGACTCCTCTCCGACGATTTCGGGTTTTATACCGATACCGGATCGTCGATCGTGAGATTGCGCGGGATACAAGCTCTCGGCCGGATATTATTATCGCGGCTGATGATGAAAGCTGGATATAAATCGCGGCGAATTTTTTCGTTAATGCCCTTTTTTAAAAAAGATCGTCGTATGGACTTTTGCCAATTTAATCAGCTTTTGTTTGTAGCGAAGCTATTAAACGCGTCGGTGAATCGTTGCTAAACGTTTCCCCGCACGCGCGCGTACACGCGTTGCATTTCGTTGAATGCCGGATTGGATTCGAGAGACTCGTCACAGCGCCCACAGTTAATTAATCTCAATTTGCGTGTTCAGCTCGCGCGTCGTCTGAATTAACGTTAATTCTTTTTTTTTATCTCACACCTCTCTCTCGGTAAATCGAAATTAAAGGTGATTGATGACGAAAGCTCGCGAGCTTGTTCTCTGTTTGTTAGCCGCTGCTGCTGCTGATTTCGCGGATTGTCTAAAAGCTACTGCTCAATTATACAGGCTGTCGGTTAATGCCAGAATAAAGTATTTATCGATTCGCGGTATCGCTCTTTAATCGTTTAATTAAATAAATTACTCCACTGCCTGCGGATCTCGGCCGTAATTACACTATCACCGGCTCTTCTACAAAAGCTCCCGTAATACAAACTCTCGGATTTTTGTACAGAAACAAAAATAGCTTTTCGTATATACAATTAGCAAAAAAATATCGCTTCCAGCAACTCTCGCGTCAATTATTAAAAAAAAAATGATACCGTCGGCTTTGTTTACCGCAAGCTGAAAATTATGCAACTCGAGTCTCTCTCTCTCTCTCTCTCTTGTGCTCAGAAGAGCGTTTTTGCACAGTAACAGCAGCCGCGAAGGTAGAAAACCATTAGAATTGTTTTCCAGAGCGCGGAGGAGCAGCTCTCGCTAATGAGAAAGCTATAGTATTACGCGCGAGAGGGAGAAGTAAATAATGGAAGGTTCGCGGACTTGCGTCTGGTGTGTAGTGCAGTCTGCAGTATGTATATACGTGTACATATATACATGTAGCTTATCGTGAACGCGCGCGGATGGCGGTTAGCGGTAACGACCCCCTTGGTATGCATACGGCGTTGGCCTTAGCTTAATACGCTGTGTCTTACTGGATCTCTACACTCTCTGGTGTGTAGTCTCTCTTTCACTGTTGACCGTTGCGCGCTTATCAGATCGTTCTCGCCTCGACGATTCGCGAACGAACCTCAAACTGCTGCTGTCTGCCGGTGCGGGTGTCGTTAATTTTAGGATGGCTTGTAATTTTGCGATTTTTCCTTTTGAATTATGACGACGCTCCATGGCACGTGTGACCTTATTTGCTGAGTTGTAGTAAAATTGTGAAGCTACACGAGTTTTAGAGTACACTTTATATATACAGACGAGACGTTTCGTTATACTATAACTAAATAACGATCGAGATTATCGTAAATTGAATACATGCAGTAATATAAATTCCCCGTCAAACATATACTAATCTACTGTTATCCAAGGCTGTAAGTTATTCACGATGACTCTCAAATCGTGTATTTATACTTCGCGCGCTAGAGCTCCTCCCCTCAACAAAGCGAGTATACTTATACAAACCGCGCGTCATATCCTATAATACAAAAAGCGTAAAACAAGTGCGGCGAGAATTCATCAGATAATCTTCTTAGATTTTAACCTATAGCAGCGCGCATCGGATATGCTACTTAAACGCACACGTCTCTCGGCTCATACTTTATATAGGAAGAGCGGTAACGTAAAGCTATTCTAGAGCCATAAAGACAGGCCAAAGTATCCCCTGACGCTGGTAATGAATGATCCGAAAGCTAATAGCCAATAGCCGATGCTATCTATGCGATGCGAGAGCGCAGCTGCTACCGTGGAAAACTGCGGTGGGTCCGGGGGCTATCAATCAATCGCTTCCCTCTCTCTATCTCTCCTTTTTTTTTGTCATAGAGAAAATCTGTTTAACACCATCCGCGCGTGCACGTGATTTCGCGATAATATATTCGACGCCTGATTTTTACCGCGGCTATATTCTAATTTTAAACTCGGAGATTAGCGGCAGGTGAACTATACGGTCGATCATTGCTATTGCGACTGATCGATCAGCTTCGATGTATATGAATGTGGCTCGTTTGTCTATTATGGCTCATGCGATGCTATCTCGTGATTCTCCAAATCGACGTTACAACCTTTCTTGCAAAATCACGTTGTACATGTCTAGAGTACGAAAAAAAAGAAAGAAACACGTATACAATAATCACAATATCCTATTTTTATTACTAAAACTTTAACAACGATGATTCGCAGAGTTACGCACGCGAGAATTGATCTTCCGGAGTCGAAGGTATAGCGGCGGTAGGCGTATACAGACGTGCCACGCAGCAGTTGGTTTCTTATCTGGAGCAGCCCGAGGTAAAAGGCAGACGCTCATTGCCCCTTGGGTCGTGTGCAGTGCCGAGATTTCCCATCTCTGTGCGCGCGCACGCGCGCCTCGCCCGTGGATTTCTCGAGGAAAAATATAAGAGACCGCCGACGTTGTAAAGTAAATAAATACACGCCGGTGGTTAGGGGGAAGGAATTTTTGCGGTGGGAATCCAAAATATTATGAGAAATCGGTATATTGATCAAACTTACGTTATATAACAACGCGATGCAGCATCGATAAAACTCACCTGCAACACAAAACGAAAGGACAGTCGTTAGTCAAAACTTTTGATAATCCAAGTGAATAAAAAGCGGTATCTATAAAGCAGACAATCCTGACCCTCTTCAAGCCAACAAAATGACGAAAAACCATAGGGAGAATTTTCGCGTGTACAACACACACACACACACACACAGCTCGCAAGAAACGCGCAGCAGAACTCAGGCGATATAAATCGAGTGGGTTGCACGGCAGCAGGTCTGCGTCCGCGTAGATAGCAAGCGAGTTTACGAGCGGGAAACCCGAGGAGGTGGAGGAGGTGTGCCAGCGACGAAAGTGTACGCGCAGCTTCGGGGTGTAAAAGATGACGGGGGCTTTCGGCTGCGTGCGCGCCTGTCTTGTATAGCTTTTCCTGGGGTTCGCAGAGAGGTTATCTTGTTATTATATGCATAATTCTTGCTTGCAGGTTTATTGCTGTGTGTGAGCTACTCGCGAAATGATGCTTGATTGTTATTTCACTGGCAAATAATTAGATGAAGAGCTTGTCTTGCCGTACACGGCTGTTACTACTTGATACGTAATTTTTTTCCATGTAATTTTAGTTCTTTACTCAAAATAACGCAAAAGGCTCGCAAAAAATAAATAAACAGAAACCTAATAGATGTGCATTTTCCAAGGGACATTGTTTATCAACAATGTAAAAGCTCTCTTGGCAAAGCTTTCCCAGCATTTACGAGGGATAATTCTCGGGTCAGCAGCAGCAGTAGCAGCGAAGAAAGCGCGCCGCGTATAAATACACACCGATGGTGAAAGCTCCGGGTATTTTTAGGTAAATGCCGAGGCTTTCTACAGAAAAGGTCCCTTAAGGAGCGAGCCTCGTACGTATACGGCTCGAGGAAATAGAAAAAGAATCGAGAGAAGAATAACACACACACACACACAGAGGCCAATGCCAGCATTGCAACCGACTGGGTAATGGAAGCTCATTCGTCGGCTTGAACGATCGATCGGCCCTTTGTGTGCAGCGGCGGCGCGCTTGCTTGCTCTTTTTCGCGCGATTCCGACGGTAATCAGCGAATCGATCTCGGATTCGATGAACTCTCTCTTGCTGAAGGTAAAAAGTCCACGCGCCGCCAGTGCACGGATAATTTATGGTGATCATTTATCTCGCCCGCTCAAGTTTTCAATAAAATGACGCATTATGCGCGGATGAATTTGAACGGCGCGCTTTTGATTAATCGGTCGCTATATAGCTGCTTTTCTCTCATGTTGTGCGTGCGAGTATCACTTCCTATACTGCTGCGCCGGATTTGTATCTTCCGATATGCGCTAATAATTTGTATTGCTATTTAGTTTATAATTTAGGCTGATGCCGAGTAATTAATTCGTGTATCTAAATATTATATATAAAATGCACGATATTATACTCTCTGTGTTGTATACACGACTAAAGCTCGGAATATCAATCTTCGAAAGCTTTGATCGGTATATTATATCCAAAAAGTTATTGGGTTATTATTATACCTATATTAGATCATACACACATCTACCATTAAAGCCCTTGTTTATGAATATAACACGATGATCGACAAAGGATTAACCACCGACAATATTTGCCCGCAATCACTCGACACGAGTCGGATCAACAGCTGCGCTAATTTCCCTTTGTATATACAATCCATCTCCCTCCTCTGCAGTATATATAAACAACACAGTCGCTTCGGCCATCAACCGACTGCACTATTTATCTTGGCCCAACCGCGCGCACAAAGCTTTCTTTTTCATTCCCAAGCCGCAAAATGCTGATAGCGCCGCGCAACTGTAGAGATATTGGAAAAGCTTCTCGACGACAGAGAAGAAACGCGGCTAACCCGAGAGAGCATCAGCGACGCTTCGCTCTCGCTCAACCGAGGAATTGTTTTATCTTCTCTCTCTCTCTCTCTTCCATGGAAGACTGCTGCTGCTCCTTTCTCTCTCGATTTCAATCCACTGTGTGTATATATATATAGCACCTCTCCTATAGTACATAGCTCCATTGCCGAAAAAAGAGGAGAGAAGCTCTCGATTTCCGACGTGTCGATGAATTCTTTCCAAGTCCTTCTTTCTATATAACCTCTATTTCCTGTATATATACACACACACGTATACCTAGCTCTACAACCATTTTTCGGCGCATGTTGTTGTTCCGTGTACATCGCCGGCTTTAATTGACGTTTCGTGTCCGAAGCCGGATGACCTGCAGTCCGACGGTTCAGCGTTTCATGATTGCTGCTGCTGCTGCTGCGAGAGTAAAAAAATTTTATATACGCGTATACAGGTACGTGCTCGTCGCGACGCGAATTTTTACGGTGTCGACCGTCGGGATTGAGCGGTTTCTCTCGTGGTTTGTAATGGCTGTGTAAACGGCGATGGAGCGAAATTAGGGGATGAAAAATGTTTTCACTGGTTTAGCACGGGACATGCCATGCTGTAAACGCGTGGACTATTGCCTACTGCGCGTGTGTGTGTGTGTGTGTGACGAAATTGAAGAGAGTAAAAGCGTTGTAACGGCGGTGTTGGACGCGTTGGAAGCTTGGTAATTCCAGGCTAAACGAAAAACAGCTATGAGCTTTTTTTTCTAAAATGCGGTGTACACGACACGTGCCTCATACTGTGTTTGATTGGTAGAGAGCGACATAGTTGTCTATAATTTTCAGCGCAACTTAGACTTCATAGAAGTGCGGTCTTTTTAATATACAATTTTTTTTTTTTGCGGCGAGTGTTATAATTGTTTATGCTATAATATTCACCCCATAAACAATGACATAAACAATGACTTTTAAATAAAATTTATCATCGCTATCATTACAAAAATGTAAAAAAAACCTTCATCTCGCACAGTCTTTTAAACAAGCTCGGAAATTCGTTACACAGTTGAGTATAACAATGGAAAGACGTGCATTCATTCATTCATTCTCATGTTCATCACAATAATGCTTTGTACGATCTTGACAGGAGAGGACGGGTGAAAGTCATATTTCTGCGAAAGCCTCATTATTGAGTTGATTATCGTATAAGAGCGTATTACAAGCTTGACTGACTCGACTGAATGGATTTTTCGCTAAAGCTCGATTGAAGCCTTGCGAACAAATACCCTCCTACTACTTCTCTTTTTTTCCCCTGAATTCGAGCTCACCCACTTTTTCGTCTACTCCACAGCAGCTTCACGAGATTGATTCAATATTTTCCGAAAGTTTCACAATACTCTCTCCACTAATTAAGAACATTTCAGTAGTAGTATCTCGCCAAGTGCACAGTAGAACACACAGAGTATATACATACTGCGCAAATCCAGAAAAGTCGAACCTCCCACGCGAAATCAAATCGCTCGAGAGGAAGAAAGAGAGGGATAAGCTTTCGAAGAAGAATAAGAAAGTAGTATAGCAGCAGCAGCAGCGAAAGAGAGTGTAAAAAGAGGGTAAAATGCAGGTCATATTATTCATTCGGTCGGTCGCGCGAGTAGTTCTTGCTGCCTCGGGGCCGCCTTTTGGCAAATCAATTCTTTATCCCTCGGGGAATTCTCTCCCCCCTTGGGTAAACCCTCGGTAGAATCCCTTTTACAGCCAGGCGTAGGTTAGGTCGCGAAAAGCGCGCGACGGCCCCAGCGCTCCTTGAGTAACGAACGATGCTCCGCCGCGAGAGCTCTCAATTCGCGATGAAAGAGAAACGAGGAGTGCAGCAAGCCCGCGGAGAGAAAGAAGAGACTCCAGAGGAGAAATGGGACACGATGCCGCGATCTAACGAATTTTCCTGATCAAATTTGCGCTGCGTCAATTGATCGCTTTGATGTGAAAATGTTTGGCTGGAATTATAATCGAATCACTTTGTGGCCATCAGGCCAACGCGAAATCTGTATTGCCGTCTTATGTTTCTCATCTCGGCTGTAAAGCATTAACCGCAATGCGAATATCCTATCTCAGCTAGGACATAGAAACTGAAAAATTTTTACTTCTCGCGAAAGAGAGAGCACTATATTCGAGAAAGATAGATATACACCTACTAAAGACGAACGAGCCAGACTATATACGAAGAAGGAGGAAGAAAAGCGGAGAGAGAGATTCCCCGGAGACGTGGGTGTGTCCATCGGCCTGGAGTTACGACTTTTGTGGCCGCCATTCATTACCGTCCCTCTCTCTCTCTTCTCCGCTTTCTCAAGTCTCGCACACGGTGACACACCGGCCGATGCACCATTTCCAAGTGTTGGCGTCGTCGCGCGAGGAGAGACGCTTCAAGTGAGCCGGAGAAAAAATATGGAGTATAATAACTATCGGATACGTTGCAGCAGCAGCAGCAGCGGGGGAAACATCTCGTTATAACAATTACCGCGTGGGCGATCCACACTATACGTTACAATACTTTTATACGCCAGCTGTAAAGTACGCGTTATTGAACGCAGACTCGCTCGTTGTTGTTGTATAGATGACAATGCGACCAATTGGAAATCGTACTCCGCGTCGTGAAACTCTTATGATTTTTCCCGTGAATTTACGACTACAGCTCTCGTAGCTTTTCGAAGATACATATATACGAGACGCAAGTAAGCGGTAATTGGAGTTGACCTGGATTATTCTGGAGTCAATAAAGCTCGGTTTACGCTTAATGGGATCTGTTTCTTATTGAAATTATGCCAGAGACTATAGCTGCTACGATAACGAGGATGAATAATATCGTAAGAACCGACGAGTCCTAGACACAGACTGATTATGACGAATCAGTGCGCCAGAGTGTAGTGAATAACGCGAGAGAGCCAGGCCGAGTCAGTATTATGTCCGTCCATTTGCAGTAAGTGGTGCGAGGCACTTAATTTTCAAAGTTCCACGCCGACCACCTATACGTGTCGGAGGGCATATACAGGTATAGAGGCAGACTATACAGTAGCAGCAGTAGTAGTAGTAGTAGAAGGTCTGAGAAGTGCGAGGGCCCGCAGAAAGTACACACGTTAGTCAGCTGAACGGCAGAGCGGTGGTAGAGAGAGAGAGAGAGAGATAGGAGAGAGGAGAGCGCGTGCCGACTCGGCAGTAGCTGCCGCTGCTACTACTGGCCCCGGCTACTTTAATTGGACCAAGGCAAACAACCCCGGTGGAGTATCTTCACGCATCGCGGATCACGTCGAGAGAGCGCCGCACACGGCCTCGAGGAGCTCAGGAGGGCGAAGCTGCTTCTACTCTATACTATATGCACTCTCTCTCTCTCCCTCTTGGCTTTCTATACACTGCGCGCGCTGTATACCAACGCGAGTTGAGGAGAAAGAGCAGCCAGCGGACTAAAGTGAAATGCTGCCGCAGCACGCGGTTTGCAGAATGAGCTAAGATGGTTCTGAGGAAAAAAAAAATTGGAGAAATGCGGAGGGTTGATAATGATCTGTTGGAAAAGTTTGTTGCGCAGACTGTGATGGAATATGTGAACATTTTTATTTCGTTTAGGAAACTGCGTGATGGTTTTTGTGAAAATTTGCGGACAGTGTTAATTATGATCTCCTGTACATTTTTTTCCTCGCTATATATGCAAGCTTTCAAGTTTATGTAAATAACCGTGTTTATACGTGCAAAATACGGAAATTCACGCGTTACGTAATTTTTTTCACAACAGAGAATGGATATTTGTAGGGTGATTTCATCTATCATTATAAGACACACTTCAACATTGAAACAAGAAACGAGTACTGCATCTCAAAGCAAACGAAACGCAATTAATTAGTCCGAATTTGTCAATGATACTACTCCCCAGCTCAATTCACATATTATGAACTAAACATCTCTCGCGGACCATCGTACACGTGAAGGAAAGAGAGGATATTACTCGCAAATGGGATGCCACCGCAGTCGAAGAGCGAGAAGCGGCAGCAGGTAGCCTATACACACACGCACGTGTGACTTGCGACTACCACCGCACAAAGGCACGGAATTCCCGAGCGGCTTGAGCGCAGTGAATTGACCGGTCCAGAGACTGATCCTGGCATACGGGATTACGCTTCCGACATTAGGCTCTCTCTCTCCATCGACTGCTGCTTTGTTGTCCCCCTTCGCTTTGTCGCGGATTATACCTCGATTCTATATATACTTCGCGAGCGGTCGGTGATGCATTAGATTAGCATAAATTTCGCGTCTCCAAATCGGACACACAACTCTCTTTTCGCGCCTGAGAATCGATTTATATGATTTGGCGCCCGCGAGCCGAGAAAGAGACTCTACTGATGCTAAGGTGCTCTGATCACGCGACGTCGAGATTTATCTTTCTCGGTTTTCAAATAACTCGCGGTGCGTTTAATGATCTATATTGATTTCACTTAAAAACTGTTTATTTTTCGATTTAAAATTATATATAGCCAAATTGCCGAGATAAAGAAAAAACTCGACCGAGAGAGCCATTAGCATCGTCTGTCGCGCATCAAAAATCCAGCCCGGCTAAGTCGTCGGTTATCTCGGGCTACCGATCAATCGACATCAGTCAAACGTCGAAATCCATAACCCTCGTACATACATATATACACTACCAGAGAAGCCTATATACTCCCAAAGTACGCGAACGAGACAGAGAGAGAGAGAGAGAGAGAGAGGGAGAACGCGCGACAATAACCAATCGGTGAACGATTCCACAGAGACATCCATGCACATAGTGGTTACACGCTCTCGCTCTCGTGGAACCGGATTAGAGCCCAGAGTCGTCGTCTTTGACGCGCCGCGCGCTCGACAGGAATTTGCATGCGACGACCGGTTTGCGAAGATGCAGCTGGAGGAATGAGAGGCCACAGGCTGCTGCAACAAGGCTTCGGGCGCCTCGTCACAACTTCTCTCTCTCTCTCTCTCCCTCTGCTGTGGGAAGGGAAGAGCGATGCGACGGGTTCTAATTTCGAGACCATTCACATCGGACTTCGATGTCGCGTCCCTCGTTACGTGTAAAGCCGTTTGATTTTTTTCGCTGCCCGCGCGTGGGTGTGGGAAGTCTGGAGCGAGAGCAAAAAATCTACCCGGGCTCGCGCTTTGCATTTTCGAAAGCAATTAAGAACCGCAGCGCTATATATACGTACTGCGCTTTTTTGCGCTCGCGATTTTTAAGTTTTGCAGCGGTTTTTAAGGGGGCTATTTTATACTTGAAATATACTATATTTTGCTATCGTTAAATTGACGTTCTGAACTCTTTTAGATATGAATTCTATATCAATTGTACGACTTCTGATGCTCTGGATTTGAAACTGTGATGAAAATTACTTTCAGTCCTGTGAGGAAACTCCGGATATTATAAAAAGATATCAAAAACATATTTGTGACACTATAAAGACAAGTTTGTCGAAAATCATTAGCTCTCTCTATATTCTCTCGATGTAGAGATTTTTAAAAAAGAAGCAGCTTTCTACCAGTGGACACAGTGTGACGTGCTCTAACAATGAGCAAAAAAAAAAGCACACAGGAAAAAAGTTTGAATCCCGAGCCAAAAAGCGAGAAGCTAACAGGACCTCGGAGCCATCCGTGATGTCGCATTAGCATCAAAATGGAGCCAAGTGGTGCTCCCACTCTTCTACACTCAACGTATCGGATGCACTCCCACCCGAATTTGCATGACAAAATTTTGATTTTTGCATTCAACTTCTAAATCTACGATAATACCTAAATAGTTTCCGTTTTACCGAAGGCTTTCTACGTAATGAGACAACTCGGTGGCGTAAACGTGTATCGTTACATAAATGTTTTTCCATCCATAACCGTCAAGCAACTTTCCATAATCCGTTGCGCGCTTTAAACTTGCAATTTTTCGCGCAGCATTTTCATATAAGTCGTCGCGGAAAGTATTGAGGATCTCGAATAAAGCGCATCGTAAGACAACGTTCCGACGACTAAAGCGCGAGAGTATATATATCGAAACCGCTTTTTCCATTTTTATATACACAACCTCCGAGCACTTTACCAAGCTATTTTATTTACCGTGTTGCAGCAGCGCGCAACTTGAGCGAATTCAACGGATTGAATATTTCGAATCCTCTGTATGTATATCTCTGTCTCTTTCAAACCGCACCAACTTGCTTCCACTTCTTTCCGCTGTCTCTTCTCCCACTTTGGCTGTTCCGCTGCTTCACTCCATACT
The DNA here is from genome assembly GCA_900474305.1 of Cecidostiba fungosa. Classification (NCBI taxonomy): domain Eukaryota; kingdom Metazoa; phylum Arthropoda; class Insecta; order Hymenoptera; family Pteromalidae; genus Cecidostiba; species Cecidostiba fungosa. Next base: position 28,270 of record UCOJ01000116.1, on the reverse strand, counting down.
TTATTTTCTCTCTCAGCCCATTCCACCTTCTATTTGTGTTTTGATACTGATTGTTTCTCTAGTCGACTTTTCAAAGTAATATTAATATAGAGCGCGTAAAATGTTTGCTTTGAAAAGGAGATTTTTTTTTCATTAGGCTCATCTAACATGGTGTTTGATTTCGCGCGTTTCTCAGACGAGAGGCAATTTTTCATGGATAGCACAGTTAGTTTTTCATATACCGGATATGAAGCTTTAAAAAAGCTTTACATAGCCATACGTTTTCTTTTATACGGACTTTTATGGCTTATTTTTTAATAAACGCTATTCTATAGCTAGCAATAGAAGAATTGAAATTACACACTGGTGTGCAAACATTTCATAGGTATATTTTTTTAATATCGAAAAATTGACTCGACGCGAAAGAAAGCTCGTGCAAGAACAACAACAGCGGAAGTAAGTTGGTGATGAGCTCTCATCTCGAGAAATCCTTGTTAAAAAGTTGGAAGAGATTCGCGAACACGCACGAACAGGACAGCTCCTCCACTTAAAAAAAAACCCCAAGTTCGCGTTCGAACACGCGAAAGAGCGATACACTCGGTTCAAAAGCCCGTGACTGCTCGCTATATATAGGTACGAAGCTCTTTCGCCTCCTCTATAAGCGCGCTCCAACAATTCGCAATTTCGTTGTTTCGCTGCCGTCTCTGTGGCCTCTTTGAGTCAAGGACCAAGAAAGAGAGAGCGAGGGAGAGAGAGAGATGTAAGAGTGACCTAACTAAGGATAAAAAGCATCACAAGGCGCGGTCAAAGTGGCCGGCAAGTATTTCCATCGAGAAACTTTTGTCTTCCACGAAATCGAAGCGAACCGCATGCGTCAATTTACGTTTTATCAAAAGCTTGGAAGTGCAGCCTTTTGTGATTGCTCGCTATATACTTGGACAGTCTCTATGGTAACAAGAGTCTTTTTCTCTATGTATAACTATAGTTTTTACTAAACAGTTTTGAACTAAGTCAATTTGATTTTTGATTGAAAAAGTTATTAAGCTTATTAACAGTAATCTAAAATAATGAAATTAATTAGTTCTATAATTTTCGTGGAATTACATTCAAGGAAAATTCCGAGAGGCTAAAATGCGCGCTCCTACCTGGATGTTTACATTGAAGTAATTTGAATAAAATTTAAATTTGAAATAGAAAAGAAAAATAGTGTTGCCATAACGCTAATGCAAATGTTTTCTCAGAATTTTATACTAGAAGGTTACTTAATCTAAAACAATTAAATTATGATTTTAATTGAAAGAGGATTGATTCTCGAATTATACCAATTTATGTCTATCAGATGTTACTTCTTCTGTTCTTCATATCCAATTATAAACAACTCAGAAAGTTACAGAACTGCCCTATTTCAACACATAAATATCTGATATTGATTATATCTAAAGGCTATCATTATACTAAAATCAATTTTATATACAGAATATATACAAATTATATGATCAATCTTGAATTTTATGTAGTCTATGAACAATAAGCTGTATACAGTACACTCCTTTTTTGCTAATAACCTCGAGTACTTATAATTTTCAATCGATAAATTATTAATTTCTTAATGAATCACTTGTACACATTCAAGCTATAGGGAAATCACAAAAATCACGTAGCCGAATCATTGAAAAAGACACCGCGTCGTTTCGGTATAGAATCCAATGCGTGGAGCGATCACAGAAGAAGAAGAAGAAGCAGCAGCCAAAAGGACCAAACAGCGACGACGTTCTTCTGACTGTTCGCGGTCCCGTTTGCGGTGGTCGACGTCGGCGATTCTTCTTTCTTTCTCCTCCGCTTCTTATCCCGCGCTGGCTGTCATTGCGAAGCACTGCACAGCACACACTATCAGCTGCTTTTCTCGTTCTGACTCTCAGGCATTCGGGGCCCCCGAAGATCGAGGACGCAGATTAATGTATTTATCGAGTGCCGGCCAGCAGCAGCCGGTGTATTATAACCGTCATCGTTATGCGCAGCTTTTTCGGGATCCGAATTATGCCAAAATGAACAGCAAGTCACTTTTGCCCGAATCAATAACCCGCGAGTATACGCACGCGCGCTCTTTGTTCTTGAATTTTTTTGCTGCTGCTGCTGCTGCTGCTGTCGGGAATTGAATGCTTGCGGCTGAAATTTGTTTTGCCCTTTTGACGTACAGGTAATTGTGTGTGTGTGTATGTGTGTGTATTTATGAATATACTATACGTTAAACTGTACTAATGTGTTATTTTAAACCTCCGACGTTTTCACCGACTCTGTTCTCTCTCGTTGTGTCATTAGCAGAAGGAACTTTTTTTCGACGCGCGCGGGCGCGCGCGATGCAGAATTATTCGACTGCAAAGATCACTGTGTAAAAAAGACAGGTGGATATTGTTTTAAATAAGCTGCAGCGCATGTCACTCTTAATTAGATTTCGGTTTATATAGCTGTAAAATACTTGGCTAATTTTAAAAGCAGCAACGCGTAACGAATTATCGCACAATGATTAAATAAACTTTTCACAAGTCTCCCTCGAGGTTATAAATATACCACAAAGCGAACGAGGATCATCATATAAATCCGCGAAAGAAAAACCGAATCCATTTGTGCTTATTGAACTGCCGCTGCAGTCACCGTATACTTTTGTGTCAGAGTCGACGTTCTTTTTTTTCTTTTTATTCTTTTCGATTGGAAAGCTGACCAAGCCGTTAATTAATTGCTGTCCCTCCTCTCTCGAACGCAACGTCCGGAGCAAAGTAACAGCACGTATACACACGTGTGTACGAGACTCGTTACTGTTTACTCGCTCTCGAGGAAGAGCCTTGATGACACAACCTTTGTTCCAACTCATTTGGCCGCGACCGCTAGCGCGCTCTCTTTCCCTCGCTTCGTTTTGCATTGGAAGAGCTGCGCGCATCAACGGCGATTGAACGCCGATCGGACGTTCCACTCCCCCGCAGGGATTGGGTCAACATGCTGATGCGCGCGAGCGGAAGTGGACTTTTCTTGCGAACGCTCATGTGTGTGTGTTCTGCATTTTCCGCAGGCTCGTCGTTGATTCGGTCGTACGCCAAGTGTTGATTGCTATACGAGAATATCGGGATGGAAGTGTTCTTGTGATAGACGTTTTGGTAATTTGATGGAAAAATGTCGTCGGGTTAAGATGATTTAATCAGTGTGACATCATGACGTATTTAGGATTTAAAAGTTTCAAATATAACGACATTACCCAAAGGTTGATTAAAAATGTCACACCGTACGTAAATAATGTTTTATTATGGTTGAAGAAAAATCAATATTTGTGGATCATGAACATTTTATAATGTATTTATATAGATTTAAAAATGCCTCCTTTTAACAAAACTTCTAATTTAGTTTACTGCAGAATAGATCAGTATAACGAAATTGATGAGAATCCTCAACGCGAATTTCCGGGCTTATTTCGCGCCACAAAATAGCAGACGACAAAATAAACTAATTTGCTTATCGTAATTTGGTTTTTATTATTTGTTATAAGCAAATTAGTTTCTTTTGCCGTCTGCCATTTTGTGATGAGAAATCTTTATTTAAATTGACTTTCTGACCCCTTAATTAAATTTTTACAAAATTTCCTTTCTATTTCATCCATAGAATCCGAGATACAAATTTATCGCTTAATGAGTATTCAATCAATGTTGCACAATTTGCATTCAGTAGCATAATCGCGGAGCTCTAATGAACATGCCATTCCAGAAATCTATATACTATATAATCGGTATAATATTATAGATCAGAGCCATACCCAATTTTAACAACCCACTCCAATGCAAATGTTTTGATTTTCAATTCACAAACACTTCTCTAATTATAACCAGCTCAAAATAAAGTTACCAAACCGAGAACGACGATGGAAAAGCCACATTGAGAGCTTCACCATGTATTATAATACACTAAAAACCGTCTGCACGTAAAGTCATTGTCTCTAGTATAAGTGGACGCAAGCTTAAAGAGCGAATTAAAGTGTAGCATTGTGCCGGGACTAAATTTGCCTTCCGTTTACGGGACTCGTTTGTCTCATCTCGGGGACCCAGCCACTTCTCTCTCTCTCTCTCTCCTCGAAAACGCCATTACGATGCAATCCGACACAAATAGCCACCGCCACCGGCGTGTACGAATCTCTCGTTAACGCAAACAGAGGCTCGGCGAGCACTGGCGGCTTTATCTCTCCCCCTCGCTCTCTCTTATTCTAACTCAGTCCTGGAGCCTGCAGCAAACTGCAATAATAGCTTGACCCTTTCTCTGACGCGGCACATCCGCACTCGGGTGGACGATCTGTATAGGCGGACGAGTGCGTCGCCTGTGACGGAGTATATTATGATGTACTCCGTTATTGTATACGAAATTCGCGATTGTCGTTTTTCGAGATTCTTTTCTGCGACGTTCGTAATATTCGTTCAACTGCAATTCTATGTGCCGAATAGAAGGGAAATTATAAAGAAAAATAGTATTCTGAAGATTGATTGATTTTCAATGTGGACTGTAGCAACGATATACTATGAATAGATACATTTACATAACAAGTTTTTTTTATCGTCTAATAATCGTCGAACGTAATGGTTGCTATTAAGACAGCTATCAATCAAGCGTTATGCAATACTCAGATAAACATCGACATTAGTAATCAAATGCTTTGTTATAAACAATGTGACTAGCCCTGAAACGTCAGCTCAAGGTTCAATAGAAATCAGATTTGCAAATAGAAATCATTTAACGTTTTCAATTCAAGACTAATCCATTTAAATATACCTGTAACGAATTCAAAGTTTTATTATTTATAAATACTTTTCAATTTCGTCGGTCATTAATTATACATGGATCGAGAGAATGGATTACGAAATTTCATATAACGAAAATGATGAATAATGAAGTTACGAAATCTAGGTTAATTTTCAAGGAACAGTTAACAAATTTCGATTCTCGCATAAACAATGTATATTTGAAAGATCAATCCATGCATGTGTAATCCAAAATTTGCATGCTCATAATACCGTATTTTTATATGCTCCTTTGAATTAGAGGGCGAATATCTGGCGCCGTGGCTTAGTTGGTTAAAGCGCCTGTCTAGTAAACAGGAGATCGAGGGTTCGAATCCCTCCGGGGCCTGAATCGCAGGTGATTCTTTTTTTTGTTTAGAATTATAGTGTTTCTACATTTTTTGTCTGATTTTCTATCAAATTTATCATTTTTGTTGTTGTCATTGTTACTTTCAAATTATATAGAGAGTTTTATAAATAAGTTTAATAATTATCAATAAAGTTTTTCATGCGTTGTATAATATAAACTAACAAGTAAATTGAATTAATTTAATAAAAAAAATCTATTTACATATTTAAAATAGTAAATTATTTAAAAGAAACTCAGTTTTGTGCTGCACGAAATGAGCATTCCAATATGTCAAACAGTCATTAATTGGAAGAATTGTATGAAGCCTGATAACGATATCTGAATTGGCAAGCAAATCTCGCTGCCTTATCGCGGTCGGTACATATTTATGATTCGAAGCTAAATCAATGAATGTCTATACAAGTACACGTATCAAAACAAAAATTCGTTAATATTCAACCTGTAAAGAATGTTTAAAATATTGCGGAGATAATTTTTCCAAATATAACGCTACAAAAAATAACGTATACAGAATTGTGAAAAGTCATTTAAAATAAAAAATGTACGGCATAAAATTCGAAAGATTAAATTAAGTCGGATAAAATAATGGGTAAGAAAATAGCTGTAAGCGTTATTTCGCTGCAGGCTTGCGATGCAATCGCGTTCCCTTGTGAATCCCTCGAGAGTATGCATGTATAATAGAGCTGCCTAAGAAGACATAAGTAATAAAAGGAGTATAAAATATTTACAAAATTGTGCGAGCTACCTTACTCCTGACATTTTATGCTCTACATTGCATCAAATACCTCATATTTCGTTCCCCTCTACAGCAAAATTGATGCACCAAGTTCTTTGAACCCTAAAAAAACTTTGCTCTTACGCCCAACCGAATGTCAGTTCGCTGACCCCAACCAATCAATTATCTTTGAAACTCGACGAAGCCTAATTTTATGCAACCATTTACACGAAAGAATGCGGCTCTTACTTCAGATAAGAAGTCCATTTTCTCTCCGCTGCAGCGATACACACGTCCAAACGAAGTCGTCGACTCTCAAAGGTATCACCCGCCGAGCGTACGACCGACCGACGAATCAAAAGCCCTTGAAAATCCATCTCCTCTCATCGTAATGTATAACGTCCGGGGCGCATTCGAGCGCGTTTTTTGCACGTTTGAGCCTTAAAGGAACAATGATGTCGTACTTTGTCAGTCGGGGGCTCGCTTAATTGAGTCGAATCTCGGAAGGCTCTTTTTGCTATATACACACACGAATGGAAACTGCTATAGGTATATGCGCGTGAGTATAAAGCTTTGTACCGATGGGTGTGCAAGCCTGTCTTGGTACCACGCACACACATAAACGAGTGTAAATAAGGCAGGGGAAATTAAGATCTCGAGCCGGCTTAGCTTGACTTCGTCTCGAGATTAAAGACCTTCTTTTCTTTCTTCGCTCTACCTGCTTTTGGTTGCTAATATAGGACGACTTTGTGTGCCTGGGCTCGACGGGAACTTGTTGATGATTTTGTATCGTAAAAGCCAAGGGATCTTTTGGACATTAATCGTTCGCTTAGCGTTTTTTTTTGCAACGTTATACGTGCAACAATAAAAACGTTTGAGCTTAGTTGACTGATGACGAGCTATAGAACTGCTGCATTTGTAATTAAAATGTTTTATATTACTCTATCCAAAATCATAACTTTGATATAACACATGATTCGAGACTGGAGCGTATAAGTAGATTATTTACCTCAAGTCAACTTTCGCGACGAAAAACGTAACGTGAGAAAACAATTTAATACTTCCGCACCCGTGTCTAAAAGTACTATTTTCACGCAAATTTATTCTGTATAATGAGAAGCAAGTTGATCAATTTTGCATAACTGTTTAAATTCCGGATATTACGAGTGTCACACGCGGAAATGTTATTAACTTACACATTCTATAAATGAAAACATCAGATAAAAACGTCCGCAAAATGTCACTCACGAGCTTTGCACTTCCCGAGAAAGTTTATGAATATTGCAAAGCGAATATAATGATGTGTGTATTTGCGGAGTTCTCTCTATAGCATATACACGGCTGATGCAAATATTGATTTTTTTTTCAAAAGCGCGCTCGCGCGCGTACAGTCTGGCAGAAAATTAGAATATTATGCAAACTGCTTTCCGTCGAGAGGCTGCACTCTTTTCCTCTCTCCTCTCAGCTCTTATGTGTAACGGCGCGATATTTCGACTTTATTCGAACGCGTTATATACGTAGAGGGAGCTCGTGTGCACTTCTTTTTTAGCACATACAAATTCCGAGCAATTGGAACTGCGCCGAGATTTCGAGCTGCAACACGTTTCCATCGGCTGAAATACTGTTTAATAAGACGAGAGAGCCTATACACTATATTATTCCGCGAAACGTATGTACAATGTCCGCTATGAACCTTCGATTTTAGTATTATAGTGCTGCTCTCACTCACGCATATATTATAGGAATACTTCGAGTATACCTCTTGAAGCACGTCATTAAACAAGATCGGCGGAACGACGTCTAGAAGTAAAAAAAAAAAAAAAAAATAGTCGACGGCAGGTAAAATTTACTGCCCGCTCTCGAAAGCCGGAAGGAAAAAAGGAGGAGAACGCGATAACGTCGGGGAGAGCCGATATGCTTATTACACAATATCATCCGGATCACGGCGGCAAATTTGTCACCGGCTGCTGTGAGCCACAGTCCAATTTTTTTGCGCGTGAGAGCGATAACCCAAGCGCGCGCGTATATGTGAATAAGAAATCGCGCGGCAAAGATATACACACGTAGGGACATTAGACACAGAGGGAAAAAAAATACGCGTGGAAATTCGCGGCTGCCGAGCGCGAAATTTATACACGCCGCGGGCTACGCCGAGATTCTCTTCCCCTTCTCTGTCTCGCGGCCAAAGGTAGAGAAAAATAACAAAAGTGTGCACACACATATGCGTTGTCTCGAGGGAGTCTCTGTGTTGTCCCCGGACGTAATAATAAATGCTGCATCTCTAACTCGTATCGCGAAGCATAACTTGGTTCTCCCTGTGCAGATGCCTTACACGCATAGGGTGGAAACTTATGTTTACGGAGTCGAGCTACGGAATTTCCCGGGCGGAGCTACTGCGTGTATGTATAAGCGAATATCGCGGGCGGTACATTTTATTTAAATCCCCTCTTAAATATCTTGCATATTTCCAGCATCAGCTTCGCTCCCGTCTACTTACGCGCCTGCGATATGGCAGCCCTGTGCCAGCGGGACGTTTTAATTTTGCATTTTCCTTGACGGTCTTGCTACTGCTGCTGCTGCTGCTGCTGCTACGGCTGCACGTTTTGTTCCGAAACGTCGCATATTTCATTTTTACTTTATTGAGTTTGCTAGATGTTTTACGTGTCTTGCTATATATACACGCTTCGTTGCAATTCTGCGACGTGGATTATGCCGGAGAAAATATGAGCGACAGCGAAAAGGCGGTTATTTTTGTCGTGCAGTATATTTCGTAATAATTATAATAAACTTTGATACCTCGAGAGTGAGATGATTTCAATTTTGGGCCTACTCCTCTTTGATGCAGGATGACTCAAGCATTATACCCACGAATTCAAGCTTGATCAGATTAGATCGAACCGAGAGTGATTTCCATAATGCGGATTACCGTCGACTTAACCGATGCATTATCGCATCGGCATTATTGATTCGAGAATGCCAAATTCGCTAATAATTCAAAATCAAAATGTAACAAACGCATACTATACCATATTGTACAAGGACCTCTTGAATTTCGCAAAAGAATCAATGATAATAAACTCGAGATTCACCTCAATTCAGTTTATACACACGCCGAAATATCCCGAGGAAATCATTCGCGTCTCCGAACCGCATCCGAATTTATAGCGGCCCCATAAAAACGTCGATTCAGCGGTAGCTGCTGCGCACTGATCTCCGAATTCCGGAGCTTCCACGATCGTTCATAAATCGGTCACGACGATCAACCGAAGCTCTCTCTCTGGCCGTTGTTCTCGCTCGACATACGGCCGGGCATATAACGGACTGCATCAGGGCTTTGGCCTCGCAGAGTTCACTCTCTGCTCTAGGGATCGAACGTCAGAGAGAGAGAGAGAGAGAGAGAGAGAGAGAGAGAGTGCTCTTAAACAAGCGAGAGATATGCCTTTGTCGGGGAGAGATTATCTCACGATCCGGATCTCTATTATGACTAACCTGACAAGCGATTTGTTGACTCGACTGCGGATAAGCGCGCTCACGCGCGGTGTGCTGAACTTTATGACGTGCCCACTTTTTATCGTCTTGCTCCCTCTCCCTCTGATGCGCTTATGCAATTAAAATCTTGTTATGTGTGTGTGTATTTGAAGATGGGGTTATTAATTTGGGTCGTCGGTTTAATTTCAGAGCGATCGATATATCAGAATTATTGCGTTTGGTATAATATCCAAAGAGATGTGATCACGAGTATTCACTGCGTGTATACAGTCAACAAACTCGTAAGCTATATACGTATAGCCAATATAAGCAAAATAAGTCAACAGATTCGCAACAAACGATCCACAGATATGCGAACAAACAGCAGCATATCGCGCGCAACTTTCTTATACAAAAGATCTAAAATATTTCGCGCAGTCAGATCGGTAGCCAGAGATTGGATTGAAAAATAATGGCCGGCTTAACGCATCGTCGATTCAAACGTCTCTTTCATCTCTCTCTCCTACTGCGTCTACCAGCAGAGCTGATTTATGATTCAACCTATGTAACCCCCGCGCAATAAAATCCCATCTCTCGCTGTATACACGCACCCGGAATGATATCTCAGGAAAAAAAAATGTCGACTCTCTTATACCTTATTCCTAGTGTATACGAGCCGGTGTATTTTCCGTGAAGCCCCCACCGAAGCATCAGCAGAGTATATATATATATATATATATATGTACGTCAAGCGTCCGTGACGCGTTTGATGCATCGCCGAGCGTACATCCGCGAACATCCAGAGCTGCACAATGGTGCGAATGTCAGCTGATGACCTGCATTCCCAGAAGGATCTAGCGATCTATCATTGTCGAGTCTGATGTGCTTTTGGATTTTTAGCGACGCGAGGTTGAAAGTTCGTCGTTGAGAAAATGGTCATTCTTATGACTTTTTTTTGTCTTTTTCCTAGAGAGAGAAAGATGTTTGCATGCTGAGGTAACAGGTTTCTTTGACGACGCTACACGCGGAAGACTTTGGCGTCATTGTTTATATATATACGTGTCGAGATTCTCCTTGTCTTTCGAATTATAATTTTTACGATTAGAAGAGGATGATAAGCGTGAAGAGGGATTGGCGTGAAATCAATATAAGTAATGATAAATGTTGCAAAGCTATATATAACGGTACCGGTTTTTCCAGCTGCGCAATCCGAGGCGCGCAATCATGTAAGATACAATGCATTATTGACGACAATTGTATCCGGTTCCGTATTATACGTAATTCGATCGACAAAAATCCATCAGACTGTTTGAAAAGCCTCACTATTCCTCCCAGCATACAGCTTTTCCCAAAATTAAAGCCTTCTTACTTTTCAACAATCCGATTCCACATCGCGTCTATTTTCCTTCATTTATAGCTCGGAAAAGAAGAATTTCAATCTCTCCGCAGCCGCAGCCGTCGGTGTGCAGTGCAATCATTCTTTATATCCACCTGCCGCCGTTGTTATTTCGGTACACGACTCTTTCTTCGTCGGGGTTCGCGGCAGATTGAATTTGCGCAGTCTGTGCGTGATATATCGCCGTATTTACCTTACAAACTCGGAGGGGACTATACATGCCACTCTCTGGTGCTGAGTTCACGAAAAGATAGCATTGGCCTATGCAAGACTTTTCAATCTGGAGAGAGTTATTCGCGGGGTTTTATATATATGCCCATTCCGTTCTCGACAAAAATTAAATCAACATACACCGTATATTGTCATCGATAACGAAACGTATCTGAGTATTAGGGCTGGGCTACAAAATTGCGAAAGAAAACAAGAACAAGTTCATTCGGTATTTATATAGTCGAGCGCAATGTCCGATAAAATCGTCCACTTGTGTATGTATATCTCGAAGCGCGCGTAATCGTCGCTAATTGCCGTTGAAGATATCTTCGCTATACTAACTGATCGATCTGGCGAATAAATAAAAAAGAAGAAGCACCGTAAACGCGATTCGTATTCCGAGCGGTGTATATACTGAAAAGAGAGATAAATGCAGCAACGTTTCATTCAGGTCTCTGCAATAAGCTGCAGATTTTTCGGGTATGAGGGCGACGTCGGCTGTGTTAAGTGGCAGCCTTTAAAGGCCACCGTGTGCACTTGATGGAGGACCGGTCCTGATGCGACCGCCCCAACGCTCGGACCTCCCAAATTCTCGTGATTTTTAAAGGCTCATCACACCCTAAGCATCGAGCCGACGGCGCAAAAAGTTTTAATAGATATTGGTCCGAGAAATCGGCACTTTCCTTTCGGCAAGTTTGGAATTTTATTTATTTTTTGTGTATTTTGTGAAATTATTAGATATTATGCTATGCTATATATTAGTATTACAACTGTAAATCATGACCGATCAATCAATTGACATAGTACGTTAGATATTAGTCTATATCAGATCCTGCTTGGGTTTGCTGTTCACTTCGATGTTTCGCAATAATACACACGAGTGATATTAACCTGATGCAAGTTCAACAAAGCCAACATATTCATCGCACATAAGGGAGTAAAGCAACACAACCAGCGCGAAGCTGATATTTCGAAAATTCTCCCACAACGAAAATATCACATCTGCAGCAAGTCTGCCTAAGAAATTACGAATTCTCGTTTCAAAGTTCAGCGCAAATGTGACAATCATTAGGGGAGTTCCAGGCGAAATTATTAAACTAGTTTTCGAGCACCTTCGTGTAGGAGGAAGCTGCAATTCATTAAAGGTGAGGCTGCGTAGGTTTGCCAAAACACTTTGTAAAATTAACTAGAGACAAGTTTTGATTTGATAAAGCCCCACTTAAAGAGAACTTGAAGCATAGAGATGAGGAGCATGAGAGGAAGCTGTATATGTATACAGCCAAAAACAGGCCGATTTCTGCGAGTGACGAGAGCTTCGACGAGAGAGAGAGAGACTTGCCAACAATTAGTTACACAAGCGAATGTTTGCGATGCGCAAGTAGGCGAAACGCCTTTGACGAGGCAGCTAAGATCCTTCTGAGTCGAGTCTCTTGGCGCATACGTGTCTGCGCATACCTACGGGGATTAATTAATTCGAAGAGACTTTGCGACGCTATAGTGTGGGTAGTGTGTATCATGTGCGTGTGTGTGTGTGAGCTTCTACCATTCATGTATCATTCGTCAAAGGAGCAGACCCAATTGTATGCGCATCTTCATATATAGAATGTTTAAATAGAATGCGTGTGCGCAAATAGCGAGTATAAGCTAATTGAAAGGTTTCCATATACGTACTCTCGCGTGTGCTTATAGCGAATCGTCTTAACTCGGTAATGTACGCTAGCTCGGCGTTCTTTTGAGAAATCTAAAAGGTTATAGCTTTGCAATGTAAAGATACCCAAAATTACAGATATTTTCAAAATCTCTGTCGAGACACACACAAAAGCCGCAACCTTGATCCAAAAAAGAAGAACGCAGCGAGAAAAAGCAGTCCGCGAAATCAGGTTAATTAAGAAAAGAAACGCCAGCAGTAGAAAATTAGACGCAGCGGCGCGGGGTCAGTGAAAAAAAAGCTAAAACGACCTCTCCTCCCTCAAGCATAACAATAAAGCCAGCCGAGTTAGACACAGACGGACGTATCCACGAGAGAACAGATGAAAAGCCGCTCTTTGCAGTGTCTAAATCCAAGCGCAAACACACACACACACACTCGCGTGTGTGCGGGGCCTTTTCTTTCTCGTTCCCAGAGAGGCCGAAGATAAGAAGAAGAGCATCACGAGAGAGGAGGAGCTTTCGGTTTGGCCCGCATTAGCGCATTCCTTTCTTGACCCCCTCCCGGAAGAGCAACAAGAATAAGAGAATGAGGAGGCGACTCCGCGCGCGATTTCTCATCATACAACGCTAACCCCTAAGTAGGATTTCTCGTAATCCCGCGGATTCGACACGGGGCCGCGGAGATAAGCCGACCCCCCTCGGCTCACTCTTTCTTTCTTTTTCTCTCGAAAGCTGAAACTGATAATGCCGCGGACACGGTATACTCGCGGAGAAAAGCGAGCGAGACTTTTTACCGATGTGTGTGTGTGTGTGGTTTGCAGCAGCACGAAGAAGAAAATCGTGAGCTCTAATGATCTGTTTTTCGGATTGAGAGAGATGCTGCAGCTGGAGGTTCTGTGCTTGAGATTTTATGGAAAGAGAAAGAGTCGAGTTTGTATTTTGTCTATTTACTCTGCTGAGAGACGAGAAGCTTCGAATTAAACAATAATAACAGTAAGCTTTGAAGGAGTTTAGTATATACCTATATCGTAGACAAAAAAACAGTAGTATAAGGGAGCCCATTGAAAACCCGAGCGCGTAAGTCAATTTTCTTGCTTCCCTGGTCATGCACAGTCAGCAATAGCTCGTAAGACCTCGAGAGCTTATACCAGACATCACGATCCCTTCGAAATGCGAATCGACGGAAAAACTACGTACGTAGCAATGCTTCAAACTCACCATCAACTTATTCCCACTTGTGCGGAACGTCAAAATTCAAATTCGAAAAATCACAGCACGATAAATCTCTCTCTCTCTCTGAATATTATACCCCGCCATCATCACCCATTCATTCGATCGCAGTGTATAGTACATACCCGATCAAAATGTTTTCTTTCCTCCCCCTGCAGCAAAGCATAACATATTTACAAGTTAAACCGTAGCGAATACCGTCAATTTTTCAAGAAGCACGCTCCACACTTACCATAACGTGTCGGGGGAAGCAGTGAGAAAAATGAGGCAGAAAGCTCTCGCGAAATATATATATATACCTAAAGTACATAGCCGCACGTAGCGACGAGAAGTGCCGAGTCACGGGGTTAGTCGTTCCGCGGAGCTATATAACGTATACCTGAAAGCAAAGGAAGTCGTTTTTAAAGCCCGTGCGCGCAAGCGAGCGCAACTTTGATAAGGAGCAAATAGGAGGGCAAGGGCTTTTCGAGGAGGAATGATCTCGGCGGACGTTCTTTCTTCGTCCACTTCCGCCGGAGGGACATTTTTCGCTCTAGGGGGCATTATTCAGAACCATTTTTTTGTCTCTCTTTCTCTAAGCGTATATATTTTCACTCCCGATTTCTATCTTTGGATTAACCTTCTTTTTGTCATATAGAGAGACCTGAATGTGTTCGCCTGCGGTGATAATTGTCTGAGTGCAGGACACGAGTATATTCTTGCTAAGTGGCATCGATTGAATGATGCTCGAACATTACTGATGATGTTCCAAGAGGCTAACTGATATTTCGGAATAACCTTCAATGTTTAATGGTACTTCGGATTAAATACCTCTTTCGATATAATCGATTTTGTCATTCGAATGCGCGAGCATCATTGATACGGCGGCCGGACTAAAATTAACTGCTTCCTGCGACCAAATGAGCTGTCCTTGTTAAACGTTAATTTATGAGAGAAAAGCCGGCCGTGTAGAATCGAGCTAAAACACGAATTTTAGTTTAGTGCGCTCGGCTTAACACAGAGATGCGACTATTATACGAACGTGTCAATTTGAAAATTCACTCTATTCAGCGATGAACATTATTTCACTGCACACGTAGAAATTGCCATGATTAAAATTTAACCTGAATTATTCAGTGGTCCGTCCGTTCCCCCTTGGCGATTTTGAATTTAGTAATTATTTCAGTTGCATCGGTATATAATAGTAGATACACACCGAAAATGGCATTATTTTACACGCTCCAGTTAAGAAGTACACTTAAGCAAAAAGTCGTTTATCTCGCGAAGAGACTCCATCCTTGACGTTTCAAATAACAATCTTTTTAGGAAATATTTTCTCATAGTCGCGGTATAACGATAAAAACGAATACGACATCAGTGGGGTGCAAGGATGCACAAAAGCAGCAGCTCTCTCTCGCAGTTGAATCCGCGAGAGGTGGCCCCCGAGGGGACTTTCTTATTCGAAATTTACTTCCTCATTTCATAGCCGCCTACCCCCAACTTTCTTATATACGCGACCTTTGACCTGAAAACGCGAGCTAGGAACGTTTCTGGGTCCTTTATATAACCATTCGTCCTCGCTTCCCATTCATTTCAATGGCTCAAATGTGGGTTTCCGAAATTAGTCCCTCTAACCTCCCCAGTAACGAATGAAAATTCTCCTGCTCTGCGTATATATCCTACTGCTGCATCGCCTCATGGATAATTACCGCATTCAGTTTCTCTGCGGAAATTTTTAATTACGTAGAGCGGGAGTTAAATAAATTCACTTCTTTTATTATTTTTGTCGCATTTAAAAAAAAGGCGCGTTCAGAGCTTAAAAAATAATAATAATCGCACTCCGCGAGAGAGAGAGAGAGAGCTCGTGTGGAATTTGCATGGAAAAATTATAAGAATATATTTATAGCCAGGAAGGCAAAACCATATAAGCTATGTGCCAGGACACAATGAAACCGGGAACGATATGTCACGATACGGCGTCACGCGAGATGATACGGATAGTGTGGTCGAGCCGCGGAAGCTAAACAGTCCTCGGCGGAAATGACGCTCGCCACCTCCGAGCCCGATTTACACGGCCTCGTTCGCGGAAACTCGATCGAGTTCGGCTAAATTCTCTCTCTCCCTCGACTCTAAATAGTCCACCAGTACAACGCAGTTGGTTTCAAGAGGTCAGGCTGAAAAGGGACAGAGTTTTTATTTTTAATAAAATATATAAGGAAATTTTTTATTCCAGGAGTTTGGGCTATTCGTCAAAGTGTATAATTTGACTATTTCGAGAAGAGCTGGGGGTTGTAATATAGTCTCTCTGGAACTGCCCAAGTTTTGCCATCCTAACTTTTTTACGGCGTTATAGGTCGGAGAGCGTAAATGTAAACGTATTTCTCTGTATATCATCGTTCTTATTCTTGGCGTTTGGTGTGTATAAATATAGCGCACGCTTTTGTACCATTCTATTTTGAAATATATAAAGGTCATCGATTGTACTTCCCAAGTTTATTTCCGTGGTAGTCGTATCAAAATTTTACAGCTTTGCAGAATTACCGGATCTTCCGAATCTAAAATTCCGATATAATATTCATCAACTTAATGTATTCTAGATCAATCATTGAATTTCATAGCATAAAAGACAAAGAAAATCAGCCAAACGTGCAATAACCGAACAAATGGCACAGCACTAAAGTCATCGAGAGATATCGAAAGTAGACCCCCTCCTACCGATTTCGAATCCACATAAGTACTATACCATCAAAAATAGATTTCCCGGAGCGTCATCCTCTGCAGACATACACGTGTACCGCGGCGTCGCAAAAAAGCTTCCAAGATACAGAAGAGCCAAGTTGAACGTTTCTCGTCGCGCGCGCGCGACACACACGATTCCGCGAGTGGGACGTTCTCTCTCTCTCCTCCTTTTAATGCTCACGCAGCGTATTTATGACCCCGCAGAGCGCGAGACGAAAATAAAATCCGATGGGGTGGAACAGGTGATGGTGGCAGAGCGCCAGAAAAACGTGAATGGACTTCGCGTGCATACGATAAATCTCCATAAATATGTATGAACGTCTCTCCCGCGCGGGATATAACCCTTTCCCCTCTTTTCTGTGTTACTCTACACAGCAGTATAGCGGTGGACGCCCACCTTTTTCGACGCTCTTTATCTTCTTTTGTTTTTGTTTGCTTTGTTGTTTACTCATGCGCGAGCGCACGGGTCTCGCTTTACTATCTTTGCGCGCTTTTCTCATCTCGTTCCGACGGTGTCCGTGTTCTGTTGTAAGGATAGCCCGCGTGTGTATTTTGAAGCAAAAACAGTAGCCACATAAGATATGGATTAATTGCGGTGTCGTCTCTGCGATAAGGACTTTAGAATGTAATTGGATGTGTTCATCTTGTATGATAGTCTATTGGGGAAAGAAAAGGGATGCATTTCAACGAGCTGAATTTACATTTATTATCCAAAGGTTTCATCCGCTAAAAAGCACCGCCGTTATCGAACGTGTCTAGCACGTTGGCTACTATAATCGTTAGAAAGGCTATACAACGGAAAATATTAAAGTCCGTGCAGTATGTATATATACAGTCCTCCGTCAGTTGAATTAAAGGAGATGGCGGTTTTTAATGCACTGCTTATGGCCTCAGTTGGGAAAGCTCATTGCCCCAGAATACACAGCGGCGAACAGTTAGCGA
The DNA here is from genome assembly GCA_900474305.1 of Cecidostiba fungosa. Classification (NCBI taxonomy): domain Eukaryota; kingdom Metazoa; phylum Arthropoda; class Insecta; order Hymenoptera; family Pteromalidae; genus Cecidostiba; species Cecidostiba fungosa. The sequence goes on along the minus strand of UCOJ01000116.1, from coordinate 10,781 downwards.
TGTAAATGTAACCATTAAGGGGACCGTCTAGGCAACATCGTCCAGATACACTCTGCTCGGGGGATTTCGGGTGTCGTTTGCACGTTGGGAATTGTTTTCCGCGCGCGCACCGCCGGCCTCGAATATAAATGAGAGAGAGAGAGAGAAGCCCACCAACGAGAAAGCAGCAAGATATATAACGTCGTGTCGGCTTTAGCACGCGGGCTTCTTTCTCTCCGGGATATAACGAGGCGCCAGCGGTATAAATAACCATCGCGTGCGATATTTTAATTAATAATAATAATTATATAATGCGCAGTGTAATTTCTGTGCTCGGTATCGGAATAATGCTGTATCATCAGACCGATTTCATAATTAAATTTTGTTAATTATACTCCCGATCGAAAATATAATTGATTCGCTTTTGCGCGTGTGTTTAATATAATTTTGCTTTTCGCGCATACGGATGCATTATACGTGTAATGTTATACTTTGTTACTTGGACATTATGAAATTATATTGGCGATTTATAATGAACGTAGAAAACAATGGCAAAATATTAAATTTCACTCGCATTGTTACCCCGCACACGTGGTAATTATTCGTGGCGTCGATGAACGTCGAAGACTCTATTGTACTCCGTATACACAACTTCATTCAGTCTCCATAAATCATTGTTCACGCGGCCGACATAAACGAAGCAAACACTGTTACGTAAGTCTAAAAAACTTCCTAGACGAAGCAATAAAAGCAGTGCGCATATAGAATGTGTAAGGCACATTGTCGTATAATGTACCGCTATAATGAGATTGCTTTAATCAACAGCTGCGGCCGACGTGTACGTAATCAAAACATAGCGCGATTGATTGACGTTTGTGGTCATTCGAACGACCGACCGGTCGATTAACGACCCGTCAAATTTTCAGTACTATGGTCGGCCGCCTAGTGGTGGCTGTGCAAGCGCCTGATGGTGGAGCACATATATATAGCATCAGCAGAGACTTGCAGCAGCTTGCCTCGTACAGCCAGATTTAGCGAGGGTTAAAGTGCCCTTTTACACTGTCTAACAGGATTACCGGTGTCAAAGGGAAGAGTGTCGCGTGCTTCAGACAGGTGACATAGCTGCTGACGCGCTGCTCTCTTCGACCCGACTATCATCGGCATAGACAGTATGGATTCTTCTATAATGCTAATCACAGAGAAGCTTTTTGAGAGCTGCACGGAAAATCTATCGTCGATGGAATGCATCAAGTTTTCTGTAATGTACGTTTTCTGTTACGTAATTTGGAAGTCAATAATAATACTTCTGACCTACATGACTTGATGCATTGGAAGGTACTAGTTTAATCAAAGTTTAATTTGGAATACGTCGCATTCAATACTGTTTCATCTGGAATGTTATATAGAATGGTTTATGCATAATGCATAATGTAACAAAGTCAAACAAGTATTACAAAGGTACGTTACGATACTAGTATAACATAAATCCTCTACACCGTGCTGATGTTTTTATGCCACGGATAGGCGCGACATAAGTGTGGACTTAGGTCACGCAGTGCTATAAATATGATTACAATGTGCGAATAAGCTTTACTCTATTTATAAGAAATAGTGTGGCCTAAATGTAAGTTTCAAATCCAGTACGAGTAATATATAGCCAGATTACATCTCGGCCACAAATCCAGTCCGAAAATCATCGCCGCGATTATTCAATATTTCGTTTCGCAGAAAAATCAAAAATACACACCAGGCCCCTCACGTACGGCGTGCACGTCAAATCGCTATGGAAACTCGATGATTTACACCTCGAAAGGCAAGCCCGACATAGAGAAAAAAAGGCACTTTCGAATCAGCCGACCTCAATACGTCAATTTTCATTGAAATGTCGGGGAGATCTGCGATTTAAATGTCGATAAAGTTCGCCGCGGCCAGTATACAGCAGCACGTGCGCCTGAAAAGAAAATGAAATAAACAAAAAAATTCAGCGGAACGGAACAAAAACATCCCCTCTACTATACTGCCTGGCAGCAGAGAACTACTACCCTGCGTGATGCAAGGGAAAAAGCTGTCCGCGAAATAAAAAAAAAAAGAGCCAACAGCCCTTGAACGAATCAATAGGAAGTAATCTACGTGTAAATTCAGTCGTTTTCCCTTTTCGCCTGGCTTCGAAGTGAATGCAGTCATCAGGATTGCGCGCACACAACAGCCACCGCGACAGCCGGTGTGTACAGGTTATTCCTGCGGCGACAGAAGACCGCGACACCCGCTGCTGCTGCAGAGAAGAGCGCGCGGCGACGAATCTACATTTAAATCATGCACCGAGTTGACATTTGCATTTGCTCGAATTTTCAGTCAACAACTTTCGAATCGGCGGCCTCTGCTCGCAGCATCCTTCCCCCTCAGGCCATATAAATATACCCTAGACGCGTATGTGTGCTGTGCAGTATATACCTATACGTATATGTATACGGGTTTGGCGAGCGCTGCATGAATCACGTGACATGCGAGAGGGCGCTGGGGCTAGTCCTATACTACACCAGCCGTGTCTCTGTCAGCGGAAGAAATGAATTTCGCGCAGATTTATCGCCTACGATTTATCGACGACACTTTTTTCAATAAACATCCCCGAGTGTCGTAAACGCGCGGGCGACGAAAAATAAAAAAAATATATACATGCAAACGCCAGAGGTCGGCGCGAGCGTCTCTGATTATAAAGGACGCACAGCGGTGGCTATGCAACAAATTTCCATTGTTCCTTTTTAATTTTCCTTTTCTGAGCTCGGAGCCCGGCGGGTCTGCACAGGGTGTATGACAAAATAGCCAGATAATTCATCGCCCAGGATTAGGCGGCGACCCCGGAGAATATATATATAAGACCTGCGCGAAAGAGAGAGAGAGGAAGAAAGGGCCCCGGGCTTCCCCTTAAATTATCGCGCGACCGTCTCTCCAAAAGAGGACGCCGTGTTTGGAAATAAAATTCCTCCCCGCTGATGCTCCCGCAAGGCGACTTGGGCGTGAATTTTTTCGGTAACGAGGGCCTCCCGTGTGTGTGTCGCATCTCTCTTTTGAATTATCCCGAAATAACGTCGGACTCAAAGAGAGTCTCTTTCCCTCCTCCCTTTTTGGCTTGGGAATTAAGGACAATTTGCAGAGTGTGCGACTGTCGTCGGAAAGTGCAGTATCTTTTTTATGTTCAAAAAAAATCGAGCTTTTTTCGTATCGATCGATACACGATTTTATTATTCACTGCAACGCTGAGAATTCGAAACTTTATAATTTGTTAATAGCCTTCAATTGTATCATCAGCAATATCCATATCCTTTGTAACACATATGCAGATCAGTATATAGTCCGTAATTTCTCGTGCAAATATGTACCGACATTATTCCATTACAGCAACGGCGATACAAGCAAAAAATTCCGAACAAATCCGAAACCGCGATAAAAATTGTTTCTTTCCCCGGGAGTTATTATTCCGTTGACGCAAAAGTTCTTTTAATCCTGTTTGCCGGGCGAGAGTGTGTAAACACGCTATGCATAAGTTCATTAAAATCGAGCCTGCGATGCACGAGAAAAAGAAGACGCGCGCGCGCGCGGGCGAACGGTGCAATGTCCCCGCGCGTAGTTTTCTCGCCGACGAAGCGTGTAATTCTCGCGCGACAATGTAAACACACAAGTCTAATTTTTTTTTTACTCGCCGCGCGTTGAAACTGGAAATACCGCACCCGCGGGAAATTACACGTAGCCCAGCGATTGACGTACATAAAACATTATACGCGCGAGGAGGCGGACGAAGGAGAGTTGAAAAATAAAAAGACGATATATGCAGTAGGTTATAAACGCGGTTTTCGCCCCCTCCGCCAATTCGCTTTTTTACACAGACACACATAGGTGAAAGAGGTCGCAAAAAAAGAGGAGAAGAGGGAAAGACGACGGAAGGAAGAGGGAAGAGAAAAAAAAGGGGGGTATATATATAGGAGGCTATTGGCCTCTAGCGCGCACGATAGAGCTAAGCCAGTTTCGTCGCCTTTGTGCTATTATATCCGCGACGGGCCGCGAGAGCAGACTGATTTTCCGATAGCGCACTTTTCTTTTTCCGCTCTCTCTCTCTTTCGGAGGGTACTTCATATTATGGCCGCGACGACGAAAAACCTCGACTGACACGCCGCGCGGATCTTTGCGCTTCTTTCGCCGCTACTGTATCGGCGGAGGAAAAAAGATCACACGCCTTGTGGGATAAAGGCTTGGAACAATGAATGACGGCATCTTCTATAGTAGACTGACGGAGAGGAGAGATGGGAGAAGCTGGAGGAGCGCCAGGGAGAGTGTTTTTATAGATGTTCTGTGGGGGTTTGGAATTTTAATTAATTCAAGTAGCTAATTCTTTGATACCGCGAATTTTAAATTGAGCTCTAAAAAATTTAACTTGTATTTATGTTACAGAGAAGGCTTTCGGTAAAACGGTGTAAATGCAGTATTATCGAAATTCCGATAACGTTTATGAGAAAAAGCATTTTATTAGTACTGCAGGCATTCCGGTGTAAATAAGTTGCAAAGCGAGCAAGGAATTCTCCAATTTGTTACCGTCTATTTTAACTTTACGTAGCTTTCGAAAATTTAATAAATTCAGAAATTCAAAGACGTTAAGTACATTATTCGATAATGAGAAAGCAAATCGAAATAGCTTTGAAATTGATGCAATTTTCTGCAGTAAATTATATATACGTAATACGTTTCAAGCTCAATAAAGCTGCTTGAAAAAATTAACAATGCCGGCGAATTCAGCCGACGAAACAATGACGACGATTCTAAAGTGCGGAAACGGAGCGAGAAGATACTTTTTTATGGAATTGAAGCGAAGAGTCAATTAAATCGCAAGCTGCAGCGGCGCGAGAAAGTGCGAGGATGTATAACGAAATCGTTTTATGCAGGTTCTCCAAGCCAAGCCCCCCCCTCTCTCGTTCTCTCTTGAGAAAGCGGCACGAAGTAAGGGATGGGCGTATAAAGAAAAGTGGATACAAAAGGAGAAAGCAGAGCAAGTGGCGCTTCAAGTGTTGGAGGATATAAAACTCTTTCCATGTTGGAAGTTATACCCATTAAAGATTAATAAACCATCGAGGTAGAAGAGAGCCAGGAATGGGCGACAGACGCGTCGAGAGGAGAAGACTGCTCAAGAAGATATCAGGGATAAAAGGAAAAACAAGGAGAGGATAGAAGTGAAAAAGGCTGGCCGCCCTGTATAAGACGACGAGAAGAAAGAGAATAAGTTTAAAAACAGAGTCTAAGAAACAGAGAGAGAGAGAGAGAGCTGAGATCGAAGTGTATTTGGCACTTTGCCACTTTCCGCCAACGAATGATGCTCATTCTATTTTTTCCACTCTCCAAAGTCTACTATTGTGTGTTGGACCGATGTAGCATTTACTAAATTAAGTATTATTAAAATAATCGCGAAATTTCAAGTCTTTAAATGAATTTGTGTATGTATAATTGTCGATTATACTCATAATAAATAAAAACAATCAATACCACTATTTAAATTTTTCTCACTGCAAACTATTTTCACCAAAATAAAAGCCAACGACCTGCATTCGAAACAAGCCTTTTCATAATTGAAATGCATTTTTAATTACGTATTCTTTGTAACCGTGGCTAAAACTCGTCAGTTCGCAAATTGATACGCATTCGATTCCAATTACCGCTTAATATTCAAGCATCTCGGTACAAGCTCGTGCATGTATATAAATATATTGTTTCAGCACTGCGGTGCAACTCACTCGAAATGCCAGAACCTACAATAGGCGCAAACGATGAAGTATCACGGAAGTCAGGCTACGGTCGTTTCCGCGTGGAAGTATCAACGACACGCGATCGTTTTTCGCAGTCCCTCAAGCTCACCAGCATGACGAGAGACACTATAGTAGAGCCACTCGTTAGATCTATATGCGAATATGTATACATTTACATAGCGTCGAGACCAAAAGCCAGAGATGCGCTCGATAAATAAACGATAAAGTCACTCGGCTGTGAATCTCTCGGCTCGTACGTATATATGGTCGGCTATAGTCGCGGGCGCATGGCCAGTCATTATCCTCGATTAATCGAATAAATCAATTAGCGGATCGGTTCGATAATGATAACGAATGACTCGCGGCGATCCTCGCTCGGGTGCGCCGAACGCTGCTGCAGCCTACACCTCTTATTTACCGGTCAGCCGGAAGCAGTTTACTCGTTAGCCTTATTCCGTAATGTGCCATGGTGCTCTCTCTCTCTCTCTCTTAGTCATCCTGCTAATGTGTTTAATTGGCCTTTGATGAAATTGTACTTTGAAGAGCACTCTCGAGTGCGAAGTTCACTTGGTTTGGCTGCAATGGATATAATTGTATATAGAATCTTCAAAAGCTGAATCGCACTTGCGAAAGGTTCCATAATAAGTAACTCATCATCCGTCTCGAAATGATTTCGACTGGCGAAAGGCTTTTCAGTACATCAATTCACTTCGTCAAATGTAAATGAAGCAAACGAAGCGCTGCAGTATAATAAAATCAATTTCGAGTTACGTTGGCTCGACTTCAGCTCCAAATGGATTACGTCGTCAGGCTGCAAGTTAAGAGTGACGCTCGAACGCACCTGAAGCGGTATATATTATATACACGCGAATTGTTTTTACACCGCGTATCCGTCCGCTGCTAAATTCAACGATTCCATTATTTGCTCGGCTCATCCATAGTGATGTCGATTACAATAACAAATAAGCGCCGCTCTCCCCCTCGATATATCGGTCCTCGGAGATCTTTAGCCGTAGGTTTGACTCTTCAGATATATATACACGTGAGCAGTAGTTATCCACAAGAGCAGGAGAGAGCAGACACAGGGGGCGCATAATGTAACGGCTGCACGACCGGCTCGCTTCGTGACTGGGCTTTGAAACTGCTTTGTACAGTCCCGGTGTAATAATAATGCGACGGGCGGCGATATGCCGTGTCGTGTGACGAAGGAGAGAAAAGTGGGTGCGACTTTGCGCTTAGGCACATTAAGCAATCACGCTGGAATTCGAGATTATGGATGCGCCGCCGCCGCCGGTGAATCAACAATGGCGCGTGTCTTGGAAGAGGCTTGCCGTCAATGTCCTGTGAGCTAATATAGTATCTGTTGCTTTGATCTGCTCGTTCATTTGTCTCCTCTCTCGTGATCGAGGAGTTAAGTTAGTAGATGATTCTTCGTTCGTGCTTTTGACGTGAATGCACGTTAGAGAGTTTATATATGTATTATGTAGACGGATTTGTAATTTTGATCTTGTTTGATTTTTTGTATTTAAGTTTCGATCGTAACGTCAAACTGTCGATAAAATTGTATAAAAGTCAAGTTTGGAAGCAAAGAGACCAAAAACTCTGTATTAGCAAAACGTTTTATATCAAGCAGCGTGAAAAAAGAGGCGTAAAAGAGTTTTCTTAGAAAATAATAAAACTTTTCAGCAATTTACTTCAGGCTTTTAGCTTACGAGCGAAGGAGCATAGGAGTGGGGTTCTTTGATACATCAGAGCTGAGCTTCAAAATTCCTCTAGTGAACCTCAAAGTTGCATAGACCTTTTTTTAATTACTCGGTCAGCTTTCAGCAAAGCTTTAATTTGAGCCAACTTGCTATAGAAAAGCGGGAATCAACCGCATCCGCCTTTGATGATTCGACGTTAAATACGTGCGGCAACAATTTAATTAATAACATTGAAAGAAAATATCGGTATCAATATTATAAAGTCAGAAAAAAGCTTTTACAATAATTAAGAGATTGAGATTCACCAGTTAGTCTAACGTGTTTCCAGTCAACGCAAAATCAATAATTGCAGCAATGCTATATGCGCGCGTACTCCTTCTGCTTGACGTGCATCATGTGCGCAAATTTCAGGAGGCAAGGGCACAGTAACTAGAGATGCCCGCGAATCGTGTTCCCAGATTTTCGCTGTTTGCACAAACTCGCATTTGACGAAACAGCCGAAGACGTCCGAATTAGAGCGATGGAGTGCAAACATCGAGAGGTTAAAAAGGCCTGGAGATAGAGAATAAACACGGCATCGAGGCCAAACTGCAAGAACGTCGCGCCGAGCTCAAACGAATCGTGATGCTTCTCTAAGAGTGTAAATACGGAATTTGTTTTATTATTTATTTATAGTTACGTCTCCGAAACGCTAAGCGCGTTCTTGTTTGTAAACATGCGATGTGCTCGCTCTTGTCCTTTGACGAGACGAAGCAGCATATACGCGGCTGAGCCAGGGGAAAAATGTTTACTCGCCTCGAAAGCTTTGAGTTTTGCGCCATGAAAGAAGATTCGTTATGTCGTGCAGTTTTTGCGTGACTTTTGCAATTAGCTAGTCTGTGGTACTCCGAATAAAAAAGTAACAAACGTTAAATACATTTTCAAAAAATTACACGAAATGTGGAAATTATAGATATAAATAGTTCGAAAAAAAAGAATTCGACTCTGAACAACAGTATATACAAAGTTGTGATGTGAACAGGGAATCATAAAGTAAAAATATCTCTTTGAAGAGGAAACATTATTATAAGAATTCTTGGCCTTATCTGAGGGTGTATAAAAGTGCTTTTTTGCCTCCGTCTTCTCACTATACGGATACTTCTGCTAACAGTCTGGAAAAAGGTGAGGAAACCCTTAGCAGTAGCGCAGATAATTCAAGTCTGGATAGGGATAAAAAGCTTTTCGCATCATTTACATTCGATTAGACTTCTCTCATTGTCTTGCTCTACTTTTCCTCGAGTTCCACTCCTTAGCCTTCCGCTATCTAAGAGCAAGGAACAAAAGAAGGAGATCACGAGAGAAGAAGAAGAAGAGGAAGAGAGAGAGAGAGGGGGGGAGTTAGAAAAAGAGATACGTCGAAGTCGGTGGAAGATAAAGGGGAACAAGCCAGGAACCGCGACTGGTCCTGTCGGAATCTTTTGTCGTCCTGCTTCTGAACGCGTGTGCGTCACCCCTCCTTGAAGTCGAGAACGTTGACTACGACGACGACTTGCTTACTCGGGATAGCGGTGACTTTTCTTATTGTCAGCGAGCCTCGATTGGAAACGAAATGGAAGATATCGGAATCCTTTCCCGCCATCGTATAAAGGTTTCGCGGGGAAATGCAAATCGAACCGTCGATTGAACGTATTGCGGGCGGAAGGCTTCTACGCTCTGCGCTATACGTTATCGTGCCCGAACGACGAAAACTAGAGGAACTCGGATATTCTTCTTTAGCTTCGTTTTCTCTATTTTGCTTGTCATTTTTCCTCTGCCTGTGAACGAATTTTCATTAACAATCTACTTGCCGCTGAGCGCAGTGAATCCTCGCCTTTTGTAGAATTTTATTTTGTTAAATTTATCAGTTTTCTAATAACAAAGTAATTGAACAAAGACAGAAAACACAAGTGTTCATAACTGTGTAAACTAAGCGTTAGAATTAAATGAAAGGTATGTCATAATGTTCTCTTCTTAAAAAAATGATACCCGAAAAGTGAAGTGATTGAAAGAGACATTTAAATCACAACTTTACAGGGTAACGGAGGTAGCACGTGGATACCTATGGACGCGAACGCGTACTTTCTTCTTTTCGTTAATACATTGATACTATGTGGCATTTCGTCAGGTAATTTTTGCAGCAGGTTTTCTAAGGTAGGGTTTTGTTTCGTACACATAAGAATTAAACACAATTTAATCTAACACAAACTTTTACTCAGTTTTTATTTTGCACAATGTGTTCTTAATTAAACACACATGGAAATCATAAATATTCTGATATTATTCTACACGTGTACATTTACACAATAAAGAAATAAACATTTAATATATCCCCAAATTGTACATAATATATTGCGCACTGAAATTTTGTATATACAACAATAATGAATTGTTAAGTGCATGGTTATTATGAATAAAAGTATTTCTAAAAATTCTTAAAATTAAAATTATATTCATTCTTAAATATATTTAATCTTATGATGATAATAAAAATATTTTATGAAAATCTATAAATAATCTCAAGAAATAAAGACTATTTTATCAATTAACACATGGATAATGACTTAAAAATGAAGCATGTTATATGTATATGTCTAGTTCCATTTGTCCAATCTATTTCTTTAGATAAGCTGAAAATCCTGTGCCGGAGAAATGCAATCCGTTTCTATCATAGTGTACAACGAGAGGCGAAAATTGGAAATCGGTTTGTGCTCACCCAGATATACCGCAGATTGGTATTGATATTTCGAGTGTGGATATTCTATTGTAATCCTCGACCGATCTTTCCTACATTAATGTAGTTGTATTTATTTGTTTTATTTGATGTTAACGTAAGAAAATATTTTATGTCCCATTATTTTCTATGTATGAACTAGACCAAAGTTTTGTTAAATAATACTTATATAATTATATTTTACTAACAAGATAAAATAGTTAAAATTGTTAAAAATTTACGCGCAAAAAGGAAAATTGCGAATATGATTTTATAAATACTTAGCTATTAGTGCTAAACCCCTATTCTTTAAATAATAAATAAATTCGAAACAATAAAATTCTTATTTCATAGTATAATTATGACAATGTTGCACTGTTAAAATACGCCAAATATTATACATTACTGCCCTGGTAAAAATCCAAATAGTTATAATGGCCTGGAAACTTCGAAATGGCTATGAGAAATAGTCCAGAACTAGCTTGCGATGAAACGTTTTTCTCCCATTTTTTGAGCATTTGCTGGAATAAACATAACCCCAAAACGATCACATTGACATTACTTCTTATGCCGTACTTTAATTGC